>OZ001657.1:19027356-19208791 GCA_963924145.1 Pyrausta purpuralis
AACGATGATGGAGAGTGGAGAGATAAAATTTTGCAAAATAGCTGTGATTAAGCATTATCAGGTGCGGATTAAATTTTTGAGGACAAACTGGGTTTTGAAGATAAAAACATCTGTGGCTAAGGAAACCTTTTGTGATTGCATACTCAAAGAATTGGTTAAATGGTGTTAATGCATCCGAGATTTTTACAACTCTAAGAAGTATTAGGGTTGACTGTCGCAAATACAAAACAAAGACGCAAGAGAAAGTTCTAGTAGATAATTTTCACGCACCATAAGGATTGTAGAAATAGTTTACTAAGCCCATAATCTCACTTAGCTACTGCTGTTAATAACCAGTGATCTTTTAGGCATCAGTACCCTTACCATGAGTTTACTCGATAGTGACGACGGTTTTACTCGCTAGCGACGACGTAACTTTTTGTATGAAAAATTATAGTTTTGCCAGTGACGGCTAGAGGCGCTGTGCAATCTTCCATAGATTTTTTTATGTCGTCGCTAGCGAGTAAAACCGTCAAAAACTCCAGAGGCCGTAGTGCGAGCGGAGCAAGACTTACTCGATCAAACGCATCGAGCGCGTAAACTTGATTTATATGGGATTGTTTTAGTGTAAACGTTAGCCACTAGACAGCGCTGCTTCAATCCCATAAAAAATCATGTAAACGCGCTCGATGGGTTTGATCAAGTAAGTCTCGCTCCGACTCGCACTACGGCCACAGGTAATGGTACTGAGACTGTTACCAGCCGGTATACGCTGTTATAATAAGTAGACAACATGCCGTGCTGAAGAAGGATTATGATGAAGGTTTACCTGATATAGGCACTCGTAATCGCACAGAGTCTGCATTCCTGATGCGGTACAGCGCCAGGGCGACCACATGCTGACACCAGAATATGTCCCGCGCCTCGCAGCTACAAGTCACGCCAGTTATTTTACACCTGTGGATTGAGAACACACGATTTACCGTAAATTAAGTAAGAGAGTATTCTATTCTTTGAGACCTTTGTGTGTTGGTTGATTGAAGAGAAAAAGTAAAATGCAATGTTCGGCATGGAGGTTTCGACGTCTTATGTTTATTATTATAACGATGTTGAATTTCGCAAAACTCTTATTTATTAGATACTAGCATCGTTTCCAGCGAACTTTGCTTCGCCCTCGGCCCCGTAAGTTTAAAGTTATTATCTTATTCTGGATGGTGACGAATTTACCAAAGTAATAATCATGAAAATCGGTCCACCCCCTCAATTTTCTGATTCTTTTTCTTTTAGAAGATCATTCTCCAGACAATAATAAATTCAAAAAGAATTGACAAAATTTGTCCAGGCGTTCACGCATGATGCCGTGACAAAAGGAAATATGAATTCATTTTCATATATAGATTTATTATTATTTTAAGAGAGTCTTGGGTCCAGGATATTCAGCTTATCAACTTACATTCTCAAGTTAACATAGTTTCAGTTCTCTTTTACTATTCTAAAGCGAACCGCCAAGACAACAATGACAACACAATATTTTCATAAATAAAATTTTAATGTGTTTGTTTGAATATTTTTTTCTATCTACTACAGGTTCACGCTTATAGTCTTTCAAATACAAATTCACTCAATATCGCGTCTATTATTATGAAAGTGACAATGTTCTTTCAAAAAAGCGTTATTCAGGTGCGTTGCCCTTTTCGACAATAAAAACGACCCTTTAGTCAGACCCGTGAACAAAGAATGGGTCTTTGACACCTTTTGTTTTTTCTTTATGGTACAGTCGACTTCGGAAATGCTCGCTTTTTATAACTCTATACAACATGAAAGATAAAAATAACAATAATTTTATGGACCAGATTGTACCACTGTTTGTTGGCTACTGATTTATTTGAGGCCACTTTGAAATTGCGGTGGATGACAAAGTTGCATTGGTCAATACAATCTTTTCGACGCAGAGAATGTAGTTTTTGTGAACTTTACTGATGACAGTTGTTAAGTTCTTTGGAGGAAAGTAAATGGTAGTTCGGACCGTCCTTGAAAGAAGGTCTGACGAAAAATTAATATTAAGATAATGTTTATACCATTAGTTAACCTTATTAATAACAAACAAAGAAAAATAAAACTAAGACATGCAACATAAAAACTAAACTTAAAATCTACCTATTCATTAACGAAACCATTTCTTTCGGCAAGGAGGCTATGATGCTGGCTGCGTTGCCGCGTTGGATAGCTATCCAACGCTAACTTCTTAAAGGATAGCTAATCCTTTGAGCTAAGAACCAGCCAGCTTAATTATTGGCTGTTACAGAATTTGAATTTGGAGCAATTTATCTATACTAAAACTTTTTTTTGTTTATTTGCATATTGGACCAAAAGTATCGGAGGAACAGACTTGCGTAATCATCATAACCTAACTTTTGACCTGGGGGCCAGCCAAGTCGGCTATTTGAATTGCATTATTTTGACATTAGACTTATTATACTTAAGTACCTAAGCTGACTAAAACTGAAATCTTGGCCCTCAGAAGGTAGGTACTATTAGATTCTCAGATTTAAATTAAGTATATTTATTTACATTTCAGGTATTCATTGTATTCACTGTAGTGTATTGCAGTATAGAATAGAATAGAAGATTAGAATATAATTATATATAATATAATATATCTAAATAAAAGCAGAATAGACAGATTGATGCCTTACCTATCAAAAGAGACAGTGACCCTGAACAGTCTTTCTGGTTCGGAGCACGGAGGCACGGCAGCGGGCGCCCTCACCACTCCACTGAGGTGAAAACCTGGAACATAAGACACGCCTTATCAGAATACTGGCCGTTACGAAGTTACATAAAAAAGCTCTTTGAAAATGAATATTGGACACCAATCACATTAATTGCTCTAATCCCAAAGTAAGTAGCCAATGTTCTTGTGTTATAGAAATCAGGCACAACGGAGGTACCACAGCACCCAGACCCGAACCAATATAGAAAATTATGATTCCTACAATGACCCGACCGGGAATCAAACCCGGGACCTCGGTGCGGCGAAGCCTTACTGAGCGTGCTTAGCCACTACACCACGGAGGTCGTCAAATCGCAGAAAATTAGGACTTCACAGCATTGAAATGCTGAACAAAACTGCTTGTGTTTGTAACACAGAAAGTTTTGTGTTTGGTATGTATGTTTGGAAAAAAAGTCGTCAACGTATTTCCTCCGTCAGCACTTTTGACGTACTGTTCTTACAATATCTTTTCTTCTGCATTCGTAAGTGAAATAGACGTTTAGTGTTTGCTTTCTCGCCTCCCGTCGCAGCCTGATAAAGCCTTCCTAATAAATAGCTATGCATACAAAAATATTTTTTCAAATCGGTTCAGTAGTTGCTGAGATTAGCGCGTTCTAACAAAGAAACTATTCAGCTTTATAATATAAATATAGATTAGTATCGGTAGATATATCGGCAATTCACAGGAGAAACTAAATTTCTGTCGTTGTATGAAGCTGTGGTTTGAATTTTACGTTCATATCAAAAGTAGTCACGTTCTATCAAACGTTTTCTGGGAAAGAGCTCTTCATCAACGAGATGTCAGCGTCCTAGCATGGGGACCTGTGGATCTTTTTGGGGCATGGTATTTCTGTGAACCCATAATAATTAACCGTTTTTTACTAAAACATTCGTAACACTGACTCCCAAACAATCAATCAAATAACAAACATTCTATATCCATCAGGAGAACTGGCGTCAATATTTTGTAAATACTACCAAGTTACTGGGGCGAGTTTACAAAATACAAGTCAATTAATAGAATTAACGATTTCACATATTTAGGCCCTGCATTCTTGTTTCCTTACTATTAGAACAAAATTTACCAATAACGAGCTTGTCTGATTAAATTCCCATACTTACTTATTTTATATTATTTCATCTTTATCCCATACAAACTGTTTAAGTTGCCTGCTATTGATGCTCAGTCTATGAAAAATTATTAATTACAACATTATTGCAGTGAGAGTTGTACAATTGTCGAAATTATGGCCTTGTGGTATTCTCTTAACATTCAACCGCTTGGATGCAAAGAGTTAAACCAGTGGAAATTTAATCTATTAAACCATAGGGTAACCCTAGGTTGGGTTAGGTTAGGTTTGTGTTAAAATTTCATAAGGCGAAGCTTTAGTTGCTTTAGAGCACGTTTTATTATTTAGTGTGTCAAAATTTTATTAGTTTTTATTGTAGAAATAACCGACCTTATATTCAGGATGTATAAATAAATAAAATAACATAGTATTAAGCTTCTGTGCACTTTGCTAATGGCAAGCAGCCACGGGCATACATCGTGACTACCAACGCATTACAATCTGCAAAATAACAAGCATGAATTGTTAATTTGTTCTTTCCCTATCATTTATTATCAATTGCACCATTGTCAAGCTTTACAAATAGACCACTAATTTATACAATTTCATTCCAACATCATCAATTTAACGCACAGTTCTCACGAACGGGAAGCAGGTAACATTACGTTTGAATTTCGAATTTTCGAACGCACAATGCATCGCAATCGCACCCCACATGTTTATTCGAACCATTCTCGATTCAAAATAATCGGTTGCGAACGGAAATGCCGAGTCCGAGTATTCGATTTACAATTCGTCAAACACCGGTGTGGGCCGAGATCGTGTTTTTGACGTGCTCCGATCGAGTTCAACTCAAATTGAAATGGTTTTAGCTCCGTATTTTTTATCCGGCACCGTTTTTATACGGGTTTGCGTTAAAGTCAATATAAATTCAGACCGAAATGGAATAAACTTGTTATGATACTTTATTCGGTTTTATGTATAAAAATTACATTACTTAAAACATGGACATAACGACTGGGTATCCAGTTTTGTCATCGTTAATCGTCCAACTTTAGTAATACAGAGACCAGCAAAGTATAAACCTTTCTAAAAATACAAACAAACCACCGAGGGATTATTGAATACGATCAGTAATATTGCTTCCAGCACAACCGTAAATAATCGTGAACTTATTCGCCGTAAAAAGTTTCAAAATCACGCGAGGGCCGCGTTTCATAACCGCGCGTGTGCATGGAGAATTCAAACAACCATTATTGGGAACCAATCTACTCGTGTGCAGATACGATACGATAGGGCGTAATGGAAAAAGTTAAAATTCAATTATCGATTTATCGCCGCTAACGATTCGATTTCTTACGCGAAACAATCAATTACGCGACTAGTGTCGACGCGAAATCGGCCGAGCGACAGAACCGTTCCCACTGTGCGTACAAAAAACGGACCGATTTGAAAAGCAATTGCAGCAATGGTTAGAGCGACAATTAAATCCTACATTGTTAAACCAGACCCCTATTTCATAAGCAGCAGAGTTCGATGTTGCGTGAAAATCGTTTGTAAGGCCGACCACGCATTCGATCACCTTTGAGTTTGGTTACGGAGACGAGAACTAGCTGGCACTTGAGAAAAAGAATGAGGTTTTTTGAGGCCGAAAAAAGTCGAAAAACGCCATAGCGGTGTTGGCGCAGCTGCCTTATTGTGAGGTGATTTTATTACTGCGTAGATTTGTTATCGGACACGGCACGGCGGTCGGCCGTTTCATACTAAAAGTTGCAGCATTGTTTTTACATCTGAATTATGTTTAAGACCATTAACATCCTTCTAGAATCACAGTTCTTTTAGCTATTTATCTGATTCAAGTAATAAAACGTCTGAAATATCATCATCACGTTCAAATGGACTGGACTTAAAGAATGGTGTAGAAAGTTTGTGAATAAATTGAATTCCTTCAACACGAACTCTATTTAGTTCCAAATTTGAATATCAATGTTATTTTTATTTACATCGTGACCGGAATATTCATTTGTTTAACGCATGTCCATAAAGTTACTTCACAATCACAATTAAACTTAATTCAAATTTTGAATTGAATGCTTGAGTTGCTATGTAAATAATAGCTTTTGATCACGAGAGAGCAACCCTCGCGACCAATAAAATAGATTACAATATCATTGGACTTATTTATTTTATTTTTACTAGATTCAGTTTGCGAAATGAGTGAAAAAAAGTATGTAGGGCAAAGTCAATACCTTTTTATGGTTCCTTGAGCACGGATTTCGTCATGATGATCAAATAGACATGGTCTATTAGTAAGTAATTGCTATTATAGAATCTAAAAAGCAACAGTTTCACCATGGATAAACTGTTATGGTGTACAAATTGCCGTTTCTAAACAATATACACATCTTACAAGTAACAAAAGGTTACGCAAATTTACAAGAAGGTTCTTATCATCATAAGGTACCAAGTTGATAATACACTGATACATAAATACTACGTTACGTGCACGAAATAGGCGCTTTTCATCCATTGATCACTATTGCTAGCGTATGAAACTGTCACCACGTATAAATCTATAGTGCGCTATGGAATGACGTCAATTGTCATGAAATTATACAAATGGTTTCATTTTATAAATTTAAATTTCAAAAATGCGACATTTTTTTATGTTGATTCAATCAAGATCTTATAACAAACTTATCACAAAAACTACTTTGTGCCAAACTGTTACACAGTTTGCAGCAGTTCTAGTGGTGTTCTCTAATGTTAATCTTAATGACTATAATACTACATTAAACAATTTATAAACTTTATTATGGTCAACATAAAAACAGTTAGGTATTTTAAGATAAACTAATACCGGAAGAACAATATGGATTTGCCTTAAATGGGTATAAAGAGAAATACTGCTTCGTGTTTTGAGATAGTTCCTACTTTTATGCATCAAATTTTTGGGCAATTCGTTTATATATTCCGGGGTTAGCCACCTCTTAGTGCGCCTACCATAATAGTTGTTGACACGAGGAACGATCAATTTCGGTTTCGTTGCAGCACGGGTTGGGAAGATATGCACTCGTTTATTTTTGTGGCTTGGCATAGCTTCTCTATACGTATTAATATCAACTCACTGTTTTCTTCATAAACTAAAGCGTCTTCTTTTGAGCGAGATGCAGCATCTCTCTCCATTCTTCATCTTAAACGCTTGATTTAGTCTACAGCATAGACTTTAGAGGTCGTTGGTCTACGCCAGAGATTCTCAAAAGGTTTTTACTAGAAATCATTTTTTGCACCTAATATTACTTCCAAGTTTACGTAGACCCCTGTGAATCTCTGAAGAAATCGCGTATACAGACAAAGGCAAACATTTCAATTAAAAATAGTGCTTTGCTTATCACCCTATAATATGCTAGGTTGTCTGAAAGGGCGATAATTTATAGCTCTGATTGTATACAGTGTTAGCTTGCGCGTGCATTGATTAGTATAAGAATGCATTAAGACTATAGAAGGCCACGCAATAATTATAGTAACCAGTATGATATATATCAGCATCTCACGCCAAGCAATAATGCTATTAAAATATATCATAAAAATAAAGTTTGTAATTATTAATTAAACAATATTATTAGCTGACATTTAAAAAACTTTCTGCTCAGGAAACTACTAGGTAAGAGGCTAATTGCATCTTTACTTAATAGGATGAGACGTTAGACAGCTACAAGCAAGAAAAGATAAAATTAATGAGCCTTTATTAAATTACATTATTTCTGAAAATACTTGAAGTTACGTTACGTATAGTTGGGTATGCCTATAAAAGTAAAGTATAAATATGCATTTCAATGCCCTGCTTTTAATAAAAAAGTAGACTAAAGCCAAATTTTAAAGTCAAAAAGAAACTCGTTTCCATTCAATTTGTCGACAGCGTTTCATTTCCAGTTATACCATAAGCTGATGAGAACGAAAATCTTCAAGCTAACAACTTTATTACGAATACACTACTCATTTGTGCAAACACTTCAATATACTTATTCTTAAATAAGAAGACACATCTGTTAACCTGTAGATCAATGAAAACGTATATGTCATACTAATTAATTATAATATTACTATCAAATGATTTCCCATTACAACCCACAGTATTCGCAGATCTTTGCGGGAAATTTAGGAATACATATTCGTTTACGAATTCGCAGACGATTTTTGGGGAAATATGTATACGTATAGAATCGCTAAACAAACAATAGTAAAGAATAACCGGGTTAGAATTGAGGTCAGTGGCGGGGCAAGGCGGCTTGTGATAGAGCCATTTGCCCGACTTTAATTACGAACAATTATGTAATTAGCTATTTTTGTATCGTTAGCGCAAGGCTGAATTGAATGGGCTGTTGTGTTATTTGGGCTGGATACGCGTTCGGTCTTTTTGAAGAAGATGATTCTGTTGCAGGAAATGTATGATATCCGTCATTGTATACGATTCCTAGGGATTGTATATAATTAAGACATTACTATCAACCAATCTGGAAATGTGTGATGCAAATTATTGCAGCAATTGGGAATTTTATATATATAATTAATTGTAACTTGTTTGTCTCAATGAGAGACCAAATAAAATCTCTATTTCAAAAGTTATCAAGTAGTATGAAAATATATTATTTTTTATAACGCGTATGATTGTTATTCAACTGTCATAAGAAAAAAACTGATCCTTGAATTAGTGTGTTGAATTAGTTAATAAAAATTTTTTCGTTTTATCTATTTCCTAGTACGATATTGAGATTCTATTAAAATCTTAATCTAAATAAATTTTCATATTAAATAATATTTTTATGAATATTTCATATATTTCCTAAATAGCTTCGGAATTTTATACATTTCCTAGATTTCATACATTTCCTGTAACAATGTTTTAAACATCATACAAGAAGAAAAAAGGTGCATAGTTTAAGCAATGACTTTCGGGATAGTAGGCTATATATATTAAGGCTAGAGGCTTATAATATCAAAGTGGATACATAATAATTAAAGCTCGGTATATACACATATTTAATAACATCGGTAAAGTCTTGAATATTTGAAAGTTAGAAATCAATAGCTAATGATCAGCAACCTTAATCACAGCTTAAGCACAGTTTTTACTCGAGTATATTACTTTTTCGAACAACTCGTTACAATCTACGTGAAAATATGTATATGACGTGTAGAAAGTATTAAAAACTTGCTTTAGTTCGATTATAAAATCAGTGAGATATTAAATTTTTAATAAAAACCTTTTAACACGCTAATTTTGTGGAAAAGGCGCAACTCAGCGGGCCTAAGATGAGCGCATATCGCATAGCGCATATATATTTATCGCGGAAATCGATAAATTCCAAACGTCATATTAGACATATTTAAAAAAGTTTTTACTTTCTTTAATGTGTTTATTTGTTTTTAAAAGTAATAAGGATTGCATTACAACTGGAAAGAATGTGGGAAATGACGTTGTTTAGGAAATAAAATTATTTTATCGACGCGACAAACGGTATTGAGGCGTGCATGTAAGATATAGTTGTTGATGTAGATTGGAATACTCGTGAAATAGTTTGTTGGGCTTACAGATCTTTTTTTAGTAAGTAGGTGCTTAATATGAATAATTTTAAAGCTTAATGATAATAATCACCATTATGTTCATATTATTGCGTATCTAGTTTCTTGCGTATCCGGTGTTTAGAAAGTTGTTAGTGTTTTACCGAATATAATATTTTATGGAGACCAGTTTTTGATAACTGCCATATCTCACAGGGGCGGCAAGGCCCCATGCATGGTGAAATCTACTATCGTTTGATTCAAATTAAGTAGGTGATCACATCCTAAACAGCTAAGAATGTATCATTTTATAATAAGGTATATTTTTTGACTCATGTCATATAGGTAGAAGAAGAAATCTTAAGAATAAATAATATCTCTAACAAATATTATCTATCTCAGAGACGGGTTGATTCTTTATTTCCATTAAAAAGGTACTCATTTGCATTCACGTTGCTTTCATTATAACTAAAACCATTATTTGCAACTGTTTTTACATAACCGAACCAGTTGTTTGCATTAAATTAGTTTTTGGAGAGCCAAGATTGCGTTTTAATTTCGTAATTTTAAGGATCCCAGTCGTTAGCGGCAGATAAAAATCGGTTTCGGACATTTTGAGATAGCGGAACGCAGTAATTATATAATATTTTTAACTATCTGTAAAGAACTTAGAAAGGGCCTTTAAAGTCGAAATTCAGTGCGTCATAAACCGGCTGAAACTGGTAATTTTTGGGCAAATGCCATAAATTTTGGAGTAATAACAGTACGCGTCGGGCCCCGCGCTATTCGTTTTTATTTACGGCTGTACTTGTTTCACATTCAGCCTGTTATAACTTTTGTGCACGGCTGTATTGTGATTTTTATTTAATTTTTTATTTTCGGTGTCTGCACTCGTTGGTTTTTATCGGGCTTTGTTCATCCAAATTGGTAGCCGGGACTTATTAAAGAAACCGAGTTACGGTTATTGCTGCGTCAAAAGATGCTCATGTCGCTTTGCAAAGGAATCCGCAACAATCCGTATATTTTTCAATGTACTTACTATCATTTTTAAGAAGAACCATTTTGTATGTTTTATTTTTTGATTACATAACCACTTGTGCGCTACGGCACAGCAACAGTAACTTTACTAATGTAACGACTTATTTAGTAGAACTCGTATTGATGTTCCAGACGTTTATGTCATACTGAGTACATTCTTATTGTATTATGTCACAAAAGCAAGAAATAACCGCAACTGGAATTCTACAAGGCTTATTCAGTCACTTCAACACAGATGGCCCACTTTTAGACACAGCGGACGGGCTGTGTGAGTGCAAGCGCCATGACACCGACCGGTTTGTTTACATTAATCACGTGGGTCTGTGTGCGGACAGACGCCGCGGCTCTGTGTGCGTGACTCACGACGACGTCACTTTGTTTACAATTGCAGTAGTGTGCGTGCCGTTGCTTCCCGTCGCTCGCTAATGTGCGTGGAATACGTCACGTGGACACGTGCGCGTGTGGGTGTGATCGCGTGCCGGCGTGACGTCACGTCGTTTCGTCACACGGGCGCTAGTGTGCGTGGAGACGCGCGAGTGTGCTAGCGGGCGTGTCAAGTCAATGTTACATTTTTGTGACCTTAACCGTCATATCGCAAGACTTGTCCTTTACGTAATTCTAATTATAGCTAAAATCTATTTAACTTGACAATGCAAAGTTTTATCTGTTCCTACTTTGATTTGCCATTTTCTGAAGCATCAAAGTCAAGATCTACTTTATCAGCCACCTATTGATATGCCTTTCGGAAATGGAATAAACAAATGGATGTCTCGTAGTATTGCTGTCATATGGATACCACAGAAAATATAAGTTATATTAAATAATAAATAAAATATCTCAATTTAAATGAGCTTTTTCTCTGCTGTTTGGTTTCCAAAGAACGCTAACATGATAACTTTAAAAAACTTTTGCTTCATTATAAAATAAGGTGTATGCGAATTTTGGGTATCTGGATGATTCTCAAATAATTTGCATTTATTCCAAATATTACTTGAATTATCTCATTGAAACTACTGCTATTCTAACATAGCTAACATTTATTGTACATACATTTATTGGGTGACTGAGGAAATTACTGTTTTTAATTTTGAGCAATTCTTAATATTATTAAGCATTTCTAACTCAAACTTTTGTAATGTATTTAGACCTATTTGAGCACTTGAATGTTTGATGGATTCTCATAAAATATTTTCGGCAATTCTTTTCCATATCATACAAAACCCATTAGTAAAAAGGATTGTAAAACAATGTGGAAATTGCCCTGACGTTTGTCACGAAACCGCCAGTTATTTTAGGACCGGAGGGGGAGGGTAACAAGTGTTTGCAAACGCAGCGACATCTGTGGGCCTGTCGCGAATCGCTCCTTGGGGAAACATCGCCAATTCCATGTACCCCCTCCAAATTAATTTCTACCCCAGTCTCGACCTTATTGCTCTAGATTTAAGAGCACAGGATGTAGAGCATTATTGTTTAGAACTCGCAAATGGTAGTGATTTGACGCGTGTGTTCTCAGCAAATGTAATGAAAGTACATTTGATACAAAATGTGTGTGCATTTTAAGTATTTAAATTAAAACTGAAATTCCTATCGCACAAAGTAAAATAGCATATTAGATATTTGTCCACGATAGTATTTATTTTTAGATCACATTATATAGGTATTTATATCAAGAATTACCGTTTTAAAATACCCCCTGTTAAGAATTTTGCTCAAACCGATTAATTTTATTTTTTAATTGTATAACTGTGAATCATGGAAATGGTTCTAGTTTATCATTAAGTTTATGCCTGTTTCATAGAAGATTCCTATGTTGGAGGAGATGACAATGATGAAGTCATAACCGTGGCTGTCCATTTGAAAATTGTCATTTGTACAAAATTGCAAATCGAGGAAATAATTAAGTCGGTTATCAACGTGTACAATCGATTCAAGATAACAGGAACAGCTGTTAACGGTTTCCTTTGCTAACTTGTGTTTTATGTCCTTTATGAGTAACTACCCGCGTGCGGTTACAGCCTATCTTTAAGCTTCGATCGACTTTTTAGTTTTCACCCCTTTTGTGACGGCAACAATGGGGTTTCAAGTTTCGTATCTTGACTTACTTTGAGGTGTCGTTCGGTTCTTTTCAATCTATCGTCTATGATATTGATAAGTTACTACAATAAGAACTTCGGCAAATCATGTTTATAACTTCTTGCAACACATGATATTGGAATCCTACATGCTGAACTGAAAACTCGAATTGGTGTTCTTTGGCCTAACGTGATTTCTAGAAAGCCTGCAACATTAATTTTGTCTGTGCTCGGCAATATCAGCAATGGGCGTGTCTCCGCGCCTGCAATCACACCTGCGCCAGGTGGAAACATTGCCACTTTCAAAGCACCCTTTGTTTTGTAAGGAAGCGAATGAAGCGGCTCCACTTACACTTGATTATTGAGGTGTGAGAAAGATAGGCTTAAGATGTGGGTGGTATATTATGTCAATCCAAGTTAGCAAAGCAGATACAAGTAGCAGCACGTAGCTTCAGAGGATATGCGAAACTCATACGCCGATAAGAAATGATATTGTTTGAAATGTTTAGGTATGATCAAATTGGATTTTGGAAGGTCAATGTAGTCCATAACATGATTTGGATCAATAGACAAAATAGCGCTGCTGCTTTTACTCTCCCTTTAGCATAAAAGGCATTTGACCTCCAGGAGCACACTTTCAATTTGTTTACGGCTTCCGTATGCAGCTGTGTAAAGTAAAGACGACTCCAACGATTGTTATAAGCGGCTAAACTTAGCTGTACTACTGAATAAATAAAAACCTTGACAAACAAGTCCTAGCAATAAGGAAACGACTATTCAATCGTCTAACTAGCACATTTCTATATTTATTAGCTTGGTTCAATAGCCCGCCATGCCGTGCCCGCATGACAGCTGTCACTTTGTTTTTTTTTCACGGAGACAGGTAAAGGCACTAATGGAAATGAGCCTACACTGAGTAATATGCGGATGTAAAAGTGTAGGGGCCCTACGTGTCGGTTTAACGATGGTTCAACGGTCAATTTGATAATGGCCTCTACAGAAGCTCGGAAGCTCTACAACGTGAAACTTTAAGCATAACAAAAAGCGTTTTATTTTCAAATTGTAACATGTATATGAGATCGAAAATGCAATACGAAAGATATATTTTTTTGTTGCTCACACTCACTACACCAAGATGCCTTTCTACCTGTTACTTTTGTGCAGAATCATTAAGAAAGTGCTTATGATAAATACATTAGTAGTCAAAGTAATAATTAATATGACAGGACGGGCACATTGCGTTTCTTCGTATAATTTCAACTCCTTATTATTACATCAACGTAAATGCGGGACAGATGTATTTTAAGTTGAATAAAATTATATATCTGTTCCAACTACTGACTGACGTTGATTATGTACTTATTGAAATTATTCCTGCACAAGATGTAAGGTGATTGTAAACAAGAAGGAATGTCAACCTAAAATTATAAGAGCTCTTCATTTTATTTATCCGCTCAGACTCTACATTATCACCTATCTGCGTAGCCATCTCCATCCCACTGTTGGAAAAAGCTTTGTTCTTTCAAGTTTAAACTTATCAACTTATTTAGTTCCTATGTACATGTATATTACTTATGGCCCCTGCTTGACTCATTAAGTCTGGTCACTAATCGAATCCAGAACTATTACCGACTTTTTGCTAACATTAATAGTCTTTACGAGCGTCTACACATCCGTAGTTGTTCAATCTTCATATTAATATCTTCACAAGACCATAAATTCCTTACACAGCAGGTCAACGTATCTAGAACTAAAAAAAACGTACCCAACTGAACTGCGAAGGTTAGATTATGAAAATAAATACGCCGTGTGGGTGCGTCGACCGGCGTATGCGCAGTGTAAACACGGCTCTGTATTGGCCGGAGGATAGTTCTTATTTAGGTCGGAATTTTCCGGTTTTGTACAGTCTGCGAGCGAAATTGCTAAAAATAGGAGATGGTAAAGGGTATTTATGATGATGATGACAAACACGCGCGAAAACGATCAGGTATCGCCTTTGGCATCGCGTAAGTTGCTATTTCTGTAGGTAGAGATGGCAGAAAAGCTGTCAAATTGAGAGCGTTTTGATTTGATCACAGTAGGTTTCCTTCACTGGTCGTGTGAATGCTACAGATGTATGACTTTGGTGCTAAAGTGAGCATATGGTGGAAAATAATACCCTATGTCAAAAAAAGGGCAGGAAAGGGTTAAAAATTCAAAAATGAAAAATTAGGGGAAAAAATAGTCAGGCATAAAATAAATACTATTTAACAATAAATTGTACGTTAGCAAATATTCCCTCGCACATTATTGTTTCATGATTTACAGTGGTTTTATAGCGTTTCCCATGTCCCGTCAATAAGCTTCCCATGGTCATCCCAGCGGCGTTCATTGTCTGTATCGTAAATAATGCGTATGCGCACCGAAGAAAAACGAAGGTTAGCCAACATTATCGCCTATGATTTAGGGATCCGCAAAGTTTTAAAGATTAATCGCGCAATACATATAGCTAATGAGACGGAGGTGCTATAGGGGAAGATCGTAAATTGGACTAATCCGGGTTGTTAATGATTGTTGTAAGTTCTTGAGCGTTAATGGAATAAAGGAGAGTATATAGGTATACAGAGTGTGGCCTATTATATAAGCGTTTATATATAAGCACTGTATGTAAGCGTTTATTAATTATTAATAGTTTAAATTAAAAACAATTATAAAATAATAAATTAGAACCAGCAATGTACGGACAACAACACGTCAAGGTAAACACTGCAGTATCTTATACAGTTGTAAGGGCTAGTTAATAAGGGCTAGTTTGCAACAAAAGTTGGTAACCTGATGTGCTGGCCACTGTACTTAAAACAAATGAGTCCAGTCTTGGTTTTTTTACGATACAACTTGGCATTGTCATTCATTACAACGAGGAAGCGATTTTGATAAACTTTGATTAGAGATTCTTAAAGCTTTTAATTACTATATTTCTAAGTTAAAGGATTTTAGATCATTATGACTGATTATCTGTAGAATCATCGATAAAAAATACCGCTGTTATTACAGACCACATCATATATAAATAGAGATATGGGTATAGGCATTTCATACGTTCATACAGTTTTCTAGATTTAAAAATGATGCGTTAACTTTCGAGCGAAGATACCTACAGAACCTATCTCGTCGATCAATATACCTAGTCGTGTATTTTTCGCCTCATTGAAAATCGTTTACCAATAGCTGTTCACACAGCTGTATTTCGCATGCAACTAAAAATAATTGTGGAGGTTTTTCATACAATTGTCTGGGCGGCCAAAATTTGAACAACATTGGACTTTATTACAAATAAATAAGAAAATCAAACCGACGATGTTTTTGAGGTAAACTGTACTCACAAATTGTTGCAAACTTTTACGATGTTTTTTGCTGGTTGCTTTACAAAATTGCAAAGATCGTAACTATAATTCATTGGTCCGACAACCGACAAGCCAGCGAAGCAAAGTATTGTGGTGATGCGGTTTAAACAAAACTAAAACGTTGAAATATTGTGAAATTGAGTTCGTAAGATCAAAGCCTAGTTTAAAACTGTTTCTTTCAACATATGACCAAGGAAGTATTCAGCTACGTGAAACAAGTCATTGCATTTTCAAGTTACTTTATTATATTTGGACGCCAAATAGTATTCATAACCTTTGAAAATGATTACAAATCGTTAAATAAATTAAAACCTTACAGCGGCACTTACTTAGGCTATGTCACAGCACAGCCTATCTAACTTATATTATAAAGCTGAAGTTATAAAGTGAAGTTTTGACGCGCTAATCTTAGGAACTACTGGACCGATTTATAACATAAAAAATATGTTATAGCTTATTTTTCGAAGGAGGCTTAAGGTTTTAAAGCCTACACTACACTACGCTGCGACGGGAGGAGAGGAAACACACTCAAAACGCGCGGACGCAGTCGCGAAGCACCGCTAGTGTAATGTAATGGGGTATTAGTCATAAGTATATAAATGAATTACTTCAATCAATAAAACCAGTCTTTATACAGTCCTCGTTGTTATTATTTGTCTCCTTACACACAACCTGTAAATGGCGACCCTGCCGCTGTCGCGCGGGTAACAGGAGCCACGCGCATTCCATTACCATATTAAGTACAACGTTTGAACCGATTGTCACGAAATAATTTCAAGATGGATTATTCAATTTCTCGCAGTGACGAACTGACTATTAGTGCTCCGTTCAATTTGAAAATATTTGAAAATGGGTTCTTCTCAAAGTAAAGAAGAAGATAGAGTGATTATTGCTCAGAATGCAGCTGGCGGCGAAAACTCCTCGCACTTGGAGCAACTGAAGGTTCACGCGAGCGCTACGAATTTGATCTTATTGAGCATCGTGCTGATGATGGGAGTTGCTCTCATCATAGTCCTCTATAAAACGTACAGGAGATGCCACAAAAAGTTGGTTCAGCGGCAGCTTAACGAGTTCAATCTACGAAGATATGCGAGCCTACTCCGTGGTCGACAGCAGAAGGAGCTCGAGGACCGGCAGTCCAACGAAGTGTAAAAGTGTAGAAAGTGTTTCGGTTCGAAAGTGCAGTGCGAAAAAGTGGCGTCGGTAACGTAAAAACATTATTTACTCGTATAAATGCTTATTTACTCATATGTCTAATCGCGCAGTGTAAGTTAGCGCTATTATATTTAATCTCATATCAATAAATGTTTAGGTATAAACGCTTATATTGTGTGTACTAGGCGTTAGTCATAATGTCACGTTATAATTAGTTTGATGGCCGAAGAATTAAACGTTATTTTTCAAGAGTTAAAATCTATTAGAACTTATCTAATAAAGATTGGCCCTAGTAGGAGGTCAGGAAATATTTTAGAAGTTAAAAGGAATGAAGCATATAAGGTTTTGGTAAAGTATAACGATTATACCACCTTATGTAAAAATAAAATATCTTTAAAACAAATAAATAATACAGAAATAACTTTAATAAATAAAATTTGTGAAGAGTTTACTAATTTATATGACGAAATTTTAAATTTGTGTTGTGTGAAAGAGGACTCCTCTCCCGAAATAAGTGACAATATGGCTAGCGAAAAATTTGATTTAAAAATTGCCTTGAGCATTTTACCTATTATGACAAATGATGTTGACAGTACTAAAAACTTGATAGAGGGCATAGAATATTACAGCTCTATTTTGAAAGAAACGGATTGTAAAATTAAATTAATACAATTTGTGCTAAAAAGTAGGTTATCCCAGCAAGCAAAATTACAGCTATCACAGCAATATCATTCTATTGATGAGTTGATAAAGGATATGCGACGCAAATTATTGCCACAAAAAAGCTACACAGCTTTGCAATCAAAATTATTACATTGCAAACAAAATAATAGGACTTTAGACGATTTTGGGAAAGAGATTTCCGAGCTATTTGCCGATCTAACTATTTCGCAAGCTGATGGCGATTCAGAAAAATACAAGGTCCTAAGACCATTAAACGAAAAAATGGCTATTAAAAGTTTTAGTGACGGCCTGCGAAATAGTCGATTAAGCACCGTAATAACTGCCCGTAATTATAGTTCCTTAACAGATGCCATTCAAGCTGCAAAGGACGAGGAGGTCAATTCCCCATCCACATCTGAAGGCATCATGGGTATGTACAAAAAATCGAATTTCAGATCAGCTCAGCGCAGATCCCAAAGGGGTCATAATATCAGACAGCGGGGCTTTCGGAGCTTTAATAGGTCGCGAGGATATCAGCGGCCACCATACAGTCAGCAAAATCAGGTATGGTCTAATCAACAGAACAATAATTATCGCGGTACTGGTTTTCGTAATAACCGAGGTCGAAATTTTGGTCGTAATCGCGGTCAATACCCACGTAACAACGTGAACTACATGGCAACAACGGACAATGTCCCCTCAGAGGATTCACATTTGGAATCTCTGAATCATTTTTTTCGAGAATAGCTTTGTGTACTCATGTAACAGCTTATGCAAAGTAAAGAGTTTCATTGACAAATATAGATACGATTGGTTGATTGACACGGGGGCATCGATCTCTGCTATTAAGTATCAGTGTATCAAAAGTTTACAAATACCATTCCATAAAAATAAAGTGAACGTAAAAGGTATTGGCGGTGATATAGTTTCTTTGGGCTACGTGCACCTTAACTTAAACTTTAACAACAACATTTTCAGGCAAAAATTTTTTGTTTTTGATACTTTACCGTGCAAAACTGACGGAATTTTAGGTCACGATTTTTTCAGTAACTACAAAGCTAAATTAGATTTCGAATTAAACACATTAGAACTTTATACAGAAAACGAAAACTATGTTAACGTAAAGTTTGAGTACATAACACCTACGTTAGATTCATATTTAGTCGTACCACCACGGTCTGAATCCATCCATTACATAAGTTCTGACGAGAAAACAGATTGTTTTATACATCCCCAAGAGCTTTGTGAAGGGGTTTATTTAGGTAGCACGTTAGTAAGACCTAAAAATGGAAAAATTCCGATTAGAATTTTAAACACTAGAGAAAAGGAGATTAAATTAAGTTATTTTAAAGTAAATACCAATAAATTAAATGATTACATTATTTGCAACTTCGAAAAACCAATTATGAATGCAAAAAGAGTTAAAGAATTATTTTCGTTTTTAAATTTAAAAGGTTTAACTATTGAAGAACAAAAGTCAATAGAAAATATTTGTGCAAAATTTCCAGATGTATTTTATTTACCGGGAGACAAACTAGCAGTCACAAATGTTTACGAACAAACTATTGATCTGAAGCCAAATACCGCACCAATTTATACTAAACAATATAGATTGTCATATGCACAAAAAGCAGAGATCGATAACCAAATTCAAAATATGTTAGATGACGGTATAATAGAAGTTTCAAAAAGCCCGTGGTCAAGTCCATTACTTTTAGTTCCCAAAAAGTTAGATTCATCAGGAAAAAAGAAATGGAGAGTCGTAATAGATTACCGTAAACTTAATAATCAGATCCAGGACGATAAATTCCCCCTGCCTAACATCACCGAAATTTTAGACTCATTATCCGGTGCAATGTACTTTACGCACCTAGATTTGTACCAAGGATTTTACCAAATTAATCTTCAAAAAAGTAGTAGACCTTGTACAGCTTTCACCACAGGCAAAAATCAATATCAAATGACTAGAATGCCGATGGGTCTCAAATCTAGTCCTAACAGTTTCAGTCGTATGATGACTATTGCGATGTCAGGCCTTAATTACGATAAATGCCTAATTTATCAAGACGATTTGGTAGTTTTTGGAAGAAATTTAAACCTTCATAATCAAAATCTCATGGGTGTTTTTACTAGATTACGTAAAATAAACTTAAAGTTAAACCTAAGTAAGTGTACATTTTTGCAAAAAGAAATGTTATACTTGGGGCATGTGGTTTCTAAAGAGGGTATCTTACCTGACCCTGAAAAAATTAAAGCAGTAGTTAATTATCCCACACCACAAAATACTGACGAAACGAAGAGATTCGTAGCTTTTGCGAACTATTATCGTAGATTCATTCCAAATTTCGCAAAAATTGCTAATCCGTTAAATAGATTATCGTGTAAAAATATATCTTTTAATTGGACAAAAGAATGCGAAAACGCATTCCAAAATTTAAAATCAGCTTTAATAAAACCACCAGTTTTACAGTATCCCGATTCTTCTAATACAAGTGAATTTTTATTGCAAACAGACGCATCAGGTAAAGCCATAGGGGCCGTGTTGTGTAACAAGGATGGTCGGCCTGTCGCTTATGCTAGCCGAAGTTTAAATAAGGCGGAAACAAGATATCCAACTATTGAAAAGGAGCTCTTAGCAATAGTGTGGAGTGTTAAATATTTCCGACCCTATTTATATGGAAAAAAGTTTAAGATACAGACCGACCATAGGCCACTTGTCTATTTGTTTTCCATGCGAGACCCATCGAGCAGACTCATTAAGTTTAGATTGTCATTAGAAGAGCACAAGTTTGAGATAGAATACATAAAAGGGCAATCGAACTCGGCAGCAGATGCCCTGTCGCGAATTAATATTACATCTGACGATTTAATAAATATGAGCGAAGAAATAAATGTGATGACTAGAGCACAAGTTAGAAAAGATAATGATAATAGGAATGTCGGAAGTACTTGTAATGTTTCGGTCGATAATATTGACACTAACTCGAGGCCTGATCAACCGAGAGTTGTGGAAATAATTAAAAAACCAAAACATTTCACAGAACTGTCCTTATGTAATGAGTTAAAGTATAAAAGGTTATTAAGAGAAGAAACAGTCGAAAGATATAAATATTTTATCTATGTGCCTAAAAGTTCAAAAATTTACTTGAATACAATATCTCGATCATCGATTACGCGAGACGAATTGATGAGAGAATTGTTATTTATATGTAAAAGATATAAAATAAGTGAAGTATGCATACTTAGAAATGAGATAAATCAAGATTTTATTGATGGGCTTATAAATGCAATTAGAGAGTACCCAAACTGGGACAATTTACGCATATGCATAGCGAATAACGCACAAAGAGTAAATAATTTAGACGACAGAAAGGTAATATTAAACGATTTTCACTTGTTACCTACTAGTGGCCACGCAGGTATCAAGCGAATGACGAATAATATTAAGAGGTTTTATTTCTGGCCGAGTATGGAAAAAGATATCATTGAATACATTTCAAAGTGTGACCAGTGTAACAAACAAAAATATTCAGTCGGAACCAAGCAACCCATGGTTATTACAACAACTGCAAATTCAGCGTTCGAAAAAGTATTTTTGGACATTGTAGGACCATTATCTAAAGATTCTTCTAACTTTAATTATATTTTAACACTGCAATGCGAATTAACGAAATTTGTTGAGGCGTATCCCTTAGAAAATAAAGACTCGGTAAGTGTTGCTTCAGCTTTCGTAAACAAATTTATTTTAAGATTTGGCATTCCTAGCGTAATTGCAACCGATCGCGGTACCGAGTTCATAGCTAGTACAATGAAGGAAATATGCCAACTCTTAAAAATAAATCAAATTTCCTCCACAGCATACCATCACGAGAGTATCAGAGCTTTGGAAAACACACACAAAACTATGGGTGCGTATTTAAGAACTTATTGTGAAAACAAACCAGGTCAATGGAGTTGCTGGTTGCCGTACTGGTGCTTTGCCTACAACAACACGGTACACTGTGAAACGCAGTACACACCACACGAGCTGGTGTTTGGTAAGCGGTGTAAAATACCAGGTAACCTTGATGGCACCGTCGTTGATCCTTTATACGCTCATAATAGCTATCCATTAGAGTTCAAATACAGATTACAACTAGCACAAAAGGATGCTCGGGATAACCTAATTAAAAGCAAAATAAAACGAAAAAATCATTATGATGTAAAAAGTAACCCAATTAGTTATAAGAAAAACGATTATTTACTGTTAAGAAATCCTTCTGATAATAAAATGGATCCAATATATTTAGGACCATATTTAGTGAAAGAAGATTTGGGTTGTAATGTAAAAATAATAAAAAATGGTAAGGAAGATATCGTTCATAAAAATAGAACGAAATTAGCAAGTAAATAAATTAAACATTGTATCTAAAAATAGACACGGATAGTGATCAGCTGTCGTTGTAAGCGGCCTCATATTACTTGTAAACTTACCTTCCCGTTATACCAATTATATTTGGTTTGTTTTGCGCATCAATGTTATTATTGTCATGATAGTTAAGTAGCAATAATTATTATAATTATGTGTATAATCTAAATGTACTACGAATATTGTTCTTTTTCATAAAGGGGTAGATGTAATGGGGTATTAGTCATAAGTATATAAATGAATTACTTCAATCAATAAAACCAGTCTTTATACAGTCCTCGTTGTTATTATTTGTCTCCTTACACACAACCTGTAAAGTAAGCTAAAATAATGTAGCGTAGCGTTTAACTGCCAAGTTATGGCAACAAAACTAGGCATAACGACCAATTTGCCTCGGTTCAATTGAGTATCCGTTGTTTAGACAGTGCGTTTACTGTTAGCCTTATTTCGTATGCTTCTTTGTGTCCAAGTTTTTTGCACTCGTGTGTACAGCTGACTGCGTAATATGGCGGCAGTTGTATAAGTATTAATAATGACTATGACTTTAACGATTTTATTATGTCGTTACAGTATTTTAACAATACCAGTTTGGCAGTTCCAGCCAGCTTCGAGGCACCAGCATTGCAGCCGCGGTGGCCAATCAGTATATTACCAGAACATTTTGATCGAAATACATACCTGCAACAAACGAAAAAATAATTAGAAAAAATAGTAAAGACAGCTCTTTTAAAGGGTATCTATACAGGAGAAAAGCTTTTTTGTTTTATGTAGTTTAATTTCCTTTTGTTTTTTTTAGCCTATCAAGAGTAATAGTAGTCCTCTTATTAATGTATTTGATTCCTATGTGTGTCGAATATATAGATATTATATTCTATGCAACACTGAAAAAACGTCTGTACGGACATCGTCCAAAGCCGTCAAATCAATACAAATAAAAATATTCCATTCCTTTCTAAAAATAAATCGAATCCAGTGCACTAAACCCAGTGCACACTGGGTTTAGTGGACTTGAAGGTTTTAATAAATTTTCGAGCAAAACAGCATTTTTTGTAGTTCTTTTTAAACCATTGTGACTAAACAGTAGTCCGTCTTATTGTCATTGTCAGCGCACCACCGATACAGTTTAGCGATCGTGACATAATTTCCAATGTTTATTGACGAAAATATGCCACGGCGAATGTGTCACGACTGTACAGTGAGACACATAAATACTGACAGTTTTGGACGCAGCGGTTGAAGTCTGAAGCCAAATTTTTGACATTTGTGGCTATAATTTCAATTTTCTTTTCTGTTTCATCAAATTAATATCATTCTTACTTACGAAGCTACATCTTTCATAAATCTTAAAACAATAATTCAATTTAGAAGCTATATTGAAAAATTCTTCTCAAGCAATAAATACATGAAAACACCAATTTTGTCTTAGCGTTGTCTACGCGAAATGTCATAAATTTTCGTTCTGACGCAAGAAAATGTTTTTTAATGAATTGATGACTTTTGTATTTGTTAAAATCCAAAATTGAAGTGTTCGAAAAGTATCTTAAGCCTTTGAGAGGTTTAATTTTGAGAATGTATAAGGTCAGAGTCAGAGTTAGTATGACAGTCGGCTTAGGACTGTCCTATAACTGTAGGAAATAAAAACATGCTACAGCAACAATAAGATAACCAACTAAATTATCTAAAGACATTAAATGAATACTCTTTTTAAGGCTCAATTATGGGTATTTTATGTAGTAAGTCTTGCATACTCATAAGATGAAATACTCGTAACAAACCAAAACTTGCGCTCGGGCGGGATTTTAAACCGGGCCAACACTTTTTTTAATCTACTAAGAGACCAGCAATTCCGCACGGTTGCATCGACGGCGCGGTAGGTCGATTGGAAAGAGCTTTGGCCCGGTTTGCCAGAGGTTGCAGGTTTGAATCCCGCCCGTGTGCAATTTTTGGTTTCTTATTTCATCTTATAAGAATACAAAATAACACTGTGAGTGTCAAAAATATTCTTAATCATAGTAATACTTGGTTTTGATGAGATTTGTGATTTTTTTCCCACACTATCTCGAGGAAATGAATATTGCGTCGAACTGTACGACAATCAACTTGTTCCACGAAATACAACAATACCGTTTTCCGACTGTTGATTTTGCCTTATCTTTTATTTATTGTTAGCTCACAGTTTTACACCTGGAATGACTAACGCCTTAATGGTTTAGGCATACAATTTTAACACCTAAACGTTTAGTTAAGAGCTCAAAATTGAGAAGTAAGGTTGTATGTATAATCGTAGGCGGGTGATAAAAAGCAGAAATACCGAAACTCTTATTAAGGGTAGGTGGTAATCAATTCATTCTAGTTATTCGCATTATACGAATCAGAAGATACACTCATGAACGTGATTTCATAGGAAGAGCGTTTCCATGGCATCACACACTTTTATGACATCCGATTCTCTGGTTTCTTTAGTCAGCTATAACAGCCTAAGGACTTCCACTGCTGAACATAGGCCTACCTTAAGGTTTTCCACAGCGACCGTTTCTTTGGTCAGTTTCAAACAAATATAAAGAATAACAGCCGTTAAGGTCCAAGAAGCAAAGCATTAAAAAATAAAAGGTGATGATTGTACCTGTCGTACTATATTTAAAAAAAAACACAGTGCATCGGCCCACTCGAGTTAAGAGTCATCTTAACCAATCGTTAAATATTTGTAATAATATTTCCTTCGGATATTGTGAGAGCAATAACGCAACATGGATGAGGTCACGCTGCCTACGCGTCAAAGAAAGC
Source organism: Pyrausta purpuralis (assembly GCA_963924145.1). Taxonomy (NCBI): domain Eukaryota; kingdom Metazoa; phylum Arthropoda; class Insecta; order Lepidoptera; family Crambidae; genus Pyrausta; species Pyrausta purpuralis. Next base: position 19,052,244 of record OZ001657.1, read on the forward strand.
ACTTGCAAAAATTCAACAGGCTTGCCAATGTGTTGATGGCCGAGTGGCATAGGCATACGCCCGGAAAGCGTAAGACACCTCGTCTGACATAGTTGCATTTTTAAAGTGCATTTTATATTATTAAGTTTGTATAAAAACAAAACACTATAAAACAAAAATATAATCAAAAATCAATATTATACAGTATTAGCAAATCCTCCTAGGCACTGATTCCAGTGCTTAGCCGGGAATACTCAGAGTAAATAACAAATTTGGGAACAGAAACGATTTGATGAATAAAAACATATATCGATACCTCTTAACTATACTTCGCCATTAAAAAAATATATCTAAAAACTACATACAAACTACTTCAAACCTCATTAATGAAAACGTGAGAAAATGCCACTATAGCTTCAACATACAGGGTGATGTGGTGTGACGAGCGGCCGCGGAATCGATCCAGCGTTATGCAACCGTTACGTGCGGTGACCAAACCACCGGTGCGTGGGAACAAGGAGGTTCGGACATTTTTGATGATGCATCTATAGATGTCAAGTTTAGGGGCTTACTACCATAGTCCGGAATAAGAATATCACGACAATTTTGTTTCGATCGAAGAATCAAAATTTGTTAACATTTAGAGATAGACGCTATGCTATACGATAAAATTACATACCTATGAGTCAATAATATTACATTGACAGGTTCTCGAGTTTTGATTTTGCGTTATTGTTACTAATTTGCTTGTAGAGTTAGTTGGACTCAGACGTTCTAGTTTTAGACTCGTTTTAGAGCTCCTAAGTTCACGTGAAAGAACTACTAATTTGTGGTAGCATCCTATCGGTGACTTTGCTGGAAACATGTATTTCCTGCCATATATATTAATAATATATTCGTCAGTATGTTTGTTCTTTACATGAGGTGTAACTTAATAAAAAAAAAAACTCTTTAAAATCAAAGGTCCTAATATATTCCCTGAAAGAATGGAAGCCCTAGTCTATTCCTTCCTAGGACCCGGATGTCAATCGTGCCCAACGGTAGTGTCTAGGCCCCGGTTAAAAAACTACCCACCATTCCGGCCCTCTAGGCGGCTCGTCCGATTATCAGGTACAGTCGGCTGCAGAAATATAAGCATATATAAATTAACAAATAAATTTATTCTGTGGTTTTAGAGCAAACGAATGGAACCTTTGCGACAGGATTAAATTTTATATGTTTATAAAGTATAATTAAAATAAATAACTTTTGAATTGTGAAGTAAATGCATTATATTGGCAGCATGCTATGCTATTTTATATTCAACCTTTAGTTTGACCATGCAAAAAGGCACTGAAACTGTCCCAATAACATTTTGGCAGCTCCAAAAACACGCTCTACCATCAAGTCAACCGACATTTCAAATTGAATCTGGAACATAGTTTCTCGTCCGAAAAAGTTCACGGACGGAACTCGAATATCTCGTTTTTGAACTCGACCCGTTCCGTTGCATGCCAGTAAACGCTTCCACCTATAATGCATTCGCACCACGGAAAGTGGCCATTTTCCTAATTGATCGGAACATTAACTTTTCGTTTAACTGATACAGACTGCACAATTTGGGTGTGCTTTTTATTTGCGTTTGACAATGAAAATGTTAAATTTGAAAACGTTGTATTTTTTTTTTCAAATCATATGATATGTAGAGGTACTATCAAAAGCACTGGCCATTACACAGAAAATGCTTTTGAAAAATATATCAAAAAAAGCATAGCTGGCCAGTGACGTTTTTGGCTTGAAACGTAATAACTCGATAGAATACCACAAGCACTGGCCAATAAAAAAGTTTAATTTCCACAAAAAAACAAAAACTGTGTAGCTGGCCAGCGATAGCGTTCCAATTTCAACCTCCATCAGGGTCCATATCCGAATTCGTATTAGTTCCATGCGACGCGATCGCGTGCAACCCGATCGCGATCGACGCGTTCGGGCGCGGTCCAGCGATTGATCAGGGGGTCGTCGACCGCTCTCCCCGTTCCTAATTTGAATTCGCGGCGTATTATCGCGCGGGAGGTCGTAATTGGATAACAATGAGGGCGATGGCGCCACCCCACGCGAGTGCTTCGGACATTTGTACGGAAAAGAAAAAGTTTGTCGAGAAGGCTATTAGCTATTGCTATCGCTTTCCAATTGCAATGTCTTCTAAACAGTATTTTACAGCTACGAAGCCAGTTTCTTAATGGCATAGAAAACGCTGACAAATAATCTGCTGGCCACATTATCGGTACGTCTAATATTTTACTTGATTTTTAAGGTCTCACTCCGGCCCCATGCTGCTTATCTACCTTTAGTCGTAGTACTATTATTACTCCTGTGCTTTAGTTAGATACTCCATTGGCATCGCGATCGCTTTAATGTATGTAATACCCGGCGGACCCCCATGATTTAAGTTGTCTCTTGTTTTAAGCCCATTGTGGAGACCAAAGACTAATCTTGGGCTTTATTATAACTGTCATTATTGAAGTTTTTTTTTTCGGCTAAAGCATATGTGTTGAAACGTCCAAAGACTATATTTGTGTCAATGTTCGAACAACATAGTGGGTGTGGGCTCATCACGTCTTTGGATTTAACAGGCGCCATAATTCTGTGAGATTGCACCACGCATGCGCGCAGCTAACATCATTAGATGGGCAGTAAAGTGAAGCTGGGGTGGTACTTAGTGTTGCTACATGTTTTCATACTTTTGTGCCGTCCCGTCCGATTTTGTGGGAAGTGGGCACTTTAAATATTTGTTAAGTACAGTTTTATTAAAGCTGACAATTTCTAACCACCGAATACTGTGTTCATATACAGGTAAGGTTGATTTTTAGTTTGCTTTATACAAATAAGCAATTGAATTTATAACGTTAATTTAGGCGTTCTCCCAAGACAGGCAATCGATTTTGCTAGAGTAAGTCTTTTGAAAATTGATACGTATATGTTGTAGTTTAACTATTTCGTCGTTTTCTATAATAAGGAATGGAAGGCTAATAATTTCAGAATTATTACCTCTGTTCTCGATTTTCGTCCCAAATCGAACTGTCTCGCTGGCAACACTGGCTGGAATTCTATTACGCGTTTTATACCGTTGCCTTAATGCCAGAGGGGGGTGTTATAAAACATGTCCATTATGCTTAGATCCAAATATTCCACATTGTTCCCCTTATAGTCGACAGAGAGCGGTATAACCAGGATGTAGTAGGGTAGTTTTAAAGACCCATTCTTGGTTTTATATTTATCGCAAACCTTCGTCTAAGAAATAACCAAAATGGCTGCCAGAATACCTACCTAATGTATGTTATCTTATATATTAAATAAAGTGAAAAAAAATGACCTAATAAAACATCACAGACAATTATCAGTTCAGTCTTATGCAAAAAAAGTGAGTTACTTTAAGGCAGAAGGATGATTCCGGATTTTGATTCCAAAAAACATAAGTTCGGATATGGGTCATGCAAAAAATATCCAGATCATGGATCACGGATCGCGATACAATATTGAAGGTGCAGCCGCCCCTTGGCAGCGATTGGACGCGCACAGTTTATTTTAAATTATAACTGGGGGGTGGTTTTTAATCCCGTCTTGATGGTTCCAGATAAATGTGGACAAATGGGAGAGACGGGGGATGGTGGGAGACTGACGCTTTAGTGTTATGGGACATTTGAATGTCTATCTTGATTAGGTTAAGTTTTTAGGGTGCATCTACACCGCTGCTTGTGTATTGCGTAACTATATTTTATAGAGAGAGAGCACAGTATACGAGGGGTATGCCAAAAGTAAGCTTCTCTTGCTAATTTTGCGAATCTTTTAAAATATTGAAGGGATTTTTGTTACGTCATTTCAATCAAAAAGGAGAAAAAAGTACTTTTCGCTTAAATTTATCTAAGTGATAATTACTAAAATGGTGGTTACATAATTTCTTATACTTACATTAAAATACATACTTATAGTTATTATTTCATCGACGTAGATAGTCTTAAATCAACTTAAGTCTTATTAGGTACGACTACGGCACTTTGATCATAAGCAAAAAGTGTTTTTTGTACATTTATGAACAGACAGATTTCTCTTACATATTATGTGCTAGTTTCAGTTCCAGTACCTACCTATAATAATCTTAGTTAAGGTTTTTTGATAGCCTCACGTACCGGGTGACTTTGCAATGTGTAGCCAATTTTCACCATGGGGCTGTCGTTTTTAATTTTTTTCTTCCTCTCCATATATTTTTGTTAATGTAGCGAACTGATTTTGTATGGGGTACCTGAAATTTTATTTAAGGTTCTACCATTCGAGTTGTATGTGTTGATGGTCTCATTCACGACCTGAAATTGGGTAGCGGCTTGCAAAGTCACCCAATATTTGAGGCTAATAAAAAATATAAATAGCATAAATCCCTCCGTACATAAATGTAAAAAAAAGCTTTTTGCTCATGGTCAAAGACACCTTGTAACAAAGACACCTTGCAAAATCACCATAAATAAATAATTTGTTGTTAGTTTTTCCAACGCATATTAATCCTCAATTTACCTACACTCTCAAAACCATCCTATTTCCCATTCCATACATCTCAAACTTAATTCCGTAACAGAAGACAGAAACTTCGGAATCCAATCAGTGGGAGGTAAACACAGGGACGTGCGCTACGTGCCGCCCGAGACTCGAACCCGGGATTACCGCGCGGTATTCAATCAACGATAAAAGAGGACGTCAGACCGAATTTCCGTTGGGCATCGGTCATATTTGGAACGTCGTGGTGCAATGTCATTCATGTAGTATAGTTTTTTTTTTGGGGTGGGCTTTGTTTTTAGGTTTCACACTAAGCTTACATTATAGTATCTATTAAATTTACACTCATTAAGAGGTTGAAATGGTTAATTCAAATAAAGTTCCAGGGTACTATTTCTTCTGAACCACTCGCGTTGAGCTAGTGTGATATTCATTAATATAATGTATGATATTCGAATAAAAATAGGTTTTACCCGACACGGCAGAGATTAAAAAAGACAATAAATTTGTAAGTACTTTCGTTTATATTTTGCGTGGTTCACGTTTATATTTAATAAGTTTTCGAACAATAATCACACGCACGCCTCATTCAAGCGAGTGATTCAAAAATAGAGCTTGTTCATATCGTTGTAAAACATCAAATAATAAAACACAGATTTCAATATTTCTATAAATGTGTCATTCAACACGCAGGACATTCCAGTCATCAAAATTAAATGTTATTGAAGTTTAAATTTCATTATAAAATCATGGTAAAATTTTTTGATAACTAAGTTCATGGTTTTTACCTCATCGGAAAAAGTTAGGAAAATATGAGGTAAAATCTTCTTATTACTTTTTGAATAAAATTAAAACTATTTTTAAATCTGATATTTAAAAAAACTTTAAGTACAGTCGTCTGCAAAAAGAACTAGCTATTATGCAAACTTATAAAATAACCCCTTTGGTGTTCGTGCATTCGCATAATTCGACATGATGGTGCATAAGCAGCTAATCCCAGGGCCCCGGGTCGATTCCGGAGAGAGACATGCCCCGATGTTTGCTATGCACTTCGTGATGTTAAAGTTTTTAGTGGTTTTATTTTAATATGTGAAAAATCTGTTATTTTTTGTTGGTTTAAGACTAAACCAGCACCTCAAATATTAGACATTTATTTTACTTTTAACGTCAAGGAAGGTAGAAAAATATTGTTGATAAATACACAATGAAATGAAGATAAAGAAAAACGCATCAAGTTATTATTTTGTCAATTGTATTTGAAAATTCCCAATACTTATTTGCTGTCTCAAGTTAAAGGAAAACCTCGAACAAGGACGCTATATTACTTAGGTTTTAAGCGGGTCTTTTACCTTCTAGGGTTTGTCCTGAGAGGTAATAATTTTAATTAATTGTGACGATACTGTATTTATTATTTCACTGACTAATCCTTGGTTCATGTACGTCATTGTTTATCATATTTGTCTGTCTGGTTTATAATGACAAAAGTCTGGTTGGTTGGGTAGTATTTAAACGAAACATTGAATGTATCACCCGTTTTTATTCGTTTTGAGTTGGCGTCAAAGATTGATTTAGAGCACTGTATTCTTAAATCAAGTTTTGATGATAAGCTAAGGCCCAGTTGCGTGATCGACAGTTAACCCAAGTTACCATGAAATATTCGTTATGACAGCAAATTGAGCATTTACTTACATTTTCTTTACTATTTTAGGCATGTCACAGTCAGACAGTTTAATCGCACTTCTCTCTCTCACACACACCTTTGTTATAAAATACCCCAAAATACTCGTAACTCTTTCAACCTTTAAAAGCATACTCTTGCCGTTCCTCGCTGGTCCTTTGAGCTGGATCGTCTTATGAATCACTGCAACAGTTTATGTGCAGCAAACAGTGACATTTCGTTCCCAAAACTCGCGGCTGTGTCTTCAATCAGTGTCTTGTATTGAGAACACAATAGGACATAATTTCGGCGAGGAGTTAAGAAACATAAATAGCTTAGGTACAGTCCGGTGGAAAATATTTATTTCGCGAGGATTAATAACAAAGAATATTGGACACCAATCACATACATTGCTCTGATCCCTAAGTAAGAAGTCAATGCACTTGTGTTATTGATATCAGACACAACGGTGGTGCCAAAACACGCCGACCCGAGACAATATAGAAAATTATGATTTCTACAATGACCCGACCGGGAATAGAACCCGGGACCTCAGAGCGGCGACGCTTAAATCCCAGCGTGCTTAGCCACTACACTACGAAGGTCGTCAGTCGTCAGATTCAGCTTGATTAATAAAAAAATACTTAACGACAAAGCCGGTTAGTAAGCGCAGTGATATGCATTCGTTCGTACATGACATAAATACAAAAAAAAAGGCACAAGGCTGACTTCAATCTCATTATAAAGTGTGATTGTAAAAACTGACGATGACGTCTAAGATCATAACGCTTTTAAAACTAAATTATTATTTTAACTAATTACATACTTCAACTTTCCTGACTTTATGTTGTAAAGTCAGGAAAGTTGAAGTTGAGTTGGTGAACAATATCGCTACTTCAATATCTAGATGAACACTTCCACAAACTCCATTATTTGCCTGACTGTACACCGTAAAGAAAACCTTTGCCGGACATAAATCTACATTGGCGGAACACGCCAAGAATTCGAAAGAACCACAGATACGCTCAGTTTTGTGCATAAAAACTGCTTTTGGCTACCTGAGGTGGACAATGACGGAGTCCAGTCGAAATTACTGGCCATTAACATCCTGTTTGGACGAAATAAATCCACCATAGACTAGAAGATGCTATTCACTGACATATTATATGTATTGTGGTGACCAATGCTTTGCACGTTCATAGAGTTGAATGTTTTGCTGAGGACATTTGTTAATGAGTCTCAGGAATGTAAAAAAACATTTGGTTGGAAATTTCTGCAAAGGAATCAATTAGTATGTATTTCTGTTCGTTTTTGAATATCTAATTATTTTTGCTCAGGGAATTCAGAAATCAAACTATGGATGGATTTTTAAAAAATCTTTAGATAATGTTACATTCAGCAGCTTTTATTTTGTTGTTCATACACACACTAAGTTTAAAACATATACTGTTATAGCTCCATAACTCACGCTGTGTCGTGCTAAATAAGAAATTATGCCGTAAAACCTTTCCATTCTATTAAAAATTTCGGTTCACAATTTCGACGCGCGTGATTCGTCCCAAACGCGTATTTCCAAAACCCCTTTTTGGGGACAATGCGTTGTTGTATTCCCAGTTCGCGTAAAAACAGTCGTAAGCCATAAGTCCGGATAAGCATCTAATGGTGAAGATGGCTGTAATAACGCTCGGGGGAGGCAGGCGGCCATTACATGGTCAATCGGCAGGTGGTAGCTGGTGGCACGTATGTGTGTCTGGCGTAATGCGACGTTCCAATTTTGAACCATCCGTTACACTAAATTCTAATTATTGGATATTTTTTTTCAAAATGACTGTACAAAATATTAAGGTCATGACATGATTTTTAATCGAAAAGTGCACTAGCACTACCCAACGAATAATTTAAATAAAGAACCCATGTCTTATGGAGTATTTAGCAAAAAACTAACTGAGATTTAAAACAGAAAATTATCTAGCTGTCTGTCTTACTTAGAGTAAGTAAAGTTATTTTTTTCTGACGTACCTAATATTAACGATTATCATATTTAGGTACAGAATTCGATAAATATTTGAAATTCTAACTATCATTGAAACTACTGATAATATTCGATAAAATATAATGCCAGGTTTTATGACTAAAGTAAATAGAAACCTAGAGTCTTCTATATTTTGATGCGAAAAATAACACAAACTTTTTACATTGTAGCCAAACCATAGGCTCTTCCGCCTACATTCCCAAGCTTTTCAAGTGAGTCCCAACAAAAAGATCCAAGCGACATGGCGGGGCATTATGCAAAGTTCTTGTAATCTGCAGAATAAACAAGGGTGGGTTAGTTTTTGTGGGTGCGGATCACGAGTTTTTGCAGCAGTCGTCGGCAAAGAAACGACCATGTTTGCGGTAGAAGATGGCTGCTGGCCACAACAAATTGTGTTTTTTTAATCAATTTTGTAGATTTAGCACTGGCATCCGTGTTCTATAGACCACGTTTATAAAGACTATACATGTAATTAGACAATTGACTAAATTGATATAACTTTAACGAAACTACAACATACGAGTAAAACCAATAAAATTGGATCGATAACAATGCCAGTGCATGATAAAACCAAAAACAATATTTTAAATTGTTAGCTCAAATTTTAACCGCATCCATACAAACAGCTGAACGATTTTTATATCAAATGGAATCCATCCCCAGACAATACGAAGTTATCGCACGCCTAAACAAGTTCTCCAGTGGGGAAGCGCGCTTATCTGTCGCTCCACATGTGAGCTCGTGCCTCCAGGCCTTTAGGACCCACCAGTATATCTCGACCTCCCCGCCCCCCGCCACTAACCATAAACCAGAATACGAGGGGAGTGGGCGTGCTAAATGACGGACCAAGTAACACTGGCAGGGTATAAAAGCTTTCGCCCGATTACTCGGCTGCCTGCTTCGCGTGCGTTCTATTTTCAAACGTGATAATGATAACCGGATAGTTTGGAACGCACCGTTCGATATTTGAACGCGAAGACAATGTGGGTTTTTTTTTAGGCAAAAGGGGTGTTTTGATTTGATCATCATGCGATTTTTGTATAGTTTGAAACTTAAAACTGATAGTTTGATAATTGTGTGCACTGGTGTGCATTCTGTTTACGATACGACAGATTTTATTCTCAAGTTGTAAATCTGAACATAAATATTGGGAATATGTATTTTTTTATTAAAACTGTTAAATACTATCTCCGATCTCCTAAACCATATAAATAATCTCAATTAAAAGTAACGACAACGACCGCAATAAAAATAAACAAACCCGTTCGTGTAAAAAATCTTCTATTTCTTTTTTCCTACCAATAAACATAACCAAACAAGTTTCGTTAGTTAGAAACTCAGACCCCCAACTTCGCAGCAATAAGCCTATAACATAAATTCCTAGCTCTAATTCCGAAAGCAGGGCTCAAGACTCGAGGGAGTCCAACCAAAGATCAATATCGGCCGAATGGCGCCAATGTGTTCTCCCCTCAAGCCGACCACCAGTACAACCTGACCCCTCTACATCCATACCAATCCTCCGGAGACGTAGTAAAATAAAACTGGCAGGGAGGCAACGAGGGTCTTGCTCAGCTGGTAGCGGCAGGGTGCGTTCCATTTATGGCTTGAGGATCGTGACGCATCTGTTCCGCTGCATAAAATATAAAATCCAAAACAATGGGACGGAAAAAAACGAATTCGAATTTTACAATGAGTTTTTTTAACTCTAGGGAACCTCTAGTAATGAGGAAACACTAGCAATGAAGCGAATAAGCTCTACATTAGATGAAAATAAAATAAAGAAGGTATTCTTTACTGAAAAGATATAAGTACTCGTAAAATTAAGTATAGTCGCGGACTCTGACGATTAATCAATTTGCGACGAAAATCGCTTGCACACACGAGAGATGTCCGTCACATCAAAAACAGATGACTTGTAAGGAAAAGATTTTGGGTTACCGCCAGATACCTCTACCGTACAAAATGATACATAATTTTGTTTACCAATACTTAAACGATGTTCTACTTAATATCTTTAGCGCAATTATGTAAGTAATAGTAGGCACCCGATAAAAATTAAATATAACTAAAGTATAGTAACATAGCCCATGGCAGCTATGTTTAATATTCGAGTAAAATAGTGTAAGGATTATATTCTTAACGTGGCCGTTACCATACTTTGTACAAAACTGTTTATGGTCGCAGTTTATTATTAATATAATTACTGTATTAAAAGCGTGTAATCACGCGAGCTTAATGAAGAGTAACTGATATGCAACAGTTTGCAACAACTGTGTTTTTGCTTTATATTGCATTAAAATTTAATTTCCTTTGCTTTTAATAGCCATAAAAAAGAAAGCAAGACAAATAACTTTTTTGAATACCACGAAGCAGGCGAATGTTTCCAGCCAGTATTGTGACAGCACAGATTGTGACCAAATGCAAAATTACTAAAAAAGTATTAATGCAAAGATCAAAAAACTTTACACAGAGTACGTAAGGAGAGGTTTTACAAAATAAATGCAGAAATTTTAATCAAGCAGGCATTTGTAGGAGTTCCTTTCAATGGCATAGGGTGGGAGGGAGGTAGATCCCTCCGTGTGTAGAGGGTATTATAGAGATTCCACTTACCTCTTGCATTGTAGTGCTTACGTTGAAACCACAGCCTAAATTTAGTTAGGGTGATGCCTATGTCCGTGGTGGCTGGAGTGCGAATTGGGAGTCAGGAGTCAGGGAGCTTAAATTACTTAGAAATGTTAATAGTACTGAGATCTTAATTTACCTTTGCAAATTTTGGAAAAGGTATAAAAAACATGTGAATACAACTCAGCGTTGTTACATACACACATCAAAAAAAGATTGCGATCATTTTGAAAAATCCTAATCTTTTTGTTATGGAAAATGGTATCATTAGATATCACTCTTATTATTATATTTTACAGGGTTTTTTATACTTTAAGAAAATTTGTTATAGCTGTATCAAAAAAAAAACTTTTTTTTTGTTACAGCTACATTTTAAAAAAAACAGCGCATGCACTAGCATGAGCTGTTTTTTTAAATGTATCGATAATAGTTTATCTCATCAATAATAGTTTGTGATCACTAGATCACAAACTATTATTGATGAGTTTTTACCGCCGGTACTAATAAAAACATGGTCTTCGATATAATCGATCGTAAGATTTAAACAATGAGACATGTTCAATCTAATATACAAATACTGAATAACCATAGGTCTGTTAACAAAAAGTAGTTGGTACATCGAAGTTATTTTCAAACTCAGTTCCGTAAAAGGAATAAGAGAAATCCAGTCAAAATTGAATTAGGCTAAGTTTGGTCCTCCGAAGGCGGGATTAGAGAGTATTAGTTCAAGCTTTTTAACACATAGATTACGCAAAATTAGGCTGTATTACCTACTAACAAGGATCAATATGAATAACACGTGTCATAGTGATGCGGGCCCATGGGGAGTCCGTGGAAATGTCCTCTATTATAAAGGGGTACGGCACAAATTGAATAAATCAGGATTTTAAAGTTAAGGGCTTAGGGTTGCTGATAGTCGAAGTAGATATCGCAAATCCTTTGAATGAGACAAACTTAATATGTAGTAAGTAGGCTCTGTTTAACGATGTACCTTTACAAATTCAGCGCACTCAATGCAATCTAAAAAAAACTACCTAATGTCTTTCATGCCATTCGTTCGTTCGTTCATTCATTAAATTGTTCTTTAAAACAACGGAAAACTAATTCTGCAGAGTTAAATACATAAGATGAGACAGACTTCGACAAACTAATCACTTCATGCACAAGCAAAGGTACATATGGCGGACTAAATGCTAAAAGCATTCTTTACCAGTCAACCATAGGTCTATACAGAGAACTTACAGGCGCCGGCGCGAAGGAATTGATAGATGGGATAAAGAAAGAGCTTGACGATAAAAATGACAAAAGATATGTATTTATGCTTATTGCGACTTATTGACGACAAAGATCTTCACTGCTAGGCTATAACGTCTTAATTTTACTTCTAGATAGCTACCAACTAAGAAATTACTTACTTATTCATTTAAATTATATTGCCAGCCCTACCTCCGAGGATTCACGCTCCCTACCGCGTTCGGCAAAATCGGTTTGTTGACCAACGTACGGAACCCTCTTGCTGAGATGTCAACAATGACCTAATTTTGTATGAGACACTGAGCCAATGTCAATATTGCAGGAGAACTTAAAAGCATAGCCTAGAATCTATTGTGCTTTACGTGCCTAGTGCTACAGCAGGTCTAAATGCCTATGCTAAACTTTAATTTTAGCTATATGATTTTTTCACTCAGTCTATACGCCAGTGGGACGCCCTACCTCTCTATAAAGGTATGATTCCGAACTCGGCAGCAAGCAGCAGTGCTGTCGCTGCAGTGCTGCGACAGCACTGTCGAGCGAGCTAGGCAGCAATGTAGCCGCAGCACTGCTGCGCAACAGTGTCGCCCTGCCGCCGCGACAGACCAGGTGTACGGGGACCAGTAGTGTCGCGGCAGCACTGCTGGGCAGCACCTTAGTGGCAGCACTGCAGCAACAGCACTGCTGCTTGCTGCCGAGTTCGGAATCATACCTTAAGGTAATCAAAATCTAACACGTTTTTATAAAAAGCAACTAGGGGTACCTTACTTATTTTTAACCTAATAACTACATCCATTTCTTGACACTTCTCATTGGTATTTTATCTTATTTATATACATATATGTTTATACTTATACATTTATGTATGTTTATGTATTTATGATTATCTTATATTATTAAGAATATTTTTTTAATCTCTGCACGAAAATCCCCCTTCCTACGAATAGTCTATTCCTTTCGCCAAAGGTCGTATGGAAGTGATCGCTTTTAGTGATAAGACCGCTTACTTTGTGATGAACAATAAAGAGTTTTTTGCAGGCCTATTTATGCATAAGTACCAACTGCCCTTTTTTGTATTCAAAGCAGTTACTTTGTAAATTTGATGAATTTGTATGGTAGGTCGTATAATCATTGTATCGTTTTTATCAATTGACGAGTGAATCACTTCATACAAGTCTATATTAATGGTTGAACAAGTTTGACCAATGAAATCAAACCTATTGTGACGTTGTTGTTGAATTGAATGAACGCCATTGATGGCTCTAGTTGGCTATTGCTAATAATTGCTCGTACAATCATATGTAATGGTTACGTAAAACCTGTCTAGAGACTAGTGACGTATGTTATCGAGTAAAATCAATCAAGTCATTGTTGATGTGATTTGGGTTAACAATCGATTTTATTATTTTATTTATATATATTTCACAATGTTTTTTTTCTATTTTGTCTGCTGTCATAGTTAAATTGTAGCATGCAACCCTACCAGTGTAAAATAACCATTAATTTACTATTTGTTGTCCCTTTCGAATCATCTCTTAATTAAAGGATCATATTCTACGTACTCTACAATAGGTTTCAGTCTGCTTTTTTGATCATTAAAACTAAAGTCCGTTCGTTAAGCTATAGCAATATAGAAATCAATTGTTTCATAACTTTTAAAATAGTGTAAGTAAATAAAAGTAATGTACTCTCTAATTAAAAAAAGATCTCAGTGTTTAAAAGGTTAAAAAGGAATGTCAAGATAGTTTGCGATATTCGACTGGCAAAGCAAAACGGCCTTTAAATAGCACCTTTCTTGAGAAATGTCTGTTTTGGTTCTATTCTTTCCATTCTGGAAAAAACAAAGTATTTTAACCATACAGCCTGGACTTCAGTTTATAATATTCATATGGCAAAGACAATCTATCTCACACACAATCGATTATAATTGATCGATTAACTTATAATGTAAAGCAAGGCACTAGCAGCCATGAAACACGTTCACTGAGGCAGGGTATGTCGTCCCGGAAATCAAGACAGATGGGTCTTTTTGTGACGCCATACTTTGTGGTCATAACCCGGTACTGTTAGTTTTCCGGTAAAAAGTACCTGGACTTAGACTTAAGTTTTACTAAACAGAATTTAGTAACTGTCTGCTGCTATATTTTTACACCTAACCGTGTGAAGAAGTTTATATGTATACGAAAGTTTTTATCTAAAAATCACCCCTTAAGAGAATAGAAATCAGAGGTGGAATTGTGTATAGCAATCGTATTCATTTGACAGTTTAAAACGTACGGTATGATCTGTCAAACGCTTTGTTCTTTACCGTTTGACAGATCATACCGTACGTTTTAAACTGTTAAATGAATAAGATTGCTTTACACAATTCAACCTCAGGCTGTCTTAAAAATTAAGTCATGCAGGTTTAAAATAATGATTAAACTACAAAAGATAAGGGAATATCTATTTTCTTAAACTAACGTGGCCAATTTTTTTTTTAAGTAAAAAATAAAGATTCTCAAGTGCGGTGTGATATTAACACTCTTGAGCCTATCGGAGGTACTTGAGACCACCCTGTACCGGAAATGACGGCGCCACGACCAATGTGACGATACTTTTTTTCGTAAAGATGATTTTGTTAAGTAGCCATTTAGTGCCTCATCCAAAATTGCAGGCAGTAAATATATATACATTTTAAATATGTTTTTAATGACTTGTCGTAAAGTCTGCCAAACTCTGGGTCAGGAATTATTTAACAGTAAAATATATCCAATGCTTTTTAGGGTTCCGTATTTATAAGCAAAATCGCAGTGATTTAGAGTGTGACCTTAAGGCTAGGCAGTAATAACGAAATAAAATTTTTCCTCAAAATGACATAAAAAATAATCCATACTATTGAAACATCCAGCATTTTTATTTTACTTTCATCATCTAATTACTAGTAGCAGTAGCGATTCTACCCTGGTAGATATTACGTTTACAGTTTCTTTAGTTAATAAATTATAAATGAATTCAAATGGATAAATAAACTCTTGTGACTTATTATTATAGGATTTCCTATTTCCAGCCTCTTCTAACATGGCCTTCTAAGTGTATACTATATTTATTTGACGACCCGTCTGGTGTAATGGTCGAGAAATCGCCTACTACGCAGCGGGTGCGGGTTCGATCTCCGCACAATACAAACATTTGTGTGCATGAACATGTCTGTTTGTATTGGTCTGGGTGTTTTCTATGTATATCATGTATGTATTTACAAACAAAAAAGTATTTAAGTATTATATCCGTTGTCTGGCACCCATAACACAAGCTTTGAGTAGCTTACTTTGGGGCTAGATGGCGATGTGTGGGAATGTCCAAAGGATATTTATTTATTATTATTACTCAGTTCAACTTATAAACATAATCACCTCTATTATGAAATTGTATCATTTAACACGTCAACCGCCAATGAAACATCTTAATAATCAATTGATTGCATTTATCCGGGTCTGATAAGCCGACTTAAAAAAACTTGAAACAATAGCCTAACCCGTTTTACAGGTTATCAATGCAACTTTAACGTAGCACTTTAGTTCAACTCTAACTCAATTGCTTTAAGCACTATTATCGCGTGTATGAACGTAATTTTAAAGTTGGAAGAGCAATTTCTTTCTTGGCGGATGAAGATGATTTTCAAAGACTTGTTATTTTGAGATTAGAGTTTCGAAGGGTCTCATAGAAAGCGGCGGTGGTAAACGAAATTATCAGAAATAATTCTTTTGTATCTTTGTAGTTATTCGTATAACACGTAATTTAAGAAATGAATAGCAATACCTACCTAAAACATATTGACATGACATTTTAAACTTTGAAATAACTAACAGATTTTTTAAATAAATCCCTTGATTGTAAAAACATTTCTGTACTACTCCATCCTTATAACGAACTACGTTGAAAGAAAATGTAAGAATACCCCTAGAGCCTTTAAAACCCAGCTGGTAAAAACGTAGTATCAAATGACGGTGCATCAGAATTCTTTGCACAATAGCCTTGCATGTAAACACGCTCGCAAGTGCTTACATCTGCGATCATCACACTAGGTTTTTGTACGCAGGTAGACCCGGCAAAAACGCACGAAAAAACCGCTTTCTCTCCTAGGGGGTATACAAATTTATTTCCCACCTCCCCTAGTAGAAATTCCACCTTAAATTTAAAGCAATAAGACTCAAATTTAAAAAAGTTTATCGTATGACAGCGACGTAGGGGTCTTAACGACACGCGAGACTTTTTGTACATTTTTTTTTAGGCCAAGTTAATTAGAGACGAAATTCTACTCTTCCAGAATCTATTTTAATCTGAGTTTTTTTTAGAAAGCAGCAATTACTTAAGGACATAATTTAACCCTAAATTGCTGGGGGTTCATTGTCTCCTGGGGGTCGTCTTTAGTTTTAACTTTTTTGTAGTGAAATCTTTAACATTTGTCAACCGTACTTTCTTTCTGGTCGAACCATGCACATGTTACTAAACTTTTGTGCAAGTTATTTATTGGTTGTTAGCTGCCAAATGTGTTCTTATTTACGACGGTATTTTTTGTGTCGTTTTATTTACATATGAATGTATTTCTTTCTTAAAATTTCTTTATTTACCTACAGCTGTATAATTTTATGCTGGGCCATTCATAATAACAATATACATAACGCTTTTGTTTCTTAGCTTGAAGAGATCCAAAGCGCTTAGTTTCCAATTTCCGATCTAACTAGTATTAGCTCCGATCCCGTAATATATGGTCCTTCCTGCAGCAGCCAAATGAAACAGTATAAATCCTTTCTTACAAGGTGTCGAAACGGCGCCCGTGCCAAGTCTTGCTTGGCCGAGGTGGCTGCAGCAGTTGCCAAACGGCCAAGCTGTCGACCGGCTAGCTTGGCAGGTGCTACAGAAGCCGGAGATAGCCCGTTTTTTTATTTTATAGGAGATAGGGGGCAAAACGTTTTCGTGTTACTGAACTCTGCTTTGTAAGGGCTTGGATGATATGAATATATCAAATACATTTTATGCATTCAAATTCTTGGATGTTGATGATGAAATATCATTATAAGGCGTAACGTTGCCAGCAAAATGTATTTACGCATTAGCGTAGAATTGACACTGATTGATCAGATTTTAAAGAGATAACCTATCTTCCAGCAAACGATCAAATGTCACTTCCACATTAGACCCTATTTACTTTTATTCTTTCTTAACCTCGTTCGCAATAATCGTTAACATTGGCGACGAACCTAAACGCGTTAAGCACCGATAAAACACGAAAATAGTGCTTAAGGCTGTATAAAACAACCTCTTAAGTTTCGAGGCCTGCTACTCTCTCAGGGGTCGTATCTTCAATCATTATTGGTAGGCGTTCCTAATTTTTTCCCATCTCTATAATCATTAGTGAACAAAACTCCTATTCAGCCGAGCCTTTGTCGGCATTCTCAAAAGTTTCTTGTGTTATAATAATAACACCATTCTCGAAAAGAAAGCAATAACAGTAACTTGTTGTTTCATTAGTGAATACTTCCCTGATCGTTCCAGATTCGTCTTATTTATAGCAATACTATTTTTTGACTATTTTAAAATTTATATTATCAACAGAATTATTAATATTGAAGTCTTGATATCTATGTATACCCGTCAACCTAATGGTGTATCCGAAACATCACAATCACCTACTTCAAGACTGGTCAGATATGGAAAATGCCCCTGCGGTATGACAGCTATAGGGCGGTGAATACACCATAATGCATGTCTTTTAATTGATTCATAATCATAGCCACAATATAGAGTTGTATTAAGAGTTTATTTTACCTAATATCCATCCATTATTATAATCGTAGTTCCAATGAAATGTGTTACGTTATTTTAATCAGCATTACGCCGTAAGATACGAAGAATTTGTCGCCATTAATCAACGTTCTCTACCATTAATCACACAATTATACGACGCTGATATGTTTCTGTAAATAATAGATAGTGTCCATTTATTTTTATGGCAAAACTGCAGATTGTTGGTGACTATTCATCATTCTGTCCTGATTATTCTGCCTGCCATTACGGTAGAAGTTATGTTTGTGATGTATGGAAGCAGCCCTAGGAGGTACAAAATTATACCTCAAATTCTTAGAGCATCAGAAATCATTTACTTTTTATTTGGCTACAAAGATACCCTTACGGGCAAGCCTACATAATGTTGCTTGTTTATTTATTAGCATAATTTCAAAGCCACAACTTGAGACAGACACAATATTTCTAAGTTAACTGGTCTTCATACGTTTCTTTACAAACCTTGAGTTTTTTAGATTCCTTGATTACCTTTGATGGTTGAGTGCACATGATCTGACTCATATGTTGTAGCAAAACTATCTACTATAAGAAAAGTCTTTGAGTTGAGTATGAAACCATTAGTTTATATATTTTGGAGCCCTATCATACAGACTGAATATCCTGACCACCATTTTGACTCAAGATTTGGTGAATATGTTTTTAAAATTCTGAGAACGGAACCCTTTAAAAATCAATATACTGACTCTACCTCCTTCCACGTAAATGGTTTTCAACCTGAGTATCCGTGCATATATAGGTAAGGTATTACATTATAAACATTTTAGAGGCTACTAAATCGCATTCAGTCGTGTCTGCTCATGTATCTGCTGAAGTTATAGGGTTATTGTCAAATTAATATGGCCGTACTTTGTTGTTTATTGCAGCCAGGAGATTGCTTTATGGTAGCGCGGCCATTTTGCTTTCAATCGTTCCTTTTAGCTTTTATTACTCACGTTCGTGTTCTGAGCTGTTATGAAAATGTCAGTGAATAACATTGTCTGGGGTTCGATCTAAGAACTGTAGTACGGGCTCGTATGTTACTGTGTTAAATGAGCTTGCTTGGCATGCATTTGGGTTGTCCACTTAAGTGATATAAATAGGATTCATTTGATGAGGAATGTTTCAAAATACGAGAAAATTTCCAGAACACATGATTAGTTATATGATGTGTTTAAATAATGTGTTTTGTTTTTCAGCCTTGAAACTAAAATATATCAAAAATTATAGGGTGAAATCAGCTACCAAAACCTAACTTATTGTTTACAATTTATGTGTCAAAGAACTTACCCAACTACGTGTCATCCCGCGCACTCTAAGCGTACATATAAAAATAACATTAACACAAATATTGTGAATTTGAGGCAAGCTAAACTTTGACAGCAAAGAATGCACCATAGAATACATTGACGTACTATTGTTTGCTACAAACACATTTCAACATTCCGTATCTTATCTATTATGTAGTTCCTTCACGTGCGTAGCAGACATCAAAAAGTTATTAACAAAAATTATAACAGGCGAAGGGCAGGCAATTTATATTATTATTGATACAAAGTTATTGCCCCAAATTACACATGATTGTACCGGTCGGATAGGCCCCGGGTCGCGCTAAGGGTTATTTATAGTTTTTGATTACTTTTGCCGGGTTTGAAAAAAGGGCTGTGTGTTCAATCTTCTTCTGAGGGTTAAATTAAATTAGGACTGAAAAAATAACTAAATTAAGAATCTTTATATACCTAATTTGATTTGGTTCTCACTAGAGAACTGATTTTAGAGAAAAGGCTACGATTTTTAATAAATATATTAGTGTGATAGTTTGACAAAGATGCTTGTACGTTTCAAAACTCAACGGATTTTGATAACACTCTACTTATTATCTTTAACGCAAATGAAGTAATCAAAAAAAGCGCTCTACAAAGACAAATATGCACAAAATTTTGATCTTAGGAAATTCAAGAACATGAGAAAAATCAAACCAACAACACGACACAATAAAAAACATTGCTTCAAACAGTACTTAGACAATGGTCTTCATTACACCACCTGAAACGATTTGCATCCATCACAGGGCCATAATAAAGCGAAACATTAGAATCTGAACTGTTTCTTACAATACAAAAATCGTATGAAATGATAAAAGTAACAACTGACTTCCGCAGCAAGCAATTAGTAAAGGTCTGATCACACAAAAGTTTTATGCAATAAATCGGTCGTGTTTTTGGAAGAGGGTGTTTTTTCGTTTATGCAATGATGAGACACATGTAATTTGGTCGTTATGAAAATATCAGCTACTTGTCTTTGCCTTGACCTAGTTTAAAAATAACTATCCAATCTAAAACCCGGATATCAATCATCATGTGAGTCACTAGGAACCTAACTTGTAACAACAAGATACGTATTACCTGATTCTATAAGGGTTTCATGTAAAAATATTATCTTCATGAAACTAAATCTTCAAGCCAACGATGTCAAAGAAAATAGAGGTAAAACCTTATTTACTTTATGATAGCCGTCGCTGGTACAGAGGTAATAAAATGCTGTAGTGTGTGCGCACCTTATGTTATAATGATAGCACTGACCCCAAGTCATTGTTTCGATGCTATAGGCTTCGACCGCGGCGCTACGTGCCTCATTCGTTCAAGTACGATTAGGTTCGGGTTGGTTTTATGACGGTAACCAGTTTTTGTAGAGTCCAGAAAAGTTCAGGTAAGGTCTAAGAAGTTAGTTGCAATGACGATAGTAATAGTATCGAAGGCGTAGAAATTATCAGGCTCCGTTATTTTGTCACTGACAATTGATAGATAGATAGAAATGAGAACAGATGTTGAGTCTCTAATCATTTCTTAGATTAATTCAACTCAGTCTGTCTGTCTGGCAAAGGCAAAAAGGTAGCAAAGATATTGCTACCTTTACCGCTCTTTGCGCTACCACAACAAAAATCGCAGACATTGTCTCTAGTAGGCTGTTTTCTAGCTTCATTAGCAACTAGTAGCGGTCCCTGCGACTGCGTCCGCGCGTTTTGAGTTTATTCCTTCGCCTCCCTACGCAGCGTGATGTTTTTTTAGCCTTAAACCTTCCTCGATAAACAAGTTATTCAACACAAAAATATTTTTTCAAATCGATCTGTTAGTTCCTGAGATAAGCGCGTTCAAACAAAAAAAAAACTCTTCAGCTTTATAATATTAGTATAGACATAGATTGTTGATGGACGCATACGCGCCAAATCCATTTTTTATAAATTCTGCGAAGCGCCCCTTTGATTGCTATGCTGTCAATGTTTAACTAAACTTTTATTTACCCATACTCCATATGGAGTAGCCCAACTATTTATCTATATATCACCGGTTTGCGGCATAGTTATCGAGTGCCTAGATATAGTTTCGGGTCATACAAACTGGGCCGGTGATACGGCCGATAGTACATTGGGCAATGCTTTATTTCGCGATAATCAATGTTTAGGTTCTAATCAATGGATACATATTCTTTATATGTATATGAGGTGTCAATATAGCTAAACTCTTATATCTTTCTCTTGACTTCTACGAGTATCTCTTCTTTAAAGAGCACTTTAATGATTTCTTTCGTCAGTTTAGATCCTTTTGTTGTCCTTTATATAATATCCTGACCTCGTTTTCCATTTAAATGTTGCACCAAGAACTCCTAGTGAGCAATCTCATTTTTTACACGACATTTAGACATGTCATACTACATTCAGACTGTATAATTTAACCTCATGTGATACACTGCACAGATTTACGTAGTTCTTTATTTCCAAGCAGCAGAGTTGATTCTTGTATTTGATGTAGAGATACATTGTACTGTCAAACCTTGGTCCATCATTATAATTGACAATAACAAATGATAGGATCTACATAACAAAACCACCCGACTACAGTGTGATGGATACTGAATATTCTATCTATAGTGTATTATGTTCAGAATTAATGGATCACTATGGCGTATTTTGGCATTAATAATGTCGGAGAAACGAGATGTAATTTGTTTCTAACAATGCATAATTAGATTAGGCGGAACTGGGTCGTTTGTGTCGAGAAAAAGTCTAACCTTAGATGAATAGTTAATTAGTTGAACGCAGTCATAAGAATATAAACTCGATTCTGTAATTTTAAAAGACAACCTATACTATAAATAATATATTAATAATTCATACTATTAAGCTGAAAAGTTTGTTTATACGAGCTAATCTCAGAAACTACTGAACTGATTTAAAAAATATTTTTGTTATCACTTATCAGGGAAGGCTTTCAGCTATAAATCCACTCTGTGACACGGGAGGGGATGGAACGAACCCAAAAAGCGCGGGGCGCGGTCTTTTGCTATTTATCTATTAATTAAATAATAGTTATCTGATAAAGTAAATATCAGCGATAGTGTTAGCTTCATTCATTCATCATACTTTACAAAAAAAAATACTAAAATCTTACGAGATTTACGTCGTCAAATTATACGAACTTGACGACCCGTCTGGTGTAGTGGTCGAAAAATCGCCTACTACGCAGCGGGTGCGGGTTCGATCCCCGCACTATACAAACATTTGTGTGCATGAACATGTCTGTTTGTATTGGTCTGGGTGTTTTCTATGTATATTATGTATGTATTTACAAACAAAAAGAATTTAAGTATTATATCCGTTGTCTGGCACCCATAACACGAGCTTTGAGTAGCTTATTTTGGGACTAGATGGCAATGTTTGGGAATGTCCAAAGGATATTTATTTATTTATATATTTATAACTTGAGTCTAGCTACAGTCTAAACTGCCAAACAAAATTGTATCAATGATAGGTTTTGTAAAAGCAAGGAAGTAAGATACCTGAAAACACATATGAATTAATAAAGGTCCTTCCCACAAAGACACTAAGAATAGAAACAGTTCTTGGGGCCAATTTATTTAGCCATCTGGACCCTGGGTCAAGTACCCCGCAGGTCAGCCCAATGATTGGGGGGAGAGGTGGGGTCGGCAATTAGCTCCAATCAGACGGCAGGAAGACTGAATTAAGCTATCAGCTTTGACACCGACGCAAGGCGCCTTAACTTGATATAGACTGGCTATAAAAGACAAAGAGGCTTTTGCTGATATTAGATTAAGGGTCTGGTTCACAATCTAATAGAAACACTACCAAATGATTATTTTTAAAAGAAAATATCTTTCTAATGCAGTATCTGAAGATACTTTCTAATGTAGTATCTGAAGATACTTCATAAAAAAGATATTTTTGTATCTGAAGATACTTCATAAAAAATATATTTTTGAGATAAAACTTATTGAGACTTACAAAACGATTGCGATGTGAAAAGGCTTTTTTATAAAGTTCGTTATTCCACGATCAATATTTGATACCTGCTTCCGTCTAAGCTGTGTTTTGAAAGAGGCGCGTGCGCGTCAGGCAAAATGGCGCGCTAATACGTTTTTGACATTGACGTTTTGACACCTGTCATCGAGCAGATGAAACGGACAGTCGCGTCTGATTTTATACATTCAAGTCAGTACCCCAACACTGCTGTAATTTAAGCCTTAATACATTCAGATAAGGGCTGTTATGTTTCAAGTCTCTACCTCTTTTGCATTTGCTGTGTGTAGTTAACAGACATACGGCTTCTGCGAACGACTTGGCTGATTAAATATCGCGTGTATTGTCCCATTTGCAGTATAATTTGATTGTTGATCAAATATTGTAGTTTCGTAGAAGGCAGTGTGCGTTGCAATCTGTACTGTGCAAATTTACGCGAAATCACGAACGTTTGGATAATATATTTACGTGACTGCTGAAGTTTTGGGAATGACAGAACAATACATCCATAATTTATTGCTTAGGTTATAGTAAAAATAACGAGGATATGAGGATGTTGAGCTAAAAAGGATAAGACTAGTTATTTCAATAGATTTATTAGATAATGAGTTGGAATTTACGTATGAGTTAACATTTTCCCCCTTATTCCAAAAGCATAGTTCTAGGCTCAGACACGTTAGTTAACCGACCAAATTTAAAAATAATGTCATATTGGTCAAGTAACCTTAGTCTTGGTTTAAGCTTGGTTCCATCTTTTTTTAATGAGGGGAAGATCAAAACGTTTAAGGTAGAGCTTAAAAATAATACGTTTCTCAGTTTTAATCTATCGAGGTTGCAAGTCACGATTGTCAGCTAGTTCTAAATTAATTCGTCAACTTGGTTGTGAAATATTGCAGCTATTGCTTATATCTGGCGTATCATTGAAGTAATGATTACTGCTGACTGGTGTCGAAGTCAAGTAGGTCGTGTATTTATCGATGGAGTGTAAGATTCTGTCTGTGTATCTTTCCCACCGATTGTAAGGTTTGAATTTTCTGTGTCATCGTACCAATGTTTTAAATGTGTTTCAAACACGCAAGTTTCGTATTGAACTCTTATTGGCAGTGACTTGATGGCAGTTTGTAGGTACGCCTTCTTTTCGATACATAAATTCAATATTTGATTTGTTAATAATTTAGTATTAATCAGTGACAACACTAAATGATTGTCGAAAACCCATCGATAATTTCAAAATGAAAATTTAAACTGAACTATCAGAACAACTATCAGTAGGTACGTGCTGTAGTTTATAGGAAAAGCACATACATCCTGCTATGATGGTGGCAAGTAATAAAACGTGCAGTGTACCAATGAATAACATTCAACAAACTAGGTACGTGCTTGCACAATCAGTATCCAACATTGTTATTCCCTAGCCTAATATCTAATCTCGAACGGAATTGGCACGAAACGAACCAAAGCCTGTAAAGTGCAGTACTTGCGTGTGAGTGGATTCTTTAACGTGTAAACGTTGATACGGTTTCGATCGTAAACAATAAGATTACTTGCAGTTACGTCAAAGTATTTATAATTTATGGCATTTAGTAAGATAATTGTGAGAATTTCAGTTCCAATTTTATGAGCATTTAGTCTTTTGTTTATCTAGCTAGATGATGTACCACCTGGAATTTTTACTCAAATTCTCAGTGGCTTTTGTTACGAACGAGTATTTTGATCTTTATGGCATGTAACGCTTAAAAATACTCGTGTTTTGTGGTTCTCATAATGACTGCTCTTGCATTCCTGTCATGGACGTTTGCTTCCTTAATGAGCAGCCAACGGAGGAACAAGACCTTTTTATGCCCCAACAATCACCACTTTATCTATGGGTACACCATCAAATCAGGCATTCACGACTCTTCTGAATCTTGTTTGCCTTCGACGGACTCGCTGTTCATATTTGCCGTAGTACCCTTCCACCGCGCCATTGCAATATGTACTTTACTACCTTACTTTAAGGCCCTTTTAAATTGCATAATTCTAGCTGTGGGTTCTAAAACGCGGAGGTGCTTTCGGTACTTACAAGCAAGTCTTTGTGAGTGCGACCAGTTTACCGAGACCTCCCTCGTCTCCTGAATCGGATACGAAATTGGGGATTGCAAGAGCTGCCAGTTCAGTTTCAAGAGGTTTCTTCCGACTGGTTTCTGGCGCGAGGTCGTGCGACAGAACAGTTCTTGTGTAGACACTGTGAAACTCTGTTATTGGACTGAGCCGCATACAGCGTGTGTTTGTCTGTCAGTTTGTACTGAGTTTTCTTTGTTGCTATGAATCGCGTTTGTATTGACAGATGGTAGGCTTTTTTCTGAGGATGTGGGGCGTGCATTAATGAATAGACTCGTCAGTGTAACATTCATGTGCGTGCCAGTGGATGTAATGACTGGCTATGGCGTTCGCAAAAAGTAGCATTGTGCTATCGGTTGTTTATGTTTCCGTGGCTGTTATCATGATGCAATTGCAGAGAGAAATAGGAATTCGTAACACTACTTATGTATCGACATGCATGTGAACGCTGAACAAAACAAAGTAATTAACTCTAATCATAATAACTGAAACAAGGAACGTAATGGCTGAATAATGTCTCAATTTCGACTTCCTGCCAGTCCATTGATGTTAATTGTATCGCAGATGGATGCATCATACAGATTAGTACTCATGTTTTGTGTGATCTCGTTTTAGAAATATAACGAGTTGGCGTGAATCAATCAGCTATGCTCATTCAATGATGTCATCAAAATAGTACAGTTTGTAACGGAAATTAGATATAACTCTGCAAAATAACAACAATTGGCTATAAATTTAAGTTAAATAGTGAATTAAGTTGCGATTTTATAAAACTAGTATGTACGTGAATAAGTGGCATTCAATAAAAAAAATCAAAAAGACAAAGTACCACACAATGTAAAGAACCTGTTTCCATAATTTAAAAGGTGTTTTATGTAAGAAAGATGTTTGAAAAGTGAACCTTTAACCTTCTAAATTCTAATAAAAGACTGTCAGCAAAAAAGTAAGCCCCGGACGTTCTTCTTGAGAAACTTGTTATGGTCTTGAAAGGATATCAAAGATCGCTGAGGATGAATCATGAGCCTCTTAGCAATAAAACGTTTGACTCCAACGTTCTGGGAAATGCATCTGCTCGCCGCACGTGATGTGACCAGAAATTTTAATAAGCACGAACAATAGATTGGACTAGATACGCAGAATAAAACTGGTGACAAATGTTAGAAACGTGCCAACATGTGTTATCTTGCACCTAGATACGTGGGCTAACCATTAAATAATGTGCTTGCATTCTCTCAAACTCTGTCATAAAAAAATATTTTAAATATTAAATAATTACAAAGATACGACCACGATAACCAAAAGTATATTTGATAGTAATTTATAGCTTCCTTCGTTAAACTCCACTTCTCTCTCGTACAGTACTGAGGGGCTAATGCTAATCTAAAATGAAATCCTAATACAAGATTCATTATCAGCAATTCAATCGATGCAACACTATCGGCCGATCTTTCAAAGGAACCGGTTCCCAACTAAAACCCAATCGAGTATCAACAAAAACGTATGAAGTTATTAACATGAAATTAAAATATTTACCGAACTTTGCCGGGTGCATTCGCTTTTTGCATGACAATCAAATACGTATGCAGCATATAAAACGGTGAGATCATTTGCATGAACCTTAAGGGCAGCTAAATGTTGTTTTATTCATGCACTCTCGAATCTGGCGGTTCTCGTTTGGTAACCAGTCCCCGCGCAAATGGTGCCAACAAGATATTTTTTCCGTTCACATGATATTTCGGTTGTTTATCCAGTTCCACTAATTTGAGCGCAACATAATTTGCGGTATGAATTTAAATGAACGGAGCACTTATCGCAACACGATCATGTACCCGATCTCGCTGAAATAAATCACAATTAGCTGGAAACGTATTTCCCTGACCTCATTTGACCCACAATTTACGTGGCAGACAATTTAATCCTTCCTAAACGCGAGGAAAACCTTCGTTGCCTACAACCAAATTCTGAGAACAAATTTCAGCCTGGTTTTACTTGAAGTGGGCGGCCCCAACTGATCGTAGATTGTGTGAGTCAGATGATATGGGTGTGGGAACTTGTATTATTTTAGATGTGGTTACTATAACACGTATATCTCAAACCCAAGTACATGATTCATATCGGGAACGCCATCTCGGTGCGGTGCTCTGCCCTAAAGTTGGACGAAAGCCAGTGCCTAAAATCGACTGCGGACATGTTTCGGCCATAACCCCGCAATACTTTGTACGTCCAAAGTTCTCTGGAGACGTGATAGCATTATGAACATTATAACCACTCCAAATGTGGCTTATGAGACCGCGACGCGACCCGAAACGGCCGAAAATGACCAGTAATAGCCTCTCTGATGGCAGATAAGCACAAATGAATATGTAACGCCCGTCCTCCCACGACCCAGCACAATAAAACGAGCCTGACCCTATAAAATAAAAACAGGCAATTAATATTGTTTATTCGCGTCCGTTATTCAGAGCAGCGACAGTAACAAACGACGTCTGCATGAATTAATGCGAGGCTGTTCTGTTGTCTCTTGCAGCTCAAGTACCGCGGAAGAATCCGGTTGTGTAATTCCTATACATATAACGGAACATCCAGTTATGATAATATTAGCCGAATTTCACGGAGCATCTGCCGTACTTTGAATGTAGATTTCAATCGAACATCTGATAAAGCATGACTGTTATTTCAAAACGAAATTGTGTTGGGGAAAACATATTATTAGGTATTGGAATTGTGTGCATGGATCATCTATCGTTGACGTCAGAATTCGACTCTTTCATTAATACCAATCCCATACCTACTAACTCATGACTATATTACTAGGTGGATTAATGCAGGGTAGCATAATCACACCTCTCGTGTATCATGATTCTGCGAATCGATCGGACGTGATGACAGTCACAGACGGTTATCATATCGGGCGCAGATATATCCGTCACTTGCGTCATATAGATTCAGAGCACTGACGGAGACGGTGTCCCAGGCCGTCCCAGGTGCCCCGCCAAGAGTCCTAATCTCCTGAAACTTTTACGAGGCGACGCATGAATAATTCCCGAGAGGAGCAGCTATCGATCGCACACGTCGAGGTTTTTATTTATACGGCGCGGGTGGGCGAGGCGCATATTAGTAAACAAGCGCAGGCGCGGCGAAGGCGGACACTCACCGACTTGTAGCACGCTCTCCACGCAGCCGGCTTCGAGCAGCTTCAGGCCGCGGCAGAAGGCGATGTTGCGGTGGTCGTCGGGCGGCGCCCGCGCCAGCGACGAATACATGCAGATGTCCCGTTCATCCCGCGGGAAGGACCAGTAAACTACGCGGCGCTGCACAGGTTCCGGGATGCGCTCGTAGCGCTCCTCTATGCGTTGGAAGGGGATGGACGCGGCGACAATCTTGGCGGTGATGTCGAGCAGCGTCGGCGGGGCGCGCGGCCGGCAGCAGGCGCGCGGCGCACACGCGGACATGGCGCTCGGTCGGCCGCTCGCCGCGGACTGCCGGCCGCCGGGCGGGGCCGCGCCCCCCACCCCTCGCCCCGCGGGGATGCGCGCCCCGAATCGACACGCCGCGATAAATTATTCATTTGGCGGCATAATGTGCGATATATTATTAAAAGTTGGCATTTTTGTGTTGTTCTCCAGTGGCTACGATAAAATCGATAGCTGGGAACGACGTTGTTATCATTTATTTAAACTACTTGATTGCAATGCGACAGCTTCGGTTTGCTATAAATTATTTGATGAGCACTTTACTACTAAGGCTTCTTTGATGTTATAATATTCTATTGACGTCGTTTTCGAGGTTGCCATCTGTGGTATTTATTATTAATTGCTTTAGGTCTGTTATTTTATAATCGACGTTGAGGGACATGACAAATGAAATAATCCGGGCGTCTAAAGAAAACAAAAGAGCGTCGTCGTGGAGCGCTAATCCAGTCAGGCCCTGCCTCCTCGCATTACACGAACGAAGGGGAAAGGCCGGCGGGGTGCGGGCGGAGGGACATTAACAGCTGATGGCGGCGGGGCAGGGGGGGGGGGGGGGACGTCAGGTGTCCGACCTGACTCAGCTGAGATTCGGATCGCGCAGCGCTGCAGCGCTGACTGCTGAGCACTGTTCGTTGACCTTTTTGTTTATATTTTTTTAAGACATTACGACATTACACAACATACTTGCAGTGTCTTCGGGCGTGTATGGTAATTTTAGTTGTAATGCTTTTTCACGACTGCCAAACCAAAATACGGAGTGGTATGTATTCAGCGTTCATGTATTTGTGTTCATATTTTGCAGCTTGACGATATAAGTTGCTTATTATTACCTAACTACGATTGACTCTACCAAAATTTTCATAACAAGAATTTCATTTAATATTGTTCCCAAGGGACAATGATGTCACGTTAAACGTATAAAATATGCGCATACCACAATGATGCATTAAACTATGAATGCAGTTAAACGCAATCGGTATAATCCTGACCACGCTACAAATAAGTACACGGCACAGATAGATTTCCATTATTTCCATCACCAAAAATCAGTTTAAATATAGTCAAAACCTTCCAAACCTTAATCACCACTCACACACCGGTTTTCCCAAGCGATTCTCCTCAAAATGGCAAAGAAAACACAACAATAAATCTTAATGTGATTAAATTCCGCCCGTTTAATCTGTAACACCGCTGCAGCGCTTTATTCCCTCAGTATCTATGTCTCGGGCTCGAGCGAGGAAATCCCGACGTTGTATACCTGTACATATCTTTTGTACATAATTATATATAGCAAATTATGTAAGTCAGCTGATCGCAGAGAGTGAACGTTTGTTTACATTTTTTATTATGTCACTGTTTCAAGGGCAATTCATATTTTTGGATTCGACTTTGATGATTTTTGGACGGCTTGTTTTAACTGCTCTTTCTATACTTGACCTATTTTTAGCCTGTGCATATTTTATTTTATTTTATTTAATAACTTAATTCCACAAATAAAAGTGTACAAAAGGTGGACTTAATGCTAATAGCATTCCCTCTCAGTCATACGTTTAGATCATGCAGAGAGGTTGTTATGGGTGCAGGAGAATATTGTAAATAGATATTAAAATTGCAACAAATACTATTGTGTAAAATAAGAATATTATATAGGTACATACCATAATATACATAAACTAAATATACAGATATGCATATCTGCTTGTCCTTCTCAAAGTTTTTGAAACCTGTCCTCTTACCATCAGGTTCTAGAGCAGATGCTCTTGCCTCCACAATACTTATTCAGATAACGATTCAGCGAGATATAGCCACAAAATATGATCAAATATCTACTTGTTACACTACAACCGAAATTAAAACTAACCGATATGAAGAGTTCATATTGCCTTGCTCGGTGATGATGAGGCGATGAAATATGTCATCCAGAAGAAAGTAGTGAAAACATTTTGACTTCGTAGTCGTAAGTCTACCACAGCGACAGATCACATGGTACATAGAACGTATCTGCGGCCCTTTTAAGAAAAGGGTTGATAACCACTGACACTAGGAAGAGTATTAAACTGTTGCGATCTTTATACACAACAACACACATCAAACAAACAAATTTTTAACAGAGTTTGTAAAATGTAAAGAAATGAGCATTGAAAACTCTACCTAAAATAGTCTGATCTTTTGAAAATAATATTTCCTCAGATAGGCTAGTCAAGCATCTTAAAAGAGGATAATAATTTATTTTGAATGAGTGTGAGCGAGTGTGTATAATGAAAAATGTGGCTTATTTTCCTCGACAAAATTTGTGATTTCGACGGCGAATGCATTGAAATCATTAAAAAGCATTGTTCTCATGTAAGTGGCCAAGTTAATAACTCTAAGTGAGGATAAAGATCTTTAAACCTAAACCTAAAACCTTGTAGAAGAAATTTCAAGAAACATGATTTTCTACTTAGTAACTTTGTTTGGACTAGTTAAGTCATCATATCAAAAGTAGCCCGTAGTCCTTAAGCCGAGAGGAGGCGCAAGGGTTTAAAAGTTAGTTTTTAGGTTGTTCGCTTGATTATCGGAAATAATGCATTTTAGCGACATGAGACCTTCTACAAAATGAAAGCTGATGTTGCTACGGCTTTACGTTCTTCAAATTTTAAGCCGACTTTAAAAAAGGAGGTTATCGATGACGACCCGTCTGGTGTAGTGGTCGAGAAATCGCCTACTACGCAGCGGGTGTGGGTTCGATCCCCGCACAATACAAACATTTGTGTGCATGAACATGTCTGTTTGTATTGGTCTGGGTGTTTTCTATGTATATCATGTACGAGGGTCAAACTGAAAGTTCTTAGAACTGGCCACTTATAAACAATATAATAAAAAAAATATTCTAAAATTTGAAAATAGAACTCTTTGCCAATATTACTGAGTATATATTTCATTCATTTGTCATTTGTTTTACGATTTGGCGGCAAATTGAAAATTGTCTGTGTCACGTCAACATGAATTTAACACGAGAAAATTTTCGTGCAATGATTTTTTATGACTTTCGATGTCATTTAAGTCAACAAGAAAGTTATGATAGACTACGATTGGCCTTTCACGATGAAGCCCCATCTCGTGAGACTGTTTACAACTGGTTTAATGAGTTTAAACGTGGTCGCACTAATCTCACTGATGATGTACGTGAGGGACGGCCTTCTACGGCGACGACTGAAAATAACATCTGTGTTGTGCGGCGTATGATAGAGACTGACAAAAGAGTGACCTATCAGCAGATTCGGACAAGCTTAGGCATCGGTATGAGTCAAGTGCACAAAATCCTCCACGAACATTTAGCGGTCAGGAAGCTTTGCGCCCGGTGGATACCTCATAATTGGACTAAGGCTCAAAAACTCCATCGTGTGGATTGGTGCCGTAAAATGATTGAAAGATTTAACGGAGGTGACTCAAATGCTGTGTTCGACATACTAACAGGTGACGAAAGCTGGATTTACTGTTATGATCCTGAAACCAAAAGACAATCTGCTCAGTGGGTGTTTCCTTTCGAGGAGTTGCCAACTAAAGTGAAGAGAAATCGAAGTACGGGAAAAAAAATGGTGGCCTCGTTCTTTGGAAGGATAGGTCATTTCGCAACAATTGTGTTAGAGGATCAAAAAACAGTTTCTGCAGAATGGTACACTCGAATTGTTTGCCACTTGTCTTGGAAAAAGTTCGAGAGAAACGACCTCGCAGTAGGATCCTCCTTCACCACGACAACGCCTCGTCGCACACCGCCAAGCGAACGATCGACTATTTGGCGACATCAAACGTTGAATTACTGGGTCACCCGCCGTATAGCCCCGACCTCGCGCCTTGTGATTTTTATTTATTTCCAAAAAATAAAGAAAAACTTAAAGGAAAGCGGTTTATGAATGCTGAAGAAGCGGTGGCTGCGTATCGCGATGCCATTGAAGAGACCCCTAAGGACGAGTGGGCAAAGTGCGTTTCCCAGTGGTTCCATCGCATGCAGCGGTGTATTGACGTCAATGGACAATATTTTGAAAAGATATAATAAAACTAATAACTGGCTAATGTAATCAGTTTTTGATTTTCTAAGAACTTTCAGTTTGACCCTCGTATGTATTTACAAACAAAAAAGTATTTAAGTATTATATCCGTTGTCTGGTACCCATAACACAAGCTTTGAGTAGCTTACCTTGGGACTAGATGGCGATGTGTGGAAATGTCCAAAGGATATTTATTTATCAATTCGACTTGTATTTATGTAAAGTCTTTGGAATTTGAATTTTGTTAGCGCATGTTTGATATTCGTATAATTTTACTGCTTTTCACGGATATCTCGGATACGATATGGTGAATTAGGATTTGTCTCTTTTAATTTATTGAAGCATATTCCAATCCAGGGATCATCGTAAATTTCATCAAAATCGGTTTTGTGGTTTTGAGATAGGTGTTAAAAGAAATACAATGGAATACAAAATATACTGTGGTTTAGAATGTTTTGAGTGCTAAAAATGACGTATTTTATGTTCCTAAAGAAGCACGGTAGCCCAATTGGTAGAGCTTTTGGTCCGGTTAGCCAAGAAGTTGCTGGTTCGAGTCCCGCCTGTACGCAATTCTTGTTTTTTTATTTCATCTTTTAAAATAATATGTTCAAACTTTAAAACCACTTCCAAAAAACTCCTTAAAATGCTTAAGAGACTCCAAATGAATTAGTTTTGCCTTTAAAAAGAAAACAAAGGTGATATAACAGCCATTTAAAGTTTTATCATACATGTATTTTTAAATTTAAAGTATTTCTTTTTGCTCATATCTCAAAAACTACTGAACCAATTTTGATGATACTCAAAACATGTCCTTAAGTCAGAATATACTTAATTGTTAAAAAAACTCGACACAAGACATAACTTGTTTCTAATATACTCGAAAAAAAACACTCTTTTTTACAATTATACAAATATCAAACATATTAACAAACACACAGTTGCGAAATATGACACACTTCTTTGGACGACGAAATAGATCATCATACTTAATTATTATCCAATTCCAACGATGTCGAAAATTTTTCAGGGCTAATTGAACATTTCCTTTTTTAACGTCGGTTCAAAACTTTACTAAATAAAACTTGCAGCAAATCTTATTAGCTTTGTGTCGCTAGGACGCATATTTTGCGAAATTATGTATGCGGAAATCCTCAAAAAATAACCTTCAAACTCTTCCCCTCCTTTCAGCTCAAAAGGTACGGGCTGGGACATTGGATATTTGACCTTCCATGCCTCCTATTCAAACAAAGTTATGAAGTCAAAAATTTAGTTCCAAGCGATTCCCTCTATAATCGTTCTTTTCCTGAGCTTAAACTTTAACTTTCTACATCAGTTGAATGCCTCGTAATATTTTATTTTTATTTTTCTAAAAAAACTTATTTTAAACAAGTTGCCAGATGTTCAAATCGCAAAGCATTGCACCAATTCGACAATACATCCTTATCGAGAATTCGATTTGAATCGATCGCATTTGAACTTAATGAGAGCGAGCGATGATTCATTCATTCTGGGAGGGTGTAGGGGGTGGAGTGGTCATAACGACCCTAGCTTTTTCAGGAGCTGTGCAAATACTACCCACATTTGAAGCCCACTCCACTAGGCTGAGTGAGGGTGCAAATTGTCTCTATCCAATGTCACTATACTCGTATCTCTAATGAGATGCATAGTTGGTATTTGTAAAAGTCCTCGGTTAGATTCTGGTGGAAGAAACATAAAAAGCCTTGTTTTGACGTTTTAGAAAAGACGTTGCATTCTCGGATATAAGAAGTTGTGGTTGTGACAGAAACATTACAAACACATTTACGTGAAAAAGAAAGACAAAAAATAATTTCTCCACAATAATAAAAAGAGGTACCTATAGTTGGCTGTTAATTAACCTGCAATAACGCTACTTAGACATTAATTTGCATTTGATCATATGCTACAGTCATGATGAATTGAAGCATGCGCATTTGGATCAACAAGGCTTATACCAATTTGGAACTATGTCGCTTCTATTTTAACGGTGGCGCTAACGTGAAATGAAAACGGTACACTTACAGAAGCGTTAACTATAATTATTGGAACTCTACATAACGAGTTAGATTAAACTGTGATTGCCATCAGTCCATGAGATACCTCAGTGTGATCCGAATGTTTAAAAGTGTACCTACCTGCTATTACCTTCGTGCAAATTATCCCCATTCCGTATCGCGGCCGCGAATCGATACGTTCCGAATTTAAACTGTGTGTCCCCGCCATTTTTCGGATCTAATGAACTATTAAACTGCAATTTGGCTGCGCGATGCCTTCTAGATGGCGCTGTGCGCACGTATTGATCGAGCGAGGGGGCCAAATTCTCGACATCACTTTTGCCAAGTCACGGAATGTATTGCTGGCTATTGTGGCGAAAAATGGGGGGTAGAGGGATACTGGCCCGAGTTGATGAGAGCGCTCCTGCGTTCCATTCTACGCGCGCCGGCTCACGCGGCTTAGCGCTGGCTGGATTTTTTCTTTTTTAACTGATGAAAGTTATCTGTGAATTTTTTTTGGTTTGAATTTCGAAGGCAGAATAAGTTGATTTGTTAGTTAAATTGGTGTCTCTTATTCATGTAAGACTTACTAGATTATTTTATAAAGCCAGCGCATGGACTTTTTGCGTTGTTCTAGTTCATCAATAGAATATTTTAGCGAGTACTTCAAATAATCCCTCTGGTGGCGAGTTCCGATTTCCACATTTAGTTTCCAGCATGAATTTATCAGAGGATAGGTTCAGACGGAGCGGCTGTATTCTTCTAAATTTTGTATGACTAATCGCCTATTTTCAGTCTAGACTTGCCTTTGCCATTTCTAGATTAGGGCAGACTGCCGCGGTCTATTCGGGTTTGTTTTGTGGTCGTCTTTAATAAATAAACAGTACTGGATCCAGCGAACTATAGTTTGCCCCAAGCCCCTTCTCGCCCCGGCCCCGTCCCGCCCAGCCCCGTAATATTAAAAGTTAAGAGGCTTCAGCGAACATTGTTTCGCCCCTGCCCTTTCCCACCCCAGCCCCGGCCCAGTTTAACGGAATAAAAAGTATCTTATGTCCTTTACCTGGTTCTAAATACCTTTCCAACAATTTTCAGCCAAATCGGTTTAGCCGTTCTTGAGTTATGAATAGTGTAACTATCACGACTTTTTGATTGATCACTATTTTTGTGGTACAGCTAGAATATGCTTAATACTGCTGTGAGTTCTCTAAAAAAACACAAAAGTTAAAATACCGTTTTCTATGCAGAAAACAGATATTTTTGCAGGATTTATTGAATAAAGTAGAAAACCATTTCTGCCATAGACATTTTATAATGTGTTCAGTTTTTAAAGCTGGCTAGTAAGTATGAACCTGTGTTCAAAAAATGTTAATAAAATCATTCTACAAAAAACATCCTGTACACAAAGTGTAGTTGTAATTTTGACGTGCTCATCAATTCGCCCCCGCCTCCCTAGCCTACCGCTACCCATTTCTTTTATTATGGAGCCCAAGTATTTCTATACACAGCAACTCTTGCGTAGAATCATCTACAGGATGTAGTTTATAATATTTTTTCTGTTTTGAAATAGATATATAACATATATGATGTGCACTAATTAAATAAATTTCATGCTATGCCCATCAATACCAGTTATTGATAAATGTTTTATTAGACTTGGATTAAATATTCAATGACTTAGCTCCTCCAGCTAACTTGTGTAGAATTTGAGGTCTAGGTCTGGTTTCAAAACACTTGACTTATTTAGACTCTAGGCTAAACTTAAACAGATTTTCTAGATTTGTCACCTTATATAAATTCTTATAGTTACAAAAACTTTAAAAATAGTAAAAACCGACTTCAAAACCAAAATGCACTAAAAAGTCTTAAATAAACTCTTCACCATTGAAAGGAAAGGAATCCGTTTTAGACAAACAATTTCTTTTTGGAGTCGGTGCTGTGATAGTTGATGCTTGATGGTCAAAGTGATGGATTTTTAGTGATTACATAAGAGGGGGGGAGGGAGGGAGTTGTACCTTATGATTCTATTTTTTAAGAAGCTACAAATTACCTATCATAAGTTCCGTCATTATAATTACTAAACTCCTAAGCGTTAAGGAGTTCCACCATCAGCTCCCAAAATGGAAAAAAAGGGACCAACTAGGAGGTACAACCTCTAAGCAGGTGAAATTTTTTTTTGATTCGGTCGACAAACGACTGAGATATGAGGTAACATACATACAAAAAAAAAACATACAGTCGAATTGATAACCTCCTCCTTTTTTGAAGTCGGTTAAAAACCTACCTACCAACTTTATTTTTTGAAACATATAATAAATGAATACAACTCTAAAGTAATAATTCAGCCGAGGTAGGTAAGTTATCGTATTTACCTTTCCGATAGTTATACATCAACAAGTTGATACTACTCCATTAGATAGAAGGTCATCAATATAATCTATCATTTCCTAATACCTCCAATGAATATTTTAACAGCAATACAGCTCCAAGTCACATTTTCTCATATTTTTAATGCAAAACCCGTTCCGTTTTATCGATTTTGCGTTAATTTTTCAGACGACCGGCTGTACTTGACAAGTTATTCAATTATTTTCAGGATTCGATTGTGCCGCATTCATTTTTCAAGTTTAAAAGAGATGAGTAACGCCATCTTTTGGCAGGACTTGGAACTTCAATAACATAAACTCGCTACGGTTAGCTAGCGCTACAAGCTACGAACGAACACTACGAACTCGTTCGCTACGCGCTTCGACTACGATTCTACGAAAAGTCGTAGCATAGAAATAAAATTTGAGATTGGATTTTGAGTGCGATTTTTTTTATTTTATGGTATGCTATTATAAGAAGTTGAGTATGAAATAAAGCTGACAATAACAGAATCTTGTTGAAATTGAGCCTGATGTATCGCGCCATCTATCGGGTAAAGTTGGAACTAAATAAGTTTTTGCTCAGTGTTTGAGCTTCGGAAGCTCTACATTGAGCTTCGTAGTAGTGTATTTTAGAAAGATGTCGTTGTTTTTTTTTTAATTATGCAATTGTGTTTTTCTAGCTACAGATGTAGCTGAGATGAGATGATATGATCACTAAACTCTTTTAAATATACCAGAATGACAGCTTCATTTTTTTTATGTTGCAAGCGTAGTGCAATAATGATGTGACAATTCGATTGTGTGCGATTAATTGAACTTGACATAATTATGAGCTTACAATACTCAGATATAACTTACATAGATGAATAATACATAAATACTATTTGGTATATAACGACAGATTAGTAAGAGTATGTATATAACGTTGCAAAGCTATAAAAAACCGGCCAAGTGCGAGTCAGACTCTGAAAGTCGCGCTCTTGAGAGTTCCGAGCCAACTTTAACTGAATTAGGGAATCCACTTATTTCCACTTAGCTAAAATACCGTAATATTTTGTTGACAGCAAATATGACTTTGTTTTTCATAGTGTTTGTATGAAGAACAACGTTATGTTTGCGGTTCCTGAAAATGCATTTGCACTTGCTTAGTTTAGAAGTAAGTTAGAGGGGGGGGGGGGAGGGGGCATTTTACCACTTTGGAAGCGTCTATCTAGAAATTGTCTATGGATAGGTCTTTTGAAATAAGATACAGAATTCTATATAGAAAGCTCTATGTTATTTCAAAATACCTATCCATAGACACTCCACACGCATAGGTTTGACTAAAAATTATTTTTTCGAATTTCATGTATTTTTGCTTGTATGGATTTTATCCTCTCTTTTACCCTCCGTTAAATTTTTTTTTTTAATTTTTTGTATAAGAATCGCTAAGCGGTTAAGAGGATACGTCTTTCTTTCAAATTTAAACAGTGTGACAGACAGACTTGACGAAATTATAAAGGTTCCGTTTTTTGCCATTCGGCTACGGAACCCTATAAACTTTATAAATAAAACAGATGTTCTAATGAGTAAAAAAACACTTTCCTTTGCAATAATAATATTATTATATGATTTTTACCTATTTTGACACTTTACCACGTTCTATAAATAATTAATAATAATGATATGTGTATGTAACATGATTTTTAAACAGATTAAAATTTTGTACAATTTTTTTTACAATTCATGTTTAAAGTATTTCTGCACAACACAAGTTCTTAATACAATTATTTTATTATTATTTGATCAAATAAAAACAACAATTGAATAAATTGCAATTTTCGATTATTTAGGAACATCACTTTTTTAAATAACGTAAAAGTGGTCACCCATCAAATTGTCAGTATGGTCTATCTTATTCAAAATCAGAGTATACAATATGTAAAAAAATCCCTGTCTGACCCAAAGGGGTCATAAAGTTGATTTAATAACATAACTAAAACAAGTATTTAAATAACGTAATCCGTGAAAACTTTTTTTTATCGATTTTCAAAGTCAACAAGTTGAGCACCTATTTGCCCTAACACGGAGGAATTTTCAAAATATGTTATCACCCCTGTCTCGCTACCTACGAGTGCCGGAGCAACTCCGCGCCTCCCGCGCGCCCCGTCAGCCTCCCTTCGGGTTTTGGAATTTTGTATTTTTTCTTTGGTATTTTTTTTCTAATATTTCATTAAAATAATTACACAAACATAACCTAATAACCCCTTAATGGATCGGACAGGTTTTTTACACTGCATACAAGGTAATTAGAAGGTCACTCGCCATAGCATATCAGTATATAGAGGAGGTTATTTGCTACATAACGATCGGACGGTTTCCTTAATAAGGATCGTATTTGCTATGGAAGATATGGCTATTTTTGTACTTCATAGATTTTCCAAAAATATTTCAGTAGTTCTTCTTACTTATCTATCAGTCACCGTGTATTTAATTTCAATAACATACTCTTCCTAAAATTCTAGATTATTATTTTGAGGTTCGCAAGTGAGTAGGAAAATAATTATGGAAAAACTATATCATGGTGGTATAAATTTTCTTTTAATAGAAAATATAAAAACATGTTTATACATAAATTCTTGATTTCAAGGGCCAGGCAGCTCGTTATAACGCACAGGGTAGGTGAGCTGGTTTCCACGATCCCAAGAATAAAGTTCCTGTAAAATATTTAACAGCAGTTAGCAGCATTAGTAAGGCTTGGTTTTAAATAGTTAACTCATAGTTAAAAGTCGTCTCAATTGGTGGCATAATTAGTACTATTGTGCGTGGGTCATTCATTAAAGTAGCCATATCAACATTTGATTTTTTACAACACGCATAATAGAAATTGTTCAATTCAATGGGGATGACTTTTATCCATTATTTGAATTAAGTATCGATCACGAAACCGGCTTTAAGATTTGAGTAGAAGCTGAGAGTCAAAACTATCAGCTACTATCAGTTTCTTTATGAGAAAAAGCGGAAGGACGTTTATATTACTTCAAAAAGCAAATAGGTAAGGATTAAGGGATAAAGAAACATAAGAAAAGACATAGGGGTAAGGAAAACTTTAAGAATGAATTTTAAATATTAAATAATATGTATAGTATGAGAAAATTAATAAAATCAGCGGAAATAATTCGTGTAGTTTTCAAAATCGCTACAGTTATTCTTTGTAATATCCAGATGAACATATCGAAAGTCCTCAAGAGAGGGGGGTGAGCTGAGGGTGTAGGGGGAGTCAAAGGACCCTTCTTTTAGGTTTTAGGATTTTTTTTAAAAAAAAATTCCTTTCAAAAATGTTCTATTTTTTTTGTACGGTCGATACTTTAGGAACTACAGGGGCGAAAATAGCACGGCTCGAACGTCCAACACTACGAAAACAACTTATTCTGATTTAAATACCTGCTTTTTACAGATAATTGTTACTCCTAGCTGCTATTATAACAAAACGATAGACTATTCACTCTTTCCACACGTTTTGTATATGTGCGTAATATCGAAGAGCTACGAGCGATTTTGCTCTTCCAATTTTTTTCCTACATAGCTTCAGCGACACAACCTCGGCAATTCACAGGAAAGGCAAAGTGTCAGTTGTTAAGCTATTTGAGCAAAAACCAAAAATCAGGGATATAGCCGCCATCTTCTATAATCCAACATCAACATCTGAAGAAATAGCAGAGTCAGGAGAAAGGATGTTTTTGACGATGTATCGTGCAGCCACTGATCAGCTTGATCAGTGACAGACAGACAGACATCGATACTAAATTTTTATCAAATCCAGCACCGAATCCAAACCAGATCTTTCCTCTCTCCCGCCTACAAAAGGATCAGCAAAATTTATCTTATTCCGAATGTTCCACCAAGTAAAAGAGTGGTTACCACTCATGATCTTCCAGCTCCTGACACCTTGCTGACGTCAATATTTTGTCGCTGCAAAAGTGGTTGCACTGGTAATTGTGGATGCCGAAAAGCTGGTATCACGTGCAGTCGAGTATGCAACGGCTGTTTGGGTTCATGCACAAATTTCGTATCTATAGATTTAGTAGAAATATAAGGTGAAGATCATGATGATGTAGTAGAAGACAATGATTGATTTAATTAAGACTGTCTAATTATTAATTTTTAGTTTTGAATACATTTTGAAAACATACAAATTTCATTTTATTTATAGAACCGTCTCATTTTTATACCTATATAAAGTTGAACACTCTGTAACTTCTAAAGTATCGACCGTACAAAAAAATTAAAAGACCAAGTTTAAAGGAAATTTTATGTAGAATGTTTTTTTATTTACTATTTGTGCAGGTTTTTGACTTATGAGCTAAAATATATAAAAAATGGGTCCTTTAACCCTCCCTACACCCTTAGCTCATCCCTACCCATGAGGATTTTTGATATGTTTATCTGGATATCTCAAGTGTTACGTTTAACGCAACATGTCTTTATTACTTACTTGGCTAACACTGGGTATTTAAAACTTAATCAAATAAATACTATTATTTACTACGTTATAATTAATCTCATCATAATCTAAAACATGATACAAATCTCCCTTCGAATGAAGTGGGCTAAACATCAACTCACCAGTACGCTCATCTTTCTTTTATCCTAATAAACGGGTAAATTGTTATTTTGCTTACCGACAACGAACTAGCCGTGCGCTGAGGCATTCGTGTATCACCGCGAATTACCTGGCAGATAAATTCGACTTGCGTCCGGATGGTCAACGACAGTGTGCAACGCGTTCTATGTGTGCGTGCCACGTTAAAGTGATTCTAATTTATTCGTTTATTGTTCGAAACCTAATCGAATGATTCCATAAATGTTGTCGTGTGTTTAAAACCCCATGATTGGGTAAGTTATGAAGTTTACTTTAATGTATAGTAGTGATAGTAGTGCGTATTTAGATATTTTCGTGTGTAACCTAAACTTGCATTTTGTATGAGTTAGATTTTAAGAATTAATGTAATTTTGCGAGATTTGCATCCCGAGTCCTTGTTTAAAAATATGTATATTTTACGGTGTCCTGTTTAGTATGCCTATTAGTCAATTAGTGAATATGTAATATGGGTTACTTTTTCTACCTACCAACTAGTACATACAGTTATTGTAGAATGTCCTAAAGGGATGTGTCATTTTGAATGTGACAAAGTAATTAAATAAATAATAACTCATTCTTTTTTTAAAAAAAAAAACATGAATAAATGTTAGGTTTAAAACATAATAAGAAAAATACATAAAGAATCAGAATAACAATTTTACCTTTTACCTATGTACCTACTAATATAGCTTAGCATAAACATACATATTTTATATTACTTATATTTACAATTGCATTATTGAAAGTGTACTTTATTGTGGTTAGATCATTGTACTTATTTTTTTTGTTTGTTTTGTTTTATGCCTAAGGCCATTCTGCTTTCCTATTTATCTTTGACCCTGACTGCCTCATCTCGATTACTAAATGGAATAAATAATAATCACGATGCTGTTATTATCTTCGGGAATTGCGCTTGTCGCCTTAAGACCCCACGTAATCCCCGTGTTGCAGTCAGGGTGAAAAATCTGGCATTTCACTAAACGGCCAACTTCTGGAATTCCAGGGTTCTTGGTTTGGGCAATTCTACCCTCCGTCGGCTGCATTATCAATACTTGGAATTTATCAAAAATACCAACCTACCTACCAGAACTACCTATGGACATATGTTGGACTTACCTATGGATGTTGGACGGTTCGGCGCACCAAGGATAGTATCGTGAGAAGTTTTGGTGATACCAAATTACGAGTACGAAACGAACCCGACCCTGAGATGCTAAAAATTAATAAACTTTACTATATCTAAATTTAAGTTATTATTTATTAAAGTCCCATGTAGCAAGTGGCGCCCAACGTGGGGCTTTAATAAATAATAACTTAAATTAACTTTAATTAAATGGGGCTTTAATAAATAATAACTTAAATTAACTTTAATTAAGTAGCAAGTGGCGCCCATGCTCGCGGTTCTGAAAGTAATTTGGTATTAACAGACTTATTTTCTACTTAGTTTTCTTGGTGGTGGTTTGTCTTGGTTATTGGTTACTGTAAAACGATATTGTTAGCGGTCAAAATTTAATTTTTGTTACGGTTAGTGAGTAAGTAAATATATAAATAATAGGTACTACTTCCATCTCTTATTATTAGTTTTCTAAATAATTTCGTATGCTTCACTATTTAAACTAACACAATCGTTCTGTTCATAGTTGATTGATAATCTATAAATAATAATAATCTATAAAATATAAGAATTTATTTTACAACGGATTGAATAGAGTTATTACGTATACAATACACAAGCTATAGTATTTAATATTTATATTGAGCCAAGAATACAAGCTATATACAAAAATAAACATGGATCATCCTATTAAGTTTCTCTCACTTCAAAAATCAGAACTCGAATATGAAGTAGCTTTACGTGGTGATACACCTGCTGATAGCGTCGCCGAGTTGCGGAAGCAAATTATCAAATCATGCCGTGGGTTTGCCTCGGAAGACATCCTTGAATCACACCTTGAATCTGCTGAGGACCTAAAAGGTGCTAAAGACACTTTAACAAAATGCCAAAGTTCTATTGTCAATCTAAAAAATAGATACGACAAAAATCTATTCAACCGTACAGAAAACTTAATAAATCACGTGTACCATCGTCTTTCAAGAATAAACCCAAAAACCCCTGATGACACCACACTTTATTCGGATTTAAATAAACAATTAAACACTCATTTAGATGAAATGAAGCGCCTAGTTCTCACACAGTCGACGTCACTAATTGAAGAACTCGCTAAAGATAATAAAGATACTAACCTTACCACAAACATTGCAATAACATGTGACCGTGGCATTAGTTCCGATCTATTTAAATTAAAATATGATGGTAAAACTTGTGTGAGGGCATTCATAGAAAGGGTAGATGAATTTATAAAGGCCCGTAATATTACTTCTGACAGGGTTCTATCATTTGCTGCAGAAATCTTTACAGATAATGCCCTACATTGGTTCCGTAGTATTCGTGACACAGTAACTACCTGGGAAGATCTTGTTGTGGTTTTAAAAAAAGATTTTGGACAGTTTGATTACGACTATAGGTTAATGTCGGAGATCCGGTCACGGTCACAGGGTGAAGGAGAGAACATAACTATCTATTTGTCCATCATGCACTGCATGTTTTCTCGTTTATCTCGAACACTATCGGAAGATGAGAAATTGGAGATATTATTACACAATATAAGACCATGTTACGCAAATGTCCTGGCTAACTCTCCAGAAATCAAATCAATTGACACTTTAAGGAACCAGTGCCGCAATTTTGAAAACTACCAGTCTAGGCTGTTACAATTTCGCGAACCTCCGCGAGTAACTGCAGAGACACTTGCCCCTGAATTCGCTTATAATAAACCCACAACATCACACAGTAAGACATTTAACAATACCTTTTATAAAACTAACAACAACACTAATGCTATTGAAGCTACCCCGGTCCCAGTTAATCCTATTAAGAATAATAACTCTGACGCACGTTCACCATATTGTCCTCGTTGTCGTACGTACAGTCACTCCCTTAAAAATTGTAAAGAGCCTAAGTTTTTGATTTGCTTTAAGTGCGGGAAAAAAGATGTCACATACCCCACA
The DNA here is from genome assembly GCA_963924145.1 of Pyrausta purpuralis. Classification (NCBI taxonomy): domain Eukaryota; kingdom Metazoa; phylum Arthropoda; class Insecta; order Lepidoptera; family Crambidae; genus Pyrausta; species Pyrausta purpuralis. The sequence goes on from OZ001657.1 coordinate 19,097,109, forward strand.
TGCCCTGATTGCGAAAAGCCTCCTAACTACCCTGACCATAGAAAATCAAAAAACTAATTAAGCCGGATTGTAGCAAGTTCTTTGATAAGGGAGACTGGGAGGATTGGCTGTCCTTCATAAAAACCTTTTCTCAAACTTACAAAGTAGCTACAATCCTACATACTAAACCAAATAATGATCCAAGACCGTACGTTAAAATTAATATTGATAGCAGCCAACCTATAGCTATGTATGGTCTTTTAGATTCTGGATCTGTGGTAAGCATACTAGGTAAAAATTCACATAAAACACTACAAAACTATGATTTTAAGACTATAGACAACCCCATTATTGAAGTTATAGCTGCAGGGGGTCAAAAAATGAAGTCTTTAGGAGTCATGCATCTGCCAATTTCATATAATAATATAAGTGCTACAATTATGGCTCACGTTATACCAGATATTGACATCCCGTTACTTCTCGGTATCGATTTTTGGTGTTCTTTCCATATGCTGCCAAACAATCTACCCAAACTGTCTTTCCTTTCTCAAGATGATCCTAAAGTAATGCATTTGTCACTTAATGAAGGAATCTTATCCTACGAAAACCTCGATGCTGAGCAAAAAACTAAAGCTGATGAAACTATTAAACTCTTTGAGGACATATCATTTGAGCACAAAGGTTTAGGAAAAACTAATGTGATATGCCATAAAATTGATACGGGTGATGCAAATCCCATTAAACAGAGGTATTATCGCATGTCTCCGTTGAAACAAAAGATTATTACGGAACAAGTAGACGAAATGTTGGCCTTAGATGTGATTGAACCTAGTGAAAGCCCGTGGTCTTCCCCAGTGCTATTAGTAGAAAAGAAGGATGGGAAGCCACGTTTCTGTCTTGATAGCCGGAAACTGAACTCGGTAACGAAGAAGGATGCGTATAACTTACCGTATATCTCTGAGATATTAGATAACCTAAGGGAAGCCAGATACATATCTAAGCTAGATTTATCAAAGGCGTTCTGGCAAATCCCTATCTACCCTCCTGATCGTGAAAAAACTGCTTTTTATGTTCCAGGCCGCGGCACTCTAATGTTTAAGGTCACTGCTTTTGGTTTAACAAATGCCCCTGCTACTCAGCAGCGTCTAGTTGACCTTCTATTTGGTCCCGAGTTCGAACTTAAAGTATTCTGTTACCTTGATGACATAATTGTTATAAGTAGAACTTTTGCGGAGCATGTAGCACTTCTTGGTCGTGTCTTAGATAAATTGCGACTCGCAAATTTGACTATAAACCTCAACAAATGTCAATTTTTTTGTAGTCAACTGCGTTATCTCGGTTACGTAGTAGATGAAAGGGGCTTACGTACGGACCCAGAAAAAGTCGAAGCAATTATGAATTTTCCCACCCCCACTACTAAGAAGGAAGTAAAACGATTTTTGGGCACCGCATCGTGGTATAGACGGTTTATTCCACAGTTTAGTACCGTCGCGGGCCCTTTAAATCGACTTACTTCAACTAAAAAGAATAGCCCGCCCTTTTTATGGAGTCCCGAGGCAGATAAAGCATTTCAGCATCTTAAGGTACTACTGGTGGAAGCGCCAATTTTAAGATGTCCTAATTTCAACATCCCCTTTGATGTGCATACGGACGCTAGCAATTTCGGCGTGGGAGCCATGCTGTCACAAACTATAGACGGTATAGAACACCCGGTTGCCTACATGAGCAGGTCTCTCACAGGTGCAGAACGCAACTATAGCGTCACAGAAAGAGAAGCTCTTGCCGTTTTGGCCGCCTTGGAACACTGGCGTTGCTACCTTGAAAACGGACAAACTTTTACAGTCTACACAGATCATTCTGCCTTGAAATGGTTTCTGTCACTCTCAAATCCTACTGGTCGCCTTGCAAGATGGGGTGTACGATTATCTTCTTTCGATTTCGAAATAAAGCATCGTCGTGGTAAGGACAATATTATACCAGACGCCTTATCGCGCTGTACTGTGGCTGAAATCTCTAACCTTGCTACTAACGAAACTGTCGCTGCATCTTCACCCCCTAGCACAACTGATAGCTGGTATTTGAATATATTTAACGGCTGTCAGAAAAATCCATCAAATTTTGCCAATTACAGGGTTGAAGGAAACACCCTCTATCGTTACATGGAATGTAAAAATACACTCGTATCTGAATTCAGTTGGAAGGAGGTGATTCCATTGGAATATCGTGAAAAAATTATCATAGATAACCATGCAACAGAAACTTCTGCACATTTGGGAGTTTTTAAAACCTATCAAAGACTGCTACTAAGATACTTCTGGCCCGGAATGTATAGTAATGTCGTTAAATTTGTCACTAATTGTTCAATATGTCTTGCATATAAACAACCAACGCATGGTGTTCTTGGGAAAATGGGACGGCCAAAGGAGTGTTCCCGGCCCTTCCAAACACTATCTATTGATCTAGTTGGACCGTTACCTATCAGCAGGAAGCAAAATTCTTATTTATTTGTAATTACCTGCTGTTTCTCCAAATACTGTCTCTTGTTTCCCCTAAGGCTAGCAACTTCGACAGCTATCTGTAAAATCCTAGAGGATAGTGTGTTTTTGGTACATGGTATTCCACAAACCATAATAATGGATAACGGTTCCCAATTTATTAGTAAACAATTAGATACCCTATTAGGCAAATATAAAATACCAAACACCCATTTCACACCAAAGTATACTCCTCAAGTAAATACCGTCGAACGGTACAATAAAACAATAATAACAGCTGTATCAACACTAATTAATAACGATCATAGGGCTTGGGATACTGTGATCCCTAAAATACAATTCGCGATTAACAATTCAGTTAACGAAGTGACCGGTTTTACACCATCGTTCTTGGTGCATGGCCGTGAATTGGTATCTTGTGGTTCACATTACGTGGACAATGAGGTATCGAATGAAATCGTATTCCTACCAAGAGACTTATATGCAGAGAACCTCGGCCACTTAAGCGAGGTGTTCAATAAAGTGCAAGCTGCTCTTTGGCACAGTCACCAAAAAACAACGCAACGTTATAACCTTAGAAGAAAAGACTTTGAGTTTGCCTTGGGTGACACTGTTTGGAAAAGGTGTTTCTTTCAGAGTGATAAAAGCGCACACTTTTCGAAAAAACTGGCCCCAAAATTCGAAAAGTGTCGCATAAAAGGAAAACGATCACCTCTCGTATACATTTTAGAAGACAAAGATGGTCGTGATATTGGTGCCTGGCATATTAAAGATTTAAAGAAGAAGCTTTAACATAGTTAGCTACTACACTTGTTGCCGGATTTTAATAAGGTAAAATCCTTTTCCTAGAGAGGGGGGTATTGTTACGTTTAACGCAACATGTCTTTATTACTTACTTGGCTAACACTGGGTATTTAAAACTTAATCAAATAAATACTATTATTTACTACGTTATAATTAATCTCATCATAATCTAAAACATGATACAAATCTCCCTTCGAATGAAGTGGGCTAAACATCAACTCACCAGTACGCTCATCTTTCTTTTATCCTAATAAACGGGTAAATTGTTATTTTGCTTACCGACAACGAACTAGCCGTGCGCTGAGGCATTCGTGTATCACCGCGAATTACCTGGCAGATAAATTCGACTTGCGTCCGGATGGTCAACGACAGTGTGCAACGCGTTCTATGTGTGCGTGCCACGTTAAAGTGATTCTAATTTATTCGTTTATTGTTCGAAACCTAATCGAATGATTCCATAAATGTTGTCGTGTGTTTAAAACCCCATGATTGGGTAAGTTATGAAGTTTACTTTAATGTATAGTAGTGATAGTAGTGCGTATTTAGATATTTTCGTGTGTAACCTAAACTTGCATTTTGTATGAGTTAGATTTTAAGAATTAATGTAATTTTGCGAGATTTGCATCCCGAGTCCTTGTTTAAAAATATGTATATTTTACGGTGTCCTGTTTAGTATGCCTATTAGTCAATTAGTGAATATGTAATATGGGTTACTTTTTCTACCTACCAACTAGTACATACAGTTATTGTAGAATGTCCTAAAGGGATGTGTCATTTTGAATGTGACAAAGTAATTAAATAAATAATAACTCATTCTTTTTTTAAAAAAAAAAACATGAATAAATGTTAGGTTTAAAACATAATAAGAAAAATACATAAAGAATCAGAATAACAATTTTACCTTTTACCTATGTACCTACTAATATAGCTTAGCATAAACATACATATTTTATATTACTTATATTTACAATTGCATTATTGAAAGTGTACTTTATTGTGGTTAGATCATTGTACTTATTTTTTTTGTTTGTTTTGTTTTATGCCTAAGGCCATTCTGCTTTCCTATTTATCTTTGACCCTGACTGCCTCATCTCGATTACTAAATGGAATAAATAATAATCACGATGCTGTTATTATCTTCGGGAATTGCGCTTGTCGCCTTAAGACCCCACGTAATCCCCGTGTTGCAGTCAGGGTGAAAAATCTGGCATTTCACTAAACGGCCAACTTCTGGAATTCCAGGGTTCTTGGTTTGGGCAATTCTACCCTCCGTCGGCTGCATTATCAATACTTGGAATTTATCAAAAATACCAACCTACCTACCAGAACTACCTATGGACATATGTTGGACTTACCTATGGATGTTGGACGGTTCGGCGCACCAAGGATAGTATCGTGAGAAGTTTTGGTGATACCAAATTACGAGTACGAAACGAACCCGACCCTGAGATGCTAAAAATTAATAAACTTTACTATATCTAAATTTAAGTTATTATTTATTAAAGTCCCATGTAGCACAAGGAATAACTGTAGCGATTTTCAAAACTACACGAATTATTCCCGCTGATAGTCCATTTTCGGCTTAATTTTCTCAGGCTATTATTTATTTATTTTATACAACATGCACAAACATACTTCATCCACATGAATAGTAGAAAGTAATAAAGGGAGAAGAGATAGATTGTAATTTGTTCGTTCCGCATTATCAGAATCCAAGGTGTTGCATAAGTGATTTTGATTTCTTCTTTTTATATTTGATTTTTTAAAAGGTATTACCAGAGAAGTATCCTTATGTAGAGTTATACTCAATATGAAATTAGGTACTTGGTTCTTGAAAGTAACATTTAAAAAATGCCAATAATACCTTATGCGTATGATCATATCCAAGCTGCGTGGTCTTTCTAAAAGGGTTTGTGAACTGCAGAGACACCTCCACCGGCTTGCTGACGTACAGGTCTATAGCTGTCGTCACCTTGCTCTCTCTCTCTGTCGCTGAGTCTAGGGCGTAAAGCACTCCGCATACTATGAACATTTCTCCCACCTGGAAGGTTCAATAATAATAATATATGATATTATTAAATTTATTAATTTGATATTTTGGTCCAACTGTACCTGCTTGTGATTCAGCGATATATTCCAAATGTAGTCAATATTCAAACCTTCCTTGTTAGGGTCGAAACTTAGCTGTTGGAAAATTGAGGTTTTATTATGGTAGGCGTATATAGTGAAATTTGAAGAGAACATAGAAACTAAGCAGTGCATACCTTGGCCACAGCAGTGTTGTTGGAGTTTTCGATTGAGTAAATAGCCCATAGACCGTTGTCGTCAGCACTGAAGTCTACCTGAAAGTTTCAAACCACCATGCTTACTTTTTATAGGAAAATAATAAACTTCCATAATGTAAAGGTATGAAATAATGCTATGATGTTTCACTGATGTTGAGCAATTAATGGAATCAGGCGTTACTTTGCGGAAATTCATTATTAAGTTGAAATTTATTAAATTATTTTGCTTTAAATTTCCGCTAAGTGACGCCAACGCAGGCAACTAACAAACTCGAGTCGAGGTTTTTTGCACGTTGATGTTGGGTACTAATAATTGCATCAGCTGTGGCGCATGCGTATTGAGGGAGGGCGGGTGGCGCATCCTGCATTTGCCTGAACTAATACTCAACGCGGTGACGGTTCGTGTTGTTAGTTGCCTCCGTCGGCGTCGCTTAGCGAAAATTTAAAGCAAAATATTTTTTAAAATTCTAACTTGATGTTAGGTAGTAAATAATTCAAAGGCCCAGCAGTGAAATTAGATTGTACATCATAAGGGATACCATAGGGACACCGCCGTAAGTGCTCTGAAAAACAAGACTTGACTTCGATTGAGGCACGTCGCCTCTTACAAGCAGCTGTTTTTAAGCAACCGTCCATGCTGTCTCCATGTGCAGAATTTCTAAAATTGTATATTTTCATTCTTTCTTACCTTCACAATCTTGAGAACTTTATCCACATACCTGGTTGTGCTGAGCAGTATACAGTCTGCCGGCAGCATGCGGCAGATGCACCGACTTGATCCGGCTTTGCGTCAGGTCGTAGCGAATGATTTCACCCGGCTGGCCCGACTCGTTGGCTTGGTAGAAGAATGATCCACTGTATACAATGTGTCCATTGCCCTGGAAGATAGAAGATGATGGTCAGGGTTGATTGAATGAGATAAATGGACGTCTGAGGAAACATTCAACAACAACATTTTACCAGTGGCAGTCTGCAAAAATCATTAACACATTGTAATATGCTTAAGCCACTTCGTAAATAATATTGGACACCAATCACATACATTGCTCTGATCCCAAAGTAAGTAGCTGATGCACTTGTGTTATGGAATTCAGACACAACGGTGGTACCACAAGACCCAGACCCGAGACAATATAGATAATTTTGATTTCTACATTGACCAGACATCTCGGAAAGGCTACGCCTTAAAACTCAGCGTGTTTAGCCACTACACCACGGAGGTCGTAATGACTCTCAAAGCTTAAATATGTAGACCGAAACCCTTTGTTATCGCTTTTGAATAAGTTCTACCAACTTTAACATTAGTGGTTTGTCAAAGAAAACAACCTAGCAACTTTAATAGACCAAGTAAGATAAATCTAGCTAGACAAAAAATTGCATTGTTTGTTTATTTGTAAAGATGCTAAATAAATTATCCGGTAAACGAATAAAATCTTACAAAGAATGGTTTCTGTAGTTTATGGAACTCATCGACGTGGTCTGCCTTGAAGCTAGCCTTAGTTCTGTATTCCCGAAGCCTCTCAATGTCATTTTCTTGTGTTGTCCACAGCTTATCCCTCTGAAAAAGTATAATGAAACAAGTTAAGGTCATTGAAAATAATGATAATAATAGTCCCCCTTGCCGATTTCGACTACGTTGTTCAGTCACAACGACTAACCGACTGCGCGGGACATGTTATAGTGCACAAGTGTGTGCGCAAACACAGGTGCACTCTCTATTCCTTTCACTTTCATAGCCCAATGGGACAGCAAACCGACCTGACCGGCGAGAGATCAGGCGGAGAACCAACAGAATTACGTGATTTTTAAAGGCACGGCGGTTAAATACCGCCAACATCCAAACTCATTGTATTTTTCTCATGGAAGGTCATTGATAACGTCTGAATGACTTAGAATTCATATTTTTATACAGGGTGAAAGTTTAATCAGTAGAGAAAATTGGCACGCGGTCAAAATGTATGGAACAGTTGTTTTTTTCTCGATTTCACTATTGCCCCCATAGTTAAAGTTGTTCATATTCATCAGTGGAGTCTTTACACAAAATTTCGGTACTGATTGAAATTTGAGCCCGTATAGTAACTAAAAAGTGATGAGTATAAATGTTAATGGATGGCAAGGAAGAGTCTAACCAAATAAGCATGGATTGTGTGAAGCAAGATATGAGTTTGAAAGTTGTGAATAATTCGGTGACGAGTGATAGAATAGCGTGAAGAGAAAAACATACTGCGCCGACCCCAGATAAACTGGGAACAGGGCAAGAGAATGAAGATGATTTTCATATTATATTCGTGGTTACCTGAGCTTCACTTGCATTGGAGTCTCTTAGCCAAGCCCCAAAGAGTTCTTCTTTGTAGCGATGGTAGACGGGTTTCCCGATGGCGTAGAGTTGACAATCTGTAAATTTTATAGGTCACTAGCTGTCCCCCGTGACTGCGTCTGCGCGTTTTGAGCTTGCTTGCTCCACTTCCGTCGCAGCGTTATACGTTATAGCTTATGACCTTCCTCGATAATAAGCTATCCAACTAAAAGTATTTGTTTCAAATCGGTCAAGTAGTTCCTGAGATTAACGCGTTTAAACAAACAACCAAACTCTTCAGTTTTATACAGTACACACAAAATTAGTACATAAATATAGATTAACACCTCGCAGCCGTCTATTTGAGAATCTAATCAGGTTTGTGTTCAAAATATGTCATTGAAATCAATAGTGATGATTTTTGTAGGACCTCTTGAAGATTTAGGCTGATTCTGTCTTGTCATTTCATCATTATGAAGATTTAAGAAGGGCTATACTACCAGTTGGAGTTGGGGGTCTATATTTGGAAATAGATGACCTACGTACGGCAGATCATGATAATGCAGATCGGATTAAGTTACTAGGCTTACTGGTATTCCTCCGCGGCTTTTGTCCAGCAGTAGCGTTCATTGTGGTGATGAGCAGCTGGGCCCTGTCACACCTGGGGCATGAAGGGCAGCGCTGCACTTGGCACAGCTCCTCATAGGAAGTCAACACAGGCGGTCGAGAGCCGAACTCCATGGGTTGCTGTACCGTCATTTGGTGGTTGGGACCAGGGTCTGTGTATAAAAAACGAATCATTTGTTTACATATTTAAAAAGACAGTGTTTTTGAATAGAACTGGCTTTTGCAATGTGGGGGCAGGGAAGGTGATAGAGTAATTTAGACTACTTATTTGGTAGTACAATAATTTTGCTAACGGTTTGTTTCACAATGTCGTAGGTACTTCTCACATAATGATGTTCTTTATTTAAATTACCTGTTGGTAACTGATTATTTGTCGATGGTGAAAAATCTTAATCTTATTATGACTTCATATTTTTAGCTTAGCTGAATGACATATTACTATTTATTTCGTTTAAAAAGAAAAGAAAACCATGCATAACCTACTCCATAAGGTATGCCATCAACAATTGACATTGAATCGTAGCACTACTCGTAATCCTTAAAACAATCAAATCAAGCAGCTATTTAGTTTTACCTAATATATAAATTTTCTTACATAACAACTTTATATGGCCCTTCACCGTTTGGTTGTTCAGCTCATTCTTCGCCACGCAACTATACTGTCTCAGATCATGTTCCCTGATCCCTGGAACCTCAAGCCTCATGATCCACCTCCACGGATCGCCCGTGGTAACCACCTCGGTCCGGTAGCGTGGTCCTTCGAGCGTGATGCCGTCGCACTCCCAAGCTAGTACTGGTTCTGGCCATGCTTGAACCTGGAAGGGCATGTTACTGATTTATGGATGGTAATCTGATGATAACCATACGAGTAGTTGTATCTTATAACAATATAGAAGTAGGTACAGCATCAAATAGTATCTTGGAATATTATATAATTTAAAATATTAATACTCCTTAAAAATACCAAATAAAGCATTTGTCTCCTATTTAGGAGAAACAAGTCGGTACATAATGTGTTCGGTAGGTAAGCTTGGCATCATGCACCGACTCCAAAAGATTTTGTTTTGCCTAAATAGAAGACAAATGCGTTATTTTAAGCTGTTTAGTAAAAAAATAAGGGCGGTTTATTTTTTTAAATATTTTTATTTTATGATTTTTAGTTATGACTCATATACAGGGTGTAACAAAAAGTTGAAATAAAATTTAAAGGACGTATAGAGTAGTAAATGTGTAGTTACTAAGCAAAACCACAAACTCGTGCGAGTATAAATAACTGAGTAAATTGATGCTAAATTTTTAAAAAAACTTATCGGCGACAACCATAAATATGAGCTGTTAGGTGTGTGTGTATGTGTGCGGCGGGCGAGGGTTGCGGGCGGGGGTTCGCTAAAGAATGATCGCAGATTCAGGGTTGTCAACACTTTCGGTAAAAAAACAAATTTATTTACTTAGCATGGGAAAAAAAGTTGTTGATTTTTAACTAAAACTTTTACTACTTAATGTTCACTTTTCATACATACGTACCCTTAAATAATATTTCGCCTTTTTGTTACACCCTGTATATAAAAACTTCTGAACCATTTTTTATGAAAGATACACTGAACCCTTATATGAACTGTACCTAATTGAATTGAAAAATAATTCATCTCGCTATGACTTCCCATTTTCGAGACAATCCTGAGCCAAACATACAAACATATATCATCATCATTATCAACTAAAGGACGTCACTGCTGAACACAAATATACATACACTTACAATATTGTCCACGCGAAAGCCTTAATGGATCAACATACTAGTTTTAACCAATTTTTCCGAAATCACATACATACGGATCGAATTGATTACCTCCTTTTTTTGAAGTTGGTAGGAATAATACAAATAGAATTCGTTTAAGATTCTTAAGGAAAACTCACCTCGCATTCGAACTTGGCAGTCTTATTATACACGTAGACGACATTGTTTGGCACTCGGATGTACGGGCTGACTGTAAAAAAAATACAAAGATTTCGTTATACTCGTAATTCTTTAAAAGTCATAAAGTCATAAAAGTCATTTATTTATGCAAATAGGCCCTCTGGGGGGGGGGGGGGGGCACTTTTACACGTCCGAATATAAACCCTACCACAGCTTCGGGACAATTGTGGGCTAGTGCTGAGAAGAAGCTGCGCAACAAACTCAGTCACTTTTGTCAATGCCTCTTTTCAAAAGGTTTACAATGTTTGTAGTGATCATGCAAGTCCATACATGATTATCATTTAAATAGTCATCTACTTTATAATACCCTTTCGTCATAAGGGTTTCTTTAATAACAGTTTTAAATTTATTAACCGGTAAGTTAATAATGTGTTCTGATAGTTTATTGAAAAAATTTATACCTTTCCCCATGAAAGAATTACCAACCTTTCGAAGCCTAAATTGTGGAATAGCAAGCTTATCCTTATTTCTAGTATTATATTAGGCATCATATCATTCGGTAGTAGCGAGATCCTTTATGCACTCATCTTATGTTTGTTCTCTATAAAATGGTAGTGCAGTTTCATATCAGACAGGAGGCCTCATGTATGAGTAAGACCTTCTTGGATAATAAAAGCTACTCACAGTGGACCTCCACATCAGTGGTCTGGTTGGCAGACGGCAGCATACCGTTGTTGGCGAGACACACGTACTTGCCGGTGTGCCAGCGAGATACGTTGGGGATGTTCAGCAAGTGACCACTCACGGAGGCGTCTCGCCACGACCCCTGAAGGTTGATGAATATATCGTTGATAAAACAACTAAGAACTAGGGGCTGAAGTATGGAACTATGGTTTTAGGTGACGTCATGCACCCCGGCGGAACCACCTTTGATTTAACTAGTATAAGTTACTCAAAAAAATCTATAAGATGTCTATAAAATTGTAGTTCTATTTAAAAAACCGGCCAAGTGCGAGTCGGACTCGCGCACTGAAGGTGAGAGTTCCGTGCCAACTTTAACTGAATTTGGGAATCCACTTACTTCCACTTAGTAAAATACCACAATATTTTGTTGACAGCAAATATAACTTTGTTTTTCATAGTGTTTGTATGAAGTACAAAGTTATGTTTGCGGTTGTTGAAAATGTGCTATCTTCTCGTTTGTCCTGTCCAAACCAATACACTCGCTTAGTTTAGTAGTTGGATGGGGGGGGGGGGGGGGGGGAAGCACCACTTGGAGGCGTCTAGCTATAAAACGTTAGACTTTAAAAAAAAAAGGTTCTGGGAACCGTTTCGTCATTCTAGAAGACCTATCAATAGACAACATAGGTTTGATTAAAAAAAATTTTTGGTTTTAGTTTTATGTATTGGAGCCCTCCCTTAAATGTCATTCCCTATAATGTCATAGTATAATCGAATATATGATATCATATAATTCTATAACAATTCTGTAATAAATTAGGATCCCTATATCATCACTAGAATTTGAATATACGGACAAAGCGGTGCCTCAAATTTTCTCTTCGAAATAGTTGCTAAACGCCTTCAGTTAAGTTCTTAGCAAAATTAGCATTACATATCTTTCAGAGGTAAAATTGTTTAGTACACAAATAACATACTTGTTAAGTAATTATTGTAGAATATTATCTAACATTCTAACGATTAAATACGTTATTTGTGAGACACATGGTCTTCAACTTCTGTTTTTTGTGATATAATTGGTGGTGAGAGAGAGACGACTGTTTGGAAATGGATGAATTTCTTACGAAGAACATAATAATAAAACACGAGTACTGTTCATTAGTATTCTGAATAGATTCCTTATAATAACAATAACTGTAACAGTAAATAAATAACATTTGGTACATAGAGTTAACTTAACATACGGGTACAAAAACATGCAGAGCCAAAAAATCTAATCCAAACCGTAAAACGTTTGGTTGGGCAAACGCCAAAGCCTATTGCCATGCGATTAGGTTTTATTCTGGGGACTAGCGTCGAATCCTGCCTGTGGACGTGGTATTATTCGATACTCTTTCTCTGCTGTTTAGGTACTGTGGAGGTTTGGAGCTACGCGCAAAACCTGTAAATCTCACTCGTTAGACTCATCGGAAATTAAACGTAGAAAAATTATCCTTACGAGTCAATTTTAAAATATGAACGTCATAATTATAAACGTATTTCATAAAATAAATAAAACAACAATATGTTTTGCGATATTCTTGTGGAAACTATAATTAATAACAAATAATATATTATAAATTTAATTTCGTGAACGAAGAATTAAACAAGTTAGACTAAAGATCACCATTAATAAACACATTATTCCTTTATTTATAGGACGGCGCTGGAACGCCGCAGTACCATATTTAAAATACCAATCTGAGCTACATTTCTGTCAAGTGCAAATTGGTATTCAAATACTTACCCTCTCATTCATAATAATAATAAATATTTGACAACATCACATATATTGTTCCGATCCCAAGCTAAGTAGCTAAAGCACTTGTGTTATGGAAATCGAAAACAATGGTGGTACCACAACACCCAGACCGGAGACAATATTGAAAATATCGTTTTCTACATTGACCCGACCGGGAATCGAACCCGGAACCTCACGAGATGGCGATGCTTGAAACCAGCGTGCTAGCCACTCGACCACGGAGGTCGTCAAATAACGCAAACAGTCAAATAAAACCTGTTTAAACTATTCCACTGTTTTGTCTCGTTCTTTCTGGGCGCTGTTATCCTTTAACAGAAAGTGACTAAACAGTGTAATAGCTAAAATAGGTTTTAGACTGTTTGAGTTTTTATGAATAAGGGGGTTAAAATACATTGCACTTATAAGAATAGGATGGCAAACATCAGGCAGAATGACAGCTTTTCTGACCACCCGTTGGTTATAGGTTTAGGTTTTTAAATGTGTCACTTGAAAAGCTATGATTTATGATTGCCGCTCTTTGCCACAAAAGTCAAAGTCAAAGTCAAAAATAATTTATTCGTCGTAACGTCAATAATTAGTAAATATCAATCAATTGTGGTCCATATGGCGCCAGAACATGTCTCCTGATCCTTATTACCTTATAAAAATGAATGGCTTAGTTAGTATTCTATGCATACCTGTATGACAGCAGTTCCATCAGCTCTCCGCCACTCCACCGCTGGCTCTGGTCTTCCCATCGGGTTGCAACTGATGCGGAGAGTGTCACTCTCTCGGACTATCACTCTGGTGTGGTCCTCTGAAACAATACGATAGCATTTAAGTGACAAAATCATAGCATATGTCATATTAGCAGCCCTATGAAAAGCCTGTAGAGCTTATTTAATGATTGATTATTAAATTTTTCTGGAAATAAGATGTTTTCATTTTTTAAAATTAAATACAATGCTAATATAACCTACCTATTGGTAGGTCTGTATTTGGGTTCAAACACCTGATACTAAACTTTACTGTTTTTATGTTGGACGAGCGACGAGCGTGTCCCATCCAAATTAAGGTAGCTTTACGAGAACGACAACTTTTAGTTTTGTATTAATGTACTTAACTTTCTTTAAACGTAAATTCTTCCTTCACACGCAAAATGGTACTCAAATACTCACGAGCAAACGTAGGTGGTATGAACAGTTCTTTTTCCTTGGTGTAGTTGTAGATGGAGAGGCCTGGTCTGCCGGGGGCCCCGTCGCGTCCGTCGTTGCCTCTCTGGCCCTTGGGCCCGATGGGGCCCCGGTCGCCTTTGGGCCCCCGTATGCCCGTTGGACCAGGGGCACCAGCTCTGCCTGTTTGTAATGGATTTTATTATTGTAACTTGTTTGAGCTGCATTAACATACAAAATAATAACGGTTAAAGAAAATTTAGATTGTTGTTACATGTATGGGCTGCATGTACCATGCATAAAAAACGGAAACCTTATAGTATCGTCAAGTCTGTCTGTCTGTCCGCCCGTATGTCGCACCCACTTTATTCTGAAACTATTAGCATTACAAAGTTGTTACTTGGTAGTATCTTGTTAACCGCTTTACGATTATAATACAAAAAATATAAAATAATGATATTTGAGGGATATCCCATATATGGAACTAAAACAATTTTATTTTGCTTAAACCTATGCGTGTAAGGTGTCTCTAAATAGGTCTTTTAAAATGACATTGACGTTACAAAAACCCCTTTTTTAATCTTAAATTTGGTACTAGACGCTTCCGTGGTGGAAAAATGGGTGTCCCTCTCTAACTTTTCAACTAAGCAAGTGAAAAATTTCATTGATAATGCTTCAACACCCGAGCGGTTGCAGGCCACCGCATAACAATAGAATTTGCATTGTGTCTCGTTCACATACGCTTGAGGGATTAACAAGATCGAATAGGTGTTTTTGACATATAGCACATTTTCAACAATCGCAAATATAACTTGACCCTCAATAGAAACACTATTAATAACAAAGTTTTTTTTTGTTTTCAACAAAATATTGTGGTATTTTGGCTTAGTAGAAGTAAGTGAATTCAGTAGAAGTTGGCACGGACCCCTTAATGGGCGGGTTTGGTTATTTTCAGAATGAAACATCATTGATCGTCACTTGTTAAATAAGTTAACGTGTTGATGTTGGTTAGTATACGCCTTGTTTTATTTGATAAATGATATCAGTGACATTTTAATTACATGTAGTTTCATTAATTAACAACTACTATGTATCTCTCGGGAATTATTTAGGTGCAATTATTATAATTCTACAATACTTTACGAACGAATAACATTCATTCTATTGAGGCCATGATGACGTATCCGTGTCACTATTCGTAATAATAACCATCCCTAGTTTTATTACTAAAGAAGCTATGAAGTTTTGTATTCATATAGACGTTCAATAGAGGAAATTATCAGATTCTTACCATCCTTTCCATCTTTCCCGTTCTTCCCAGGGCTGCCATCTTTTCCCGGGATGCCGTCCCTGCCATCTTTCCCCGGGGCTCCATCAGCGCCATTTCTGCCAGACATGCCGTCTAGTCCAGGCTCTCCTGGTACGCCATCACGACCGTCTAGACCAGGATTACCGGGGAAGCCTCGTTCACCTGGATATAAGTCACAATTCAGCAAATTTTATTTTGGACACGTAAAATTGTAATAAATAACTCACTTCACTTTATTTTAACAAATCGAAATCTTAGTCTGTCATTTTTGACAGACTAGTACTAATTTGATTACTAGGTAAACAAAAATGCTTATCATTAGTAATGATGCAAGTATTACGATTCATCAGGAATCATCATCAGGATTTGAAACCCTAGGTGATATCTACCTATATAATACCGTGTGACTAAATCTACTTACACTAATTGGTTTGTGTTGTTGATTTGTTAAGAAAAATCACAATGACGTAATATTGAGTGAGGCGAAGTGTTAATCCGGCTTGGTGTTGTTAGGCCCTATTGTTGCCAACTCGACAAGATATGATCTATTGTGGCAGCCCTTATGTTTAAAGTTCACTGCTTAGTCACGTTGAGTCTATAAATTACCAGATTCTTTGGATCGTGAAATCTGCTATCTCATCCGAGTGCATGGTTTGTCGCCCGAGATGTATACCTACTTCTTGTGCTCATAAGCGGACCGCATGAGCAGAGGATATGCATGACCGTTTCTTCTTCTGTATTAATCCGGCTTAAAAAATGAATAATTTACGTAGGTCTCTTTGTATCCCGATAATTGAAATCGTTGTCTCATCTGATTGATGAGAGAAGAACATAAAATTTGTACTTGTAAATTGTGCAGATGGCTCACTTCAGTTAAGGTTGACCGCCATATCCAGAAAAATCCAGTAAGTTAAATGTTATCTACCTTTCGGTCCAGGAGGCCCCAACGGTCCTCGAGCTCCTGAATGTCCAGGTGTACCGGGGGCTCCCGGGTCGCCCCTGTCACCTTTAGGTCCCGGAGCCCCGCTGGGCCCCTTCGGACCCTGAACACCCGGTGGACAGTAGTCTTGCGTCGCTTTGCAAAAGCCTTGGACGACCTTGTACTGTAAACAAAAATACGGATTATAAAAAAGGAGGTAATCAATTCAATGTGTGTGTATGTGATATCGTTGAAATTTAATAATATTTAGATATATTGATCTATTAAGGAATCGAATGACGTGTGCAATTTCGTAAGTGTATGTATGTATGTTTATATGTTTGTCCACGGATTTCTCGAAAACGAGAAGTCAATCTGGTATACTTCAACTTAGGGTACAGTTTAAGTTTTATCGAAATCTGTACACTCGTTTTTGAGATATCAATGGTCATCTCAAGCTTGCGCACACCAACAGTCTATGCACATCATGCACCAAACATGCATTTACATGACTCCAAATGAATTTGTCTATCTTAAGTAGAAGGCAAATGCGTTATTCTAAGCTTTTTAGTATTTTTAGGCCGTCATTTTCTTTAAATTATGTGTGTATGTCGAATAGCAAAAATAATCGTAAGGCGTGTAATCGTAAGGTTTTTCCGACTTCCAGTCATATAACAGTTGTAGATAATGTAAACGTAGTTCCACAAATTATTTACTTAGGTATTGTAATACTTACTGGGACCCTAGAGTAGCTGGTCAGCCAGACCCACGTGTCTCCCCCGGGAGCGGGACCCTTGGCACCCGTCCTTTTCATTTCTGCTGCGTCCTTCTCTTCTAGTTCTGCCTGCATTTTGGGGTTGAAGAACTCCACGTGAGGAGTCACTGTGTTGTCCTCTTGGATTGAGGATGGTTTCTGATATAAAAAAATGTTCAAATATCAACTTTGAATGATATTGGTGGAAGAATAAACTTATGATAACTACTTATACGGTCTTTAATAAGGTGCTAAATATTGCACATCGAGATCAAATTACACAATCGATAGGTTTACTTTTTGCTCTCATATTACATATAGGCCTGTCAGTATGCATTATTGGTACAAGAATATCGTTTATTTATACAAAACAATAAAGTTTTGACCAAAATACTCATGTTTTAGAGACCCGTTAGATTAACAAAATGTTTTTATTACACTTACAAGCATTGCTTCCCTCTTCATTCTATGCGACGTGAATCCTGTGACATCGGACAGATGTTCCTCAAACTTTTCTCTAAACTTTTCTTCTAGAACCTTCTCGACGACACTCTTAGCATCACCCACCACGCAAGTCTTTTCAATATCGACATAGTTCACAGCTTGCACTAGTAGCGAAAACACGGCACATCCACACGCAAATATTGAAAGTTTTTTGCAACTACTGTCGTCATTACACGGTTTCTTTTTGCTTGTCTCACCCATCTTGACATGTTCTGTATCTTCATTAACCAACGTTATATTTTTATTTAATATTTTTAGTATTTGTATCAATTTTGTTTCACTGTTTGGTCATATCACGAGCGGTTATCAGGGCATAATCCTGTACAATGTGTGTCTTCCTGTTCGCGTGGTTGCACAATACAGACTGTCTGATAACAATTGGGAGACTATTAAGTCGTCGAGCTCAATCAGGCATTCGACAGCCGGGTACTGGGTACTCGGCCCTAGCCAGGAGTTCATTGTAGTAACTGAATGTACTTCGTACACTTTCTTCTGTACTGCGTACAGTATTTGTGTAGTTTTTAAATAAGTAAACTTTTAAATCAATCTTTCGATGTATTTTTTTTGGAACTATTGTTAACTTGTAAAGTATATTTACACATATTTTTAAAATCAACAAGACCTATGGTACATACTTATCCTGCCTAGTGTCTATTTACATGATTATAGTATGTTGTAAAAGTGGTCGTTATTTTTACCGACTTGTTTGATTTGTACGTGAATTTATCAGATTTGGATATAATTTTAGTATGTTGATCTTTTAAGGCTTTTTAACACGTTTCCAAAATTTAGTAAGTGTAAACAGTATGTTTGTATACTTCTCGGAGGATTTCTCGAAAACTAAAATTCATCGCCAGTTGATTCTTTTTTAGTTCAATCACGGATAGTTCAACTTCGGGTACAGTGTAAGTTTATTCAAGTATTCAGTATTAGTTTTTAGATTTAAGTAATATTAACTAAAAATCATGAAATTAAAAAATAAATAAAAGAAACTGACTAAAAAGCTTAAAATAACGCATTTGTCTTTTATATAGCTTAGTGTAAACTTCGGATATAATTTTAATATACATTTAAGTTATCTAATATTTATTTGACTAGATATAGCTACTCGATAGTTACTCTCAATATTCATCATTTTCTTGCCCTATTCCCAGTTTATATGGACTTGGCGCGCGAAGTATGTTTCCCTCTTCCACTCTTTTTTAGGGTTCCGTAGCCGAATGGCAAAAAACGGAACCCTTATAGTTTCGTCAAGTCTGTCTGTCTGTTTGTCCGTCCGTATGTCACATCCATTTTATTCTGTAACTATAAGGATCACACTCTTGATATTTGGTAGGAAGATGTATCTTGTTAATCGCTTTACGATTATCATACAAAAAATAAAAAATAATGATATTTAAGGGGCTATGGAACATGAAACTAAAACCGAAAAAAATTTTTTTAGTCGAACCTATGCGAGTGGGGTGTTTATAGATAGGTCTTAAAAAATGACATAGAAGTTCCTAAAACCATTTTCTTTTAAAGTATAACGTTTCATAGTTAGACGACGCTTCCAAAGTGGTAAAATGGGTGTCCTCCCATCTAACTTCTAAACCAAGTTAATGTAAATTTTGAACAAAATATATAATGTAGACCATAACAAATACTTTCAACGAAATTTAGTTTGGATGGGACGAATGAGAAGTTTTTGAGATATAGCATAACAACCGCAAACATAACTTTGTTCTTCATACAAACACTATGAAAACCAAAGTTATATTTGCTGTCAACAAAATATTGTAGTATTTTACTAAGTGGAAGTAAGTGGATTCCCTAATTCAGTTAAAGTTGGCACGGAACCCTCAGTGCGCGAGTCCGATTCGCGCTGGCCGGTTTTTTATCACTCGTCACTGAATCATTCACACCATTTCATACTCATATCTTAATTTCTCTAAATCGTATTTAAAAGAAGTCTTGCCATAATTAACCTATCTAATTAGTTTATATCGAGGCATCGTGTTTCATATCAATTTATCAATATACTCGTCCCATTTAACATGTCAAGGTGAAAGATACTATCCCGCTTATTTTATTATTGACCTACATCAGCATTTCGTCGATAAAACTACAAGAGGGCTTCTAAGATTACCCTCTCTCATTTCCATCTTAAGCAGAGTGCGTTCCACGAAAAATTGACAAGTGTTTTCCTCTCATGCCTAAGAACAATTGTTTTTGTGTTCCTCGTTCTCACTGGCTACCGCGCATGCGCTGGAAACCATGTCAGGGACATGACCTGATGCGACCAAGGTCGCCAATGTTTAGCGTCCAGTATTCCTTGTCACTCCCTCAACAGCACTGAATTGCGCTAGTTATAGTGATCCTGGGGTCGGAGAAAGCTCAAATTTTGGAAAAATTGTTGCTGAATTAAAGTTTTAGACTGACGTTATGGACCTAATACCACCTCTTGCAGTGCAAGGTATGTATCGATGTTTTCAGAATGTTGAATGTTTTAAAATATCTGGTTGAGGTTAGGAATAACAATTCTGCGGGTTTCTGGTTATTCTTGCTTAATAAATTTAGCAAGCGTGTTTTCGTTTATGTGACCTTGCTGTGCTTTATTAATTCTGTGATATTGTTTTGTAATTCTAAACGATTATGGTTTGAATAATCGTAAGTAAGAATTCTTAAGTTTCGGAGTATTTGGAGTTGGAAATGTAAAATGCTTTTCAGACAGGAGGCAGTCGTATCAAAACTAGAAAATATGAAGGCAAATAGGCTCTTAGGCAGGCGCTCTACATAATTTTGATGCAAACATTTATCCTCACTTTTGATATGTGATCGAGCAAGATTAAATCGTATCTTTAAAATTCTTTTTAGCATGCAGTGTTCAATCTTTGGAAGAATATGATGGACCAAGAGCTCCCTTACGCCGTCAAGTTTCCCTGGACGAGGAGCGTCGTGAAGACTGCTTGGGACACTGGAGAGGACCAGAACTTCAGGGTGAGGAGGAAGAGAGGGGGGTGAGGCTGTTCAGGGCTTTGCTACTACAGCATCTGAGGCTGGAAGAGCTTAGGCCTCCCCCTTGCATAGTGGCCCCAGCTAGACCTGATCAGAGGTATGTTGTAGGATATAAGATAAAGTAAATTTCAAAGGTTCTAGGTACTTTATGTGTCGCTTATATTCAATACCTTATAGGTAGATATTTCAGGTTATGATAAGGCATGATAATACATTTATTCTATTGTTATTTATCTTATATTAATTTAATGGATTGTCTTGATCGTTCAAATAGTAAGAAAAAAAGCATCTGTGTTTCTATTTAATATTACTCTACATCCCGATATCTGATTCTCCTATTTATTCTAGCCCTAATCCATTAACCAGAATAATATTTCTATGTCGGAAGTAATAACAACTTCAAAGTACGAGTATTACCCGATCCATAGCAACAAGTTTTGTCCAGAAATAATATACATGTGTTCGGCTGTGTAGCCCCCTTTTTGTAGACCTGTGAAGAATGCGTTACAGTCTCTTTGACGACCTCCGTGGTCAAGTGGCTAGCACGCTGGTTTCAAACGTCGCCATCTCCTGAGGTTCCGGGTTCGTTTCCCGGTCGGGTCAATGTAGAAAACGATCTTTTCTATATTGTCTCGGGTCTGGGTGTTGTGGTACCACCGTTGTTTCCGATTTCCATAACACAAGTGCTTTAGCTACTTAGCTTGGGATCGAAGCAATGTATGTGATGTTGTCAACTATTTATTTATTATTATCTCTGTAGCCCCTTTTTCTGTAGACCTGTGAAAAATGCGTTACTCTCTCTGTGGGGATAGAGGGGGTTATGTGAGGTTTCCCTGCTCGACGGGCAGGTATACCAAATAAAACACAGGTGCGTCCCTCGAGCCTGAGATCGGTTGGATGATCAGCGGACCCTTGCCTATCCAGCGTAGGCTGTGTAGCCCCTACACGATGACATACATAAGTATGTCATCGTGTCGGTCGGTCGCTACACGATGACAATACAACCTTTTGATAGTTCCCTTTCTTTCACCCCCGCAAAACATTACTTCAAAAATCTTTAAAAATACCTTCATACCACTTCAGGGGCTGGTGGATGTACTGGCGTGACTGGCGAGCCCTGGAGCGTGCTGCTAGGAAGTTCAGGGAGTCAAAGGCGAGGGCCATGCTGTCAGAGAGGGCTGAGCAGATCAACCTGCTTGGCTTGGACGAGGTGGCATTTGAAGATAACATGCAAGAACTGTGTCAGGTAGGTTTTGTGACTCTTGAGCAATAAGTACTTAAGTATTATTATCTACCCAAAAGACAGAATTGCTAGTTTGGACATGAATCTCGTGAAATGGGATTGTTCTTCAAGAAAGATTGATTTTGTGCCTACCAAACCCTAACCACCGATATTCATAAGATATTGACAAATTTCTAGAGTACCTTTTCATTTTTATAGTATTTCTAGCAGCAACAGTTGTGAATCTATGTATGTTTGAATGATTCACAATTTCCCATTCCAGGCATGTGCACACATAGAGCAGCGCGCGCTCGTCGTGCTAGCATTCCTATGTGAAGTGTGCGCGCGCGCTGTTCGTGTTGGGGGCTGGTGTCGTGCAGTTGACTGGGCGGCAAAGCACGTGGCACAGTGTGCAACACCGTGGGCTATCAGGCATGGGGGATGGGTGAGTATATGCGGCGGTAATGGGTCATCACACTAGTGGAAGGTAGACTGAAGCACGTAGCATAGACGGCCATTAGGCATGGCGGATGGGCCATAGTTTACCAGAAGAAAATGGAGCTGTCATTGCAGCTGTAAACTGGTAACGAAGCACATAGCTCTTGCGCCACGCTATGGGCCAGCAGGATTGGGGGTTAGGTTAGTTAGGATTGGTTATGTATGCGCTATATAGAATGGAGAAACCGTTAGGACCACTATATGATACTAGCAATGAACTATTCTCCTTTGCTGCACGTATTCACATACTTTAGTGCTGCTATTATGCATTTTTAAAATTCTTTACTGCATTTTCATTTCAACACGAATTTATGAGAATCATTTTGGTTACAGAGTACAGTGGTAGAACGAGCAGGTGGCAGTCGTCGGGATGACACCTTTTTAGCTGGTGCGGCCCTAGCTGCGATTCTAGCATTTCTTCTGTTCTGCCGAACCCGACTACGTCACGCCCTCCTCTAAATATCCCCACCACAACCCAGGATTTACATGCAAGTACCTCTTAAAAGAGGCAGTCGAGCGAAGACGCTCAACCATGACAGACGTCTTTAGACTTAAGACTGGAGTCTTGTTGAATTAAGGTCTTTTCGCGGTAAGATTTCAAAAAGATGGATGAAAGGTGAAGTGAATATTTTTACGATGAAATATTTGAATGTAGGATATCTATTTTGTGAAGTTTTGGACTGCAAAAGCTATGGATTGATGGTTTAAAAATATATTGTTAAAGATATGGCTTAAAATTGATGTCGTTTACCAAATTTTTTTTGCAATGGAACGAATAAAAATTAAACTTATCTATTTTTAAATATAGTAATAGATTTTTTTCTATCGCGCTATAAGACGAGCTAAGATTAATAATGAATTTGTGTACCCAGATCAATGTTTTTATTTCTATCCTATATTTTGTCTGAAGTAAATCTAAACTATTAAGTTTCAAAAATATTTTTAAATAAATATATCGCTGATAATTTATTGGAAGCTGTTTTATTAAGGTATTTTGACCAATTAGTAATAGCTTTATCAATATCCTAGTCACTCTTCACAGAAGTAAGTATAATATTCAAATTATTGCTGATAAGTAAGAATTGAAGCATCATGTACACATATAAAAACCTTTATATCGAAACCCGCTTCAATACAAGAACTTGGAGACTGGTGAGTTTCTTTCGAATGCGATCGTACAGTTCAATACAATAAAAACAAATAGGGCGTAAGAAAACAAAACTTCACTCACTATTTTATTATTTTTATTGTAATTTTTCATAATACCGTCGTACGACGCGCGCGCCGTTGCTCCACTCGCTTCGGAATCACAAATCAACTATAAATAATTTCTATAAACATCTGAATGCAAAAAACTAGTAAATACAGAAACTATCACAATATTTTATCATCAACAATCATTAAAAGCTTTGATAAGAGCAACAATATAGATTTAACGGGCAGTTCCTGCTTCGGGGCTTTTCGTTTGGGCTACCTCAATTAACATTTACAAACTCTTGCGATTTTTGATCTCCTGATTATTTTATTAGGGTATAAACTCTTAAATATTGACATGTCTTATATACCAGATTAGCAATAGACTTGTCGCTTCTGTAGATCTATAATGGTTTCCCAAACGTAGAGATACCCGTAATGGAACCACCCGGTTTAAATTACAGCAAATCCGAGTACGAAAACACTGAATAAAACTAGCTCTTTGTTACTACTGAAAAATTCATAGACATTAATACTGTAACACTTGAAAATCACAATAATCACAATGTTGATTTGCAAATTAAACCTTACAGAGCGAACCGCCGATTTCTTCATTAACATGATGAAAATATCTAAACTTATCTACTTTGTATTAAAATCAATAACATTTTTTTTACTTTTCCTTATTTTGTAGTATCACTATTAACAACCTACGCTGTCGACTCGATTTCACGTGATTTCATACTTTCGTTTTTGATAAAAAAGACATAATGATGTAAAATATTATATTACCTACTTTAGTGTTTAATTTTTTTCCGTAGAACTTGAATAATCAACTTATTCCAAAAAAATATTACGCAAATAGTCATTATTTATTCTGTCTGTCTTTTGCAGTCCTAATTAAATACAGATACTCGAAAGTATTTTTTCAAACATTTGTCGTCCTTAATTTCCGTGATTTCACTGTACATTCCTATGAACAGCGTCGGTACGCAAACCTTTTATCTTTGGAAGACGTTATTATTTACAAAATATTTATGACACGTTTTTTTTTCTTTAAAATGGCTTTGGACACACGTAATCGAGATACGACAGCTATAAAAGAAATCAATGACTAAACTTCAAATCTCAGTTTCCCGCAGCGAAATGGATTTTAAAGCTGACTATACCCGCAACTTAAACTAAACTAAAACCGAAAATCTCGTGTCCTCCAACTGCGCCGTGGGAAACCGACATTTTATCGGCAATAATTATAATTTTATATAAAAACCATCACTAGTAACAATCTCTACCAGGATATTATATTTTAATTTTTGTTAATAAACATTTTAATTTTAATGATAGCCGTTAAGCCTAATCTTAGACTACGAGAGAAGTTATAAAGATTAGTGTAGCCGACACTGTATGTCGTATAGATCAATAATGTCAACTCTTATACTAAGGCCTCGTCTACACCAGAGCATATTTTGTTGTTGTCACTTCTAAACGAACTTTAGCCTTTAACGTTTATAAGAGTTTAAAAAAAGGGCTATTTTTGGATATCTAGTCATTACTGTTTTATGTCAATTCTCTTTTATCATACCGCATTTTAGTTTCTTTCACCTACTTTTAACAGTACCTAAGTGTCTTGCTTTATTTTTCAATAACCTTTGTTATCATATTTACCATTACCTTAAAATAACAGAATCATATAGAAATCAAACACGGAATATGTTTTTTCACTATAAGTGCTTAACCACAAAATATGCTGTAGCATAGAGATGCTAAGAAAATTTAAGTAATGATGAATCTAGCTCGGCATGTGCTATTTGGTACTGAACAAATGCAATTTTGATGTATCTACGTCGTATGACATGCAAAGATCGAGAATTGTGATATTTATGATACTTTGGGCCAAATCAGATAGAGAACAAAGGTTTAAAGATACTCGATATCAATTCAAAAAATGAAAGAGTAGCTAAGTTTAAAGGCATTTAAAATACCTCAACTTAACTATACAATTTATGAAAACTATCTTCCAGTTGCTAAACTATTAGAAATAAAAGTAGTGTTTCATATATATTTGATGCCAGATTTTTGTATCTCTTATCTTAAAACTTCCCAGTTTTAAGACGAACGACAAAACCGTTATACATTGGGCACACGTTGATTAATAAAAAGTTCCGAATTCTATCTTGCTTGAAGTTAGAATGTTTTAGTGAAGTGGCAAATGTGTTTGATACTTCTTGTGCGTTATATATTTTGCTTCAGCTTAAACGAAAATTGTTGAACTGTTACTTGATTTAGTCTAAAGTGTCCCATTAACGAAACCCTGATGATGATGGAAGGATGATTAATTTACATGTCTAATTACATTATTCAAGAGATAGATAGAAATTACTAGTGTATTATAGTAATATAATAAGATGTAGCGCATTTAAGTGTAGCATCGCAGTTTTCCATAATATACGTACAATTTTGTAATTGGTGCTTCCCAATAGGCTAGTTAATAATATGTATGTAAAGAGATATATCGTTTACAGCTTCTACTTTGTCCTAAATTGAATTTTTATCAAGTACAACGTGAAGTATACCACCAAACCTTAAAGAAACAGATGAATTACAGCAAATATCGTTCGATTCTTATTTTTATAGACTGGCCACTTAAAGATCGCACAGTTGTGTAGATTTTAAAGATAATTTGAATGTTCAGAGAAAAGTTTGAAAAATAATACGAATTAATGAAACTGTTTGACCTTAAGTGGCGCCGCTAAGCGAACTACAGAAGGCTACAGTCAAATCGAAGCTTAAATATACAATATACAGAGACTGTGAGTTTAGAGAGATGAGCTTCTATAAACACTTTATAATTACGTCATAAGCATGCCCTTATCACAGATTATGACCTACTCAATTGTCCGGTACCTATCGATATGTCCGTGTTATTGAAACTGCTGGCTTTGTCAGCAAATGTGCAGTTGTGCACTTTAAGATTTTTTCATTAACCTTTTCTTTAAAAGTTAATGTTTCTAAGTAAATAAAATAAAGAGTCAAGAATTTTAAGGTCCATTATGCAGTATTTGATTTATCATGGAACACTTGTGCGCATTCGTAATGTTTTTTTTGTTGCAAGAATCATCCACCATTTGAGCATCACAATGGTACGACGTGTTAAAGCTTATAAATACGAATATTTAACTATCTATTCTAGTCTATTTATTGCTATGTCAAATAGGCGGGTTATCAATATAAAACATTCGTGGGTTATTAACAATTGAATTTACAAAATTTGTATCTCAAATTTTGAGTTCATTGACCAGCTAGTGATGAAGGCGAAATCAAAAGACAAACAGAAGTAAATTAGAAAGAAAAGCTTATGGACGGTTCCCATGCTATTCCAGTGTTACAAATAATAAATATAGTATATGGAACGTGGGATATACACCTAAATATACAGTTTAGAATTGACAACTCTGCCAGATGCATTTTGTTAAATTTTCGAGGTTACACGAGTAATTCATCAAGAATTGTAGAAATAAATATTGAAGTAGGTTATTTATAGTTAAGAGTTTATAAAGATAGTGTAAAAATCTAACTACCGTATTATATTTGAGAGCGGGACACATGCGTCCTATAGCATTATATTTGTAATGTTAGTGAGTAAATGTGTTCATTATAATTATAAACATCAAAGCTAACAATGTAAGTGGGTCTTTATGACCCTTAGGCACATTTTATGGAATGAGAAGATCGTCAGCATCTGCCCCGCTTCTCAACTTAATCTCTACGTGTATTTACATGTAGCCTCGTGCAACATTCGTCGTTCCTTTCACAACAGTTCTTCAACACAATAAAATTTTAAATGTCAACCTATGGACTGAGGGACTCGCACGATCGATATTTATACAATCCATATCATAAACCACATTTGTGTATAAAACAAAAGAATTGTATTTACAAAACCAACACAACTGACACACAAACCTACAAAACGGCTGCTTTGAAACGCGATTAAACTTTTCATCTTCAACATTTAAAATTCATCACCTTTGTACTCTGTCCTTAAGGACCCGACAGGTTTCAGCGCAGCCCAAATCAAATGAACGCTAAAAAATATTGTAAAAGCGCCATCAAGTATTAAAGAACATCTAACATTCATATAATTTAACTACAGTCTCTATTGATGGCTATACAATTTCTTTAAACTTCTGATATAAAAACATCATCGTTAGACTTGCGTCTTTTAGACGATCTACTCTGAGTTAATCACTGAAGCGTCATAGTTATTGCATTTATAGGAATATTTAGAGTATGTCGTGTTCTCATAGTTTATATTCGCTTATATTTTATCTTTATCCTTATTTTATATTGGTGCTCATTTCTCTCTTGTACTTTAAAACCGTCTATTAAAGCATTCTGGTTGATCAAAACACCTAAAGAATCTATGGCAAAGTAAAGAAAATTATCATGTTTGAGCAATATAATTTATGAAAACTGTGCTATTGTAACACCTAAACAACTAAAACTAATATAAAATTAGAAATACTATACATATTTAATATATTTTGTAAAAATGAACGCTTAACCTAACAAATTAGAATACGCTATAAAATATTTACATAACAGTATCGAGTTTGCTGTTAAAATTTAAATGTTCTTTCTGTAAAATCCGATGATAAGTCTATGACCCAAAAGGATATTGACCAAAGCCGGGCTCAGATTACGTCTTTGTAGTTTATTTTTCAAAAATCTTGTTTGAATTATAATTGTACTGGTATTTTAAGGCTAACTAAGTAAGTAATATTGAATTACTTTAGTAAAATATAACAATTACCTTCTGAATGTATCAAAATGAATGTAGGTGAGGTGCATTAACTCTGCAATCACAAAACATAATGCCTAATCTGCCATTGAATTCCTCGTCAACCCCTGTTTTATTTTTCAAAAATATTTTTGTGTGTATTCTTTCAAATACTTATATATTTTGTAAAGACGCATGCTGACACAAAGTGGGCCGAGTTTCCATAGAGTTTTGGTCAATATCCTTTTATGCATTGTCGTTTGTAAGGATTTGACCTAAAATT
Organism: Pyrausta purpuralis; assembly: GCA_963924145.1. Lineage (NCBI taxonomy): Eukaryota > Metazoa > Arthropoda > Insecta > Lepidoptera > Crambidae > Pyrausta > Pyrausta purpuralis. Next base: position 19,125,606 of record OZ001657.1, read on the forward strand.
ACGTTAGAGATTCATATTGTACTCGTATTATAATTCCCAGCCAAATCTAGTTATAAGACTTCTTTAACGCTTGCCAGTAGTTTAAATTACTAGGGTAAGACTTTAACAGACTTGTTTCTGGAATTTTGATTAGTTCAAAACAACTGTAAATAGGTTCCAAATGGAGTTCAATATGTTTTCTATAGTCACAAGTCACAAGATGGTTGCTGTATGTTTTATTTAAAGATGCGTACGTGCCCAAGAGTCGTAGCATCTATTTTGATGATTTATTTATTAATAGCGATGCAAATGCCGATGTTCTAACAAACGCTGTAGTACGGTATCTTAGCCTTGTTAATGATTGTTAAAAAATTATATATCTTTTAGCGCATCCTAATAAGTCTACACTCTATGTACAACCAAAATTATATTTTGTGCTATGTCACAACTGGCCCTTACTTATATGTACCTTGCCTCATAGAAGCATGGGAATGAGATTACTCTGTAAACTACTCTCTTTGATGACTATTACAAAATGTCACTATAATTTACAGATTTGAAACGGTTATTGTTAAGCACGAGTATTGGTACGAGTCTACCTAGCGGTAATAATTATGAAATTCATTAATTTTGGAGGTATCTCAAACATCTTACTGCTCTATTTTTTGATCTCAAAGAGCATAGTCAACACAGCATTACGATTTTACTTGTGGGCGTGAGGTCTTTAACTCATCATTTAAATCTTTTTCTATTTCAAAATCAACATGTCTAAATATCCACAACCCCTAGATGATACAAATTGCGAACGTACATTCATTCAAACCAACGATTTTTAATACAGTTCATCGGTTCTAAATATTTTCATTTATATTCCATACAACTTAAGTCGTCAACAAACCAACCAAACGTCCCAAAATTTTACTCCTATAACTCTACAACTCTGAACTCAACCAAAGTCAACCCGGACCTCACGTCACACATCTTCTTGACTCAACCACAACCGCACACGCAAGTCTACTCGCTCGGACAGTGGAAGTAGCCGTACTCGAGTCCTAAACTGACGGCGACGAACACGAAGTATAGCATGAACATGGTAAAGCCAAGGCCCTTGTTCATCTTCCACCTGAAAGAGTGAATATTTATTAAATACTTACAAATCTATACTAATATTATAAAGCTAAAGAGTTTGTTTCTTTGAACGCGCTCTTCTCGGGAACTACTGAACCGATTTGTCAAAAATATGTTTGTGTTAGATAGTTCATTTATAGAGGAAGGCTTTAGGTTATAAAAAATCATGCTGTGACGGAAGGGGAGGGAGAAAACTAAAAACGCACGAACGCAGTCGTGAAGGATCCCTAGTGTATTATAAAACAACAATAATTGGCGTGAACTAGCAGAAATTATAATTAACCTATATTGTATGTGTTCGAACCTGAAGCATGCTATGCTGAGGATGACGAAGAGGAGCATGGCGAAGAGAAGGACGATGCTGCAGACCATGCCTTTGGAGTTGACCTGAACTGGCGCGCCGTTGATCAGTCCGTACAGCAGCCAGGGAAGGGGTAGCCTGGAAAATATAAGGTAGATGGTATATAGCAAACCTCATTTGTAATAATTTCAAAGAATTTTCATCAAAAACAATAAAATATGAAGGCAATGCAACAAACCGCGAAAAACGTAGACACAGACGGTGGTAAAGAAAGATATAGTTGAAAAACTTCCAATAGGTCACTCAATACATTTCTTATCGCATACCAATCATCTCATTCATAATTATGCAGAAGAATTAAAGCCTGTTCAAAATGTAGAATTTGCTACACAAACAAAGCGAAGGCTAAGAAAGTGGTCAATATATATCTAAAGACTTTCAATGCAAGACGCAAACCTCCAAGAATTTTAACAATGATTTGTGCAGTTAGCACCTAACGATTTTTTCCATGTTTAATAATGTAGGTACATAAAGATTTTTTTTATTGTTAAGTATCTAGTTAGTGGATAGTAAACGCTATGTTTCGTGTTTTGCCAGTTTAAAACTATAAGAAAGTTCTCGGACGTTCTAAACAAGCAAATAGGAACCTTGATAAATTTTGTAATTGATTTAACAATTTCTGCCTTTACTTTTAATTTTTTGCATAAAATATTACCACTATTCGTCGAAAAACATATATTCCTAGATCTCTCTCATAGAATAAAATCGTTACAATGTAACATTTTCGTTAGTTCGTTCCTAATCATTTGCGTGCTAGCCGGCATGAATCGTGATCGAATTCCTACGCCCAAGGCTGGATCATCTATTTTTACCAAAGCTCCTTCCACCATCTCTAATAGCATTATGACTTCAACCTCGTTTTCTGTTTATGGGTCCGTATTTTTGTAAACATAAGTTAACATTTAGCATCCAACTAGATTATAGTTAGGTAAAAATGAAATTTTGTTTTAAGCATAAGAAGCCACAACTTGGCAATGATCTCCTTATCTTATGGTTATCGAAGATGAAGCCTAGGATGGATCAAAATGCCATGTGAAGTGAGCCTACAAGGTACTTTAATCATGTACGTTTGATACTTGGATAAAATTAGAGCTTGCATAAAAATGTAGGCTGACCCAAAAAGATTATGATGTTTCGTTTTAATTCCTTACATGTTTTTCAAAAGAAACCGTCTCTAATTTTGAAGGGATTATAACCCCTTTAAAATTGAGTATTTTTGCTATTTTTCCTGAAACAGCACGATGATAAACGATATTGTTTTGGCTATTTGACGTCCATGGTGCTGGAGCAGAAGACGTATACAGGGTGTTGTTTTGGTCATCGGCGCCCGACTCAAGGGTGGTTTTACAACGATACTGATGCCATTTTTTTTTCAAATCACAAAAAATCCATTTGTTGTTGCGATACTAGCAAGCGAATCAAAACTACCAACGTGAACTCGCCTCTTCGTAGCTTACGAGCTACGGCGTAGTATTTCGTAAATACGCGCGAGCTAGGTGCAAAAGTGCAATTTTTCTATTTCTTTTTATTTTTTATTAATAATGTTGTAAAAAGGTTTTCTTTTATAAAATTTGATTATTATAATTTAAGTTTTTTTAAAGAATAAGCATAAGTCATATTACCATCCCCGAGTTAGATATCACTGAGCAAAACAACACCCTGTATAGTGTCGTTAGTTCATTCTTCTTCTCTCGAAGTTGAAAGTTAAGCAATAAAGTAACAGTTTGATATTTATCTGCGTAATTTGAAAGACCTTGTCCCATTTTTTGGGTCACACTAAATGTCAAGTTAGCAGCGAATGGAAAATACAGCTTTTTGTGAAACGCATAAAAATGGTAATTTCGTTGCTTGCCTGAATTTCAAATAGGAGTAGTAGACGAGATCATCGAGATATTACATATTATTATATAATATGTTTATTTGATAGGACGTTTGTATTTTTTTCAGGTGCAATCTTGCAACTTAATCTTAAATCAGATATCTTCAACCGATTGAGCTGTTTTTTTTTCTGAATTTATAAACATATATACTGCCTATTATTTATATACGATTATTTACAAATTAAATAAATATGTATTTATTATATAAACATACACATACATAAATAAATATTAAACGAAGAAACGTCGGGATGGTAAATACGATGTTTACCTTATAAATAAATGTATCGTTGCAATAAATCCCGTGTATTGATTAGTAAGTAGCTAAATGTACTTGTGTTATGGAAATCAGACACAACGGTGGTATCACAACACCCAGACCCGAGATATTTATCGTCTTATATATGTCTCGAGTATTATATACTAGAAAATTTTGATTTCTATATTGACCCGACCAGATATCGAACCCAGGACCTCGGGGTAGCAACGCGTTGAAACCAGCGTGCTTAGCCACTACACCACTGAGGTCGTCTACATAATATGTTACAAACAGATATATTAATAATGTCAAAAAGACGGGTCAGTGAGTTCATCTCTGTAACGTGTTCGCAATGCCCTCTTGAAAGTAAATTTCGAGGTAGATGTTTGGACACTTTTTGGAAGCCAATTCCGAAGTCGAATGGCTGTGGGAGTAAAGGAATTGGACATAAAGCCAGAAGTGTGACGGGGAATGAAAAGTTGAAGAGGTCTAGTAGAGCGAAGGGACCGGTCGTGAGAAGAGGTATGAGAATTTATCTTTATTATAGAACGGAGCGTTAGGATCGAAGAGAATTGAGTATAGCATGCAAAGCGTCCGAATGTTCCTACTTGTGTTGTTGTAAAGTGTAATTATGTAAGTAAGTGAATGGAAGTGTGGTCTCTTGTAATGGCACCGGCTGACTACACATGAAAATATTCTAAAGGAGATAAAGTTAGAATTTCCTATTCAAACCCTACAAGCCTAAAAGTTCCTAGGTCCCCAAGTCCCTGCGTCCCTAAAGCTCTGAACCATGCACCATGAGACCTAAGGTGGCAGACGGAAGGTGGTGAGGAACAAGGTGAGTGGTTGGATTTCTCACCGCCAGTCCAGCAGACTCACCAGACTGATCACGGTTGATGGCTAAAGGTGTCTTGGCCGCAGTGAGGGGAAATACGTTACAAGGGAGCAATGATAAATCAATGCTGTCAGAGTCAAAAAGCCTTTTATTTACAAATATTTATTGTACCTAGTCTTGCCATAAATATTGTCCCAAAGATTTTTTAATGCAAATAATATTTATTACTTTTACAGTGTGTTAGTTTTATACATAAATATAAAACAATTTAAAATAAAAAAAGCTCATTCGAAGTGGTCTCCATTGGCCGCAATACAGTCCTTTAAACGTTGAGTCCGGTAATCAATAGAAGCACGCACTCTTTCCATGGGAAAATTCTTCACTGACAATCGTATGGATGATTGTAGGGACTCCAAAATATCATAGCGTTTAGAGCAAGCCGTACTCTCTAAAACTAACTATAAATCATAATCCAGCGGATTAAGATCGAGACTAGACGACGGCCAGTCTTCAGCTCTGATGAAGTCCGAAACGTTCGCTTCTAAGCAAGACTTTATGACCAGACGCCGAGTCTTGTTGGAAAGACCATGCTTGGTTATTAAACATGGTGTTGTTAATGGGCTTAACTACCTTCTCAAGAATGGTATCTTGATACACTTGTGCCGATGTTTTGATACCTTTTTCACAAAAATATGGCTCAGTCACCAAACCATCACTGAAGTCGGGTAATGCCCATGTTGCACTCTGCTGACTAAGTCATTTGTTTGTTAAAATGTTGCTCAATGGTTAAGATTTTCTCATCCGTAAACAATTTTTTTTGTGACATCCCTTTGTGTACCGCTTCAGTAGTTTTTTTCGATTTTACCACCCAATCCTTTTTAAATTATCAGTTAAAAAAATATCAGTGCGTCTCTTATAGGCTGCAAGTCCTAAGTCATCTTTAAAATACGCGACATGGTTCTGGGTGCTATCTTCATCTCCCGAGATAAAATCTTTTGCTTTCGTACAGGATTTCTGCGAATTCTTTCCCTTACTGCTTTGACCACCTTTTTCGTACGAACACTACGTGGACGGCCAGACCTTTTTCTGTCACAAACAGAGGAGGTCTCATTGTACCTATTGATAGCCACAAACTTTTGACTAATAACCAAGCGTATGGAGAGTTTTAAAATTTGCATTTGACTCCATACCAACTTTGTGTAATGCAATTACAGCGATTCGGTTCTCTTTATCTCCCCACTCCATTTTAATATCGCAAAATATTATAAAACTAGCGGTGCCCCGCGACTTCGTCCGCGCGTTTTGAGTTTGCTCCCTCCCCTCCCGTCGCAGCGTGATGTTTTACATCCTAAAGCCTTTCTCAATAAATAAGCTATCTAACACAGATATATTTTTTCAATCGGTTTTTCAATCATTTCAAAATATTCATTTCATTTCAGCAGTTCCTGAGATAAGCGCGTTCAAACCAACAAACTCTTCAGCTTTATAATATAAATTAGCGCAAGCGCACGTTGTACTTAAGCTGCGAACATTATTTTGGTGCGGAGTAATGTTAAAACTGTGATAGCTCCTAAGATATTTATTAGAATCAAAAGATATAAAGGGCAACTTTGTTCTAAATGAAATGCTCGTGATAATGAATCTATTTATTTTGATAAACATAAATACCTGTGTGTATAATACACCTCTAAAACTGATGCATTATTTTTTTACAAATTTATTAACATAAAAAAGGTTGTAGTAAGTCACCCATAAAAGATAGACTTATGCTGTCGCGGACTTTATTATAGAACTCTTAATGCTGAACAATCTTGTCATACATGATTTTTGTGTAACTTTAGCGGTTTCCGCAGCGTGCGCAGCGGAAGCTCTAAAAAGGAATATCTTTCTCCCGTTTTTGCAACATTTTTCATTGCTGCTGTGGTCTTGTGAGTCGTATCTTTATGTTATATAGCTTAAAGCCTTCCTCGATAAATGGACTATCTTACATAAAAATAATTTTTCAAATCGGGCCAGTAGTTTCTGAGATTAGCGCGTTCAAACAAACAAACAAACAAACTCTTCAGCTTTATAATATTAGTATAGATTAGCGCAAGCGCACGTTGTACTTGAGCTGCGAACATTATTTTGGTGCGGAGTTATGTTAAAACTGTGATAGCTCCTAAGATATTTATTGGAATCAAATGATACAAAGGGCAACTTTGTTCTAAATGAAATGCTCGTGATGATGAATCTATTTATTTTGATAAACATAAATACCTGTGTGTATAATACACCTCTAAAACTGATGCATTATTTTTTTACAAATTTATTTACATAAAAAAGGTTGTAGTAAGTCACCCATAAAAGATAGACATATGCTGTCGCGGACTTTATTATAGAACTCTTAATGCTGAACAATCCTGTCATACATAATTTTTGTGTAACTTAAGCGGTTTCCGCAGCGTAAAACAAACAAACAAACAAACTCTTCAGCTTTATAATATTAGTATAGATTTATTAGCGCCAAAATTAGAAAACACAATGAGCAATCGAATAAAAATGACAGATGCCAAATTCAAATTTAATTTCTTTCTTGTTTTTAATTGTAACAGTATTTATGGTCAGACTGTGTATTTATACAGTTTTTACCTAACACCCACATTGATAATGTCGTCACGAGATGCATAACATTGCGCAGTTTTGCACTTGCTTCATGCAGGTCGCTGATGAAGAGTTCAATATTCATCTGAACATTGTATTGATTAGTTTAGTAAAAAGTTTATTTTTCATTTTTAGGTCACATAAAAGCTTGTTTTTAAAAGTTTTATTTACAGTTATTTAAATCAGCTAATCAAGCATTCCTACTAAAAGGAAGTATTATGATCATTACTTTGCCTAGACTGAAACCTAGATTTGCGTATTTTTGCAGAAAAGGCGCACGCACGTCTATTGTGTTTGTCTTCTGCTGTGGTTTATTCGAATGAAATTCTAATACTACAAACATTGTTTTATCTTCTCATACTTAAAATAGACATACATTATGTATGTTGAAATCACTCCGGCATATGAATGTATCCAAAGTAACCCATCTGAACAGAATTTCAATGGAAGTTTTGTCCGCAACATCCAAAGTCCAAATTTCGCCTAGAACTTTGAAAGTTGTTTTATTCAATATCCACTACCGCAATTTTATCTCAATTATTTTTTTCAGATGAGACTTAACCGAATTAATAAATATAAAACGACTGATAGTTTGAAATAACATAACATAAAATTATTGCTAAAGATTAAATAAGAAACCAAAAATGCACGGGCGGGACTCGAACCAAAAACTTTCTGGCTAACCGGGCGAAACGCTCTTCCAATTGTGCTACCGTGCTGTCGGTCCGACCGTGCGAAATTTCTGGTCTCCTATGAATACCTACGTCATAACGCGTGACGTCTGCGCTACCTACTGTTTTACAACAGCAGTGGGCCAAGTAGTTATTCATTACCTACAGAATAAATTCAACTTGGAAATTGATAACGCTTCGCTATCCTATGGTTAGCCATATGTTTTTAACACTCACAGTGACATTCTTTTTCATCTTTATGAATATAAAATATGACACTGTAAGTGTTAAAAACATTCTTAACCAAAATTGCTGACAAATAGGTGATGTTTTCATATTAGGCGTATTGTGCTTTATTCGAAGAATATTCCTTATCCGACGTTGGAAAAATCAAACCTTATGAGGAAGAACTTGCTTGCTTGATAATTTCCAATGCCACACAGAATTTATACAAACATCTAGTCTTCATTTGCATTGCCAAATGAGTCGGAAAAGTGACAAAACTGACAAAAAATTTGTAATACCAAGATATCCTGAATTGGTAAAAACATTACTAAACCTAGTAGAATTATAATCTTAGCAGAAACCATTATTTGGCTTAACTATGTAGCAACACATTCGGAAGAATCTTTTTTTTATTGAAAGATTAGTAGCACCAAATCTAGCATTTCCTCCCTTAGTCATAAAGCAGTAAAATTGATGTTAGTTATGTCTCCAAAGTAAGTCCATAGAGCTGTTTTGTGACTTCATAAGCAAGATGAAACACGTGCAAGACTAGTGGCCACTTCACTTACAAAGGAACAGGAACTTAAAACAGATTTCCTAGTTAAGTAGCCGCTGTCTTTTGCCTGTATCTTAAGTTTACTTGAAAACTATACAAGCCTTCCCCAGTTATCATCGGCGAGGGATTTTGGGCTTTGCATCAAGGGATTTGGGTTGCCTATCACTTGTTTTAGCTTTATCGACCGTCTAGGGCTTGGAATTGTCTAGACGTGGCGGAAATTTTGTTGAATTCTTGAGAATGCAGGCGGAAGAGCGGCGATTGTCAAAATTGAACTGAATTTGGTGCAGAGCAAAATGGGGAGACGGGAGAATAGTTAAGTGAATATTTAAAAGCACATTGGGAGAAGTTTCTGGCGGTGTAGACTTGGAATCTCTCGAACAATTAGCCAATAAGAGTATGTGAATTGAAGCCTTGTAGGCATATTATCTACTTGTTATATAAATAATATAAGAAATTACATTTGCCATTCGGAATACTTACAATTATTGATCATTTGAACAGTAAAACAGATTACCCATTGAAATAAAATACTTTTCGGATATATTCGGATATATTGACGATCCGTCTGGTGTAGTGGTCGAGAAATCGCCTACTACGCAGCGGGTTGCGGGTTCGATCCCCGCACAATACAAACATTTGTGTGCATGAACATGTCTATTTGTATTGGTCTGGGTGTTTTCTATGTATATTATGTATGTATTTACAAACAAAAAGTATTTAAGTATTATATCCGTTGTCTGGCACCCATAATACAAGCTTTGAGTAGCTTACTTTGGGGCTAGATGGCGATGTGTGGGAATGTCCAAAGGATATTTATTTATTTATTTAAAGGATATCTTAAACCTTTAAAGAACCTGGCCTGTAACCTCGGATGCTATAAAGCATTCGAATCGTAAGGCATATAATATTAAGTTAATTTGCGCGAAATATATCTGTAAAGTGTTTTAACTCAATAAGTAATCTTCGTGTAAACTTCAGATTACCTCAAGGTAGCCCGTACCTCGGTAACAAAATAAGATACCGTATCTTGTACAACCAATATCAATATCCCAAATATATTTGTTTATTTTACCACAAAGTTTTATTTTCATGATAGTTTGCAAGTAACGAGCATGCCAAGCGATTTACAACTTTAATAGCGAGCATTACGACTCACTGCAGTGCGATGGATTTTAGCAATTGATACTGGTTTTTCTTTCAGATTTTTATTGCAAAGTAATGGCAAGAGTTCCGTTTTATTTTCCCTTAAGGATTTGATAACAGGGATGTAAAGTTATTTGACCCTAAGGTACCATGTTTAGCCAACTATTAACTGATAGGTACCAAAATTTTGCTTGGCTGTTTGCTATACGATTTCTAGCTGTTTACCTTAGGGAATGAGAGACATGATAGCCACGATTCTTCAATTTAATAACCCAATATGCTTATGTGTAAGCTCTTTCTAGACTGAGATACAGGTCAAACCTAGTTAAGGCAAAATAACTTTGGATTTACTATTGTTCTTCTGAAATTGAATAAATGATTCATTATTAATATTAATTTAGTGGTTTGCTGCTGCCACACTGCCTTCTTTTCCCTCTTACTAGATAATATCCATTCTGTATTTGCTAGATATTTGATAGGTATTTACTTTAGAACAAAATTACATGGGCGAAATTGCGGGGAACTACCAGTCGTTTAGCGTAAGCTTTCTAGCAATCTCTATTGAATGTCATAGAGATGAATATCTTGCGAAATTCTTGGCGGGATGACGGAATGCCTTGCCAAATTGCTGGCTCAAACAAATGTATCGTTCTCTCGAAGGTTATAGTTTATACCGTTTCAAAGACTTGAGAGATTTGGATCTCGTGTGACACATTCCTTGTGTTTTGTACCTGCTAACTATAATGGCTTACATTATGCCAGAGGCTATAAACATGATAGAAGGAATTTGAAGCAAATAATTTTGTTTAATATTCTCAATGTTCTTTTTTGTTTTTAAATTAGAAAAAAAAGTAAAAATCGACTTCAAAACCAAAATGCACTAAAAATTCTTAAATAAGCTCTTCACCATTAAAAGGAAAGGAATCCGTTTTAGGCAAAAAAAATCCTTTTGGAGTCGGTGCTGTGATAGTTGATGCTTGATGGTCAAAGTGATGGCACCGACTCCAAAAAGAAATTGTTTGCCTAAAACGGATTCCTTAATGGTGAAGAGTTTATTTAAGAATGTTTAGTGCATTTTGGTTTTGAAGTCGGTTTTTACTTTTTTTAAAAGTTTATTTTATTTCTTCATTTTTAGTGATTACATAAGAGCGCGGGGGGGGGGGGGAGTTGCACCTTATGATTTTATTTTTTAAGAACTACAAATTACCTATCATAATTTCCGTCATTATAATTACTGAACTCCTAAGCGTTAAGGAGTTCCACCATCAGCTCAGCCCCACAAGATGTTGACTATCAGACGTAACAACACGTCAACATTAAGATTCTAGTAAAGAAACACTATACGTGCCTTTAAAATTTATTACACCAAGATCCCATTATCAGATCCCAAAATGGAAAAAATGGGACCAACTAGAAGGTACACCCTCTAAGTAGGTGAAATTTTTTTTCGATTCGGTATTAAAACGACTAAGATATGAGGTAACATACATACAAAAAAAAACATACAGTCGAATTGATAACCTCCTCCTTTTTTGAAGTCGGTTAAAAATCAGACATTTGGCCACGATTGCTACTTGATGTTAAGTGACAATGCAGCCTGCGGGCGTAGTCTGATGCATCAGTTTTGACATTTCGCGTCGACAATTTCAATTTTATGATTTTCTAATTCATCAAATATCATTTTAACTTACGTAGCTATATCTTAAATAAATCTTAAAAAATATTTGTATTTTTTTAAGCATCATTCAAAAATTCTTCTCAATCAATAAATACACGAAAACACCAATTTTGTCTCAGCATTTTTCGAGCGCCACCTGGTGGTTTTACACGGAACTATGTCGAGACTTCCGACACTGAGATGGAACATATCTGCCCGATAACAGCCTATTTATTCACTCTCCTATGGAAGACGAATGATATAAAGATCTTAATCTTATATATAAAATCCTAGTTACAGTATTTATAACACAAGAACGGCTGAACCGATTTGGCAAATAAATTGGTGGGGAGGTAGCTTAGAACCAGCTAATTTATTTATTTTAAATATAATTAATTTTGTTTCTAAGATATAGTTATTACGTATTGCCCGATCAGGGATTTACTGCAGTGTAGCCAACTAAACATCGTTAACAAGCGGCTACTATTTTCCAGTAGGCACATAACTTTAAGAAGTAGGTATTCATATATAGTATTTACTATAGTATAAAGAAGGAAGGACCTGGACATGATACAGACAGGACTGTCAGTCGATGTTAGTCAGTCGGGAACGGCAAAGTTGAGCAGTGCACCTGGATTATTGTCTATCAAGAAAACCTGCAGAAGATCGTAAGTTATTATCAGACTTATTTTATTTTTATAAATTACTAATATGTAAGTACGTACCTTGTCCATTTATGACAATGTTTCATCACCTGATTAGATCTCCTAATCGGGTGCTTGGTATAGGGGTTTGACAAACCTAAAAATATTCATTGATAATTTAAATTTATTTATTCCATTGTTTCTGACAGGTTGGGGAAGAGAAAAGGTTAGTCTATGCGTGCGAAGCCGCGGGCGAAAGCTATAAATTCAAATTTTATACAGCTCAAAAGATTTTTGTTTGTTTAAACACGCTAATCAGAAACTACCACTTGTTCAATTAGAAACCCTTGTTTGTATTAGATAGCTTATTTAACGGTTAAGGCTATTGGAGTAGTTCAATAAGTCTAGCAATAAAACATTACGCTTACGGAGTAAAACCAAAACGCGCGAACGAAGGAAGTCAGGGGTGACCGCTAATATTAAATATCAAGTAGTACTAGCTAGATAAAAATAATATTCATTTCATTACAAACTATTGTCTTTGTCAAACTAGAGTATTAGATCGTATAGATCTGGCAAATACGTTATTACAAACTACGAGAAACTGCTTGAAATAAAAACATATTCTAACTTCCGAACAACAAGGAAGAAAATTGACCAACACAATATTTCCAGTGCATTCCCATGAGTAAAATCATTTCAAAAGCAACACTTCTCCAATAAAGTTCGCAAGTCCAAGGACGCAACTGAGGATTCCATAAATACGAAATGAAAACTTGGACAGGTCGGAAAGCGGGTAAATATTGTTGGAAGAAGATTATTTGGGATATTCATAAAGATGAAATAAGAAACCAAAAATTTTACGCACGGGCGGGACTTGAACCAGCAACCTTTTGGCAGACCGGGCCATTTGGAAAAAAAAATGGTTTCTTATTTCATCTTTATGAATATAAAATATAACACTGTGAGTGTTTAAAAAACATTCTAAAGCATTATTTGGGATTTCAAATCTCTTCAATTTCTTACATTACTCTCGTTATCATATGAATAAACTCTTATGGTGAATTCAGCACTAGCTAGCAAGTCAAAATGGTGACTGGAGATTATTTACATTTAATACGTCATTTGCAACCTCAAATAATATTTCTATTTTTTAGGATTCCGTAGCCAAATGGCAAATACGGAACCCTTATAGTTCCGTCAAGTCTGTCTGTGTCTCTGTCTGTCCATCCGTATGTCACTGCCACTTTATTCTGAAACTATTCGTATTACAGAGTTGAAACTTAGTAGGTAGGTGTATCCTGTTAACCGCTTTACGATTCTCATACAAGAAAATAAAAATAAATGATATTTAACGGGAGGCAATAAATTAATACATGTAATTAAAACCTAAATATTTTTCTGTCAATCCTATGCGTGTAGGGTGTCTATGGATAGTTCTTTTAAAATGACATCGAGGTATTTCAAACCATTTTCTCTAAAAGTCTAACGTTTGACAGATAGACGCTTCGAAAGTGGTAAAATGCCCCCCCCCCCCCCATCTAATTTTTAAACTAAGCGAGTGCAAATTTTGGAAACAATACATAATGTACAAGTAGTTTTTGAGATAGAGCACACTTTCAATAACCGCTAACATACCTTTATTATTCATACAAACACTATTAAAAACAAAGTTTTATTTGCTGTCAACAAAATATACTAAGTGGAAGTAATTGGATCTCTAATTCAGTTTAAGTTGGCAAGGAACCCTTAGAGTAGAGTCCGGCTCGCACTTGGCCGGTTTTTAAACATTAGTTTTGTGAAAGGATATGGGCAATTGACCGTTGACGACTACGATTACTCATGCAGACTTCTTGGGAATTCAAATAAATTAATATAGGTACGTCACAAATAAACAGTCTTATAAACAAGTAGTTGAAATTTTCTGTCTGGTTTTCAGACAATAGCTAGGAACTAACTGATGAAATATCTTTTGACGACCTCCCTAGTGTAGTGGCTAAGCACGCTGGTTTCAAGGCGTCGCCGCTTCGAGGTCAATATAGAAATCAAAATTTTCTATTTTGTAACGGGTCTGGATGTTGTGGTGCCACCGTTGTGTCTGATTTCCATAACACTATAACATTAGCTACTTCCCAATGGATCAGAGCACATATGTATGTGAGAGAGCATGTATATGATTGGTATCCAATAATTTTGTAATTATAATTATATTGATTTAAATTAACATGGTCACTAATATAAGAATATATTAATAGATGGATAATAGATAAAGGGTATTGTTTTGGTAAGCGACGAGCGACTCAGGGGTGGTTGTAAAGACGATTCTGATGTCATGATCTTTTTTTTTAAATATATATAATTTTAAATGGAAAAACCCAAAATAACAATAAATTATTGAGGACTAGTTATGAATCAAAATTATCAACACCAGGTCGCCTCTTCATAGCTTACTAGCTACGGATTAGTATTTCGTAGACACGCGCTAGCTAGGCGCGAGGGTGCGAGTTTCCCCATTCGTTTTGTCATTTTCAGGGTTCCGTAGCCGAATGGCAAAAAACGGAACCCTTATAGTTTCGTCAGTCTGCTGTCTGTCTGTCTGTCCGTCCGTATGTCACAGCCATTTTATTCTGTAACTATAAGCACCACACTGTTGAAATTTAGTAGGAAGATTATTCCTGTTAACCGCTTTACGATTCTCATACAAAAAATAAAAAATAATGACATTTAAGGGGGGGCTCCCATTCATGAAACTAAAACCAAAACCAAAAAAAACTTTTTTGTCAAACCTATTCGTGTGGGGTGTCTATAGATAGGTCTTTTAAAATGACACAGAGGTTCCTAAAACCATTTTCTTTTAAAGTCTAACGTTTCATAGCTAGACGCTTCCAAAGTGGTAAAATAGGCGTCCCCCCCATCCAACTTCTAAACTAAGCGAGTGTAAATTTTGAAAAAAATATATAATGTAGATCCTAACAAATACTTTCAAAGAAAATTAGTTCGGACGGAATCGGACGAGAAGTTTCTGAGATATAGCACATTTTCAACAACCGCAAACGTTACTTAGTACTTCATACAAACACTATGAAAAACAGAGTTATATTTGCTGTCAACAAAATATTGTAGATTTTCCTAAGTGAAAGTAAGTGGATTCCCAGGCACGGAACCCTCAGTGCGCTAGTCCGACTTGCACTTGGCCGGTTTTTTTTCGAATGTTGTGAAGAGGTTTTCTTGTATATAACCTGCATATTACTTAAAGAAAATCTTTTTTTTAGAATAAGAATAATTCATATTAACATCCCTGAGTTGGATGTCACTGACCAAAACAACATGCTGTATATATTTACGAGTTCTCAATATTTCGGCATAGTTGCAAGTGCCATGGTCACGACGTAACTCGAAAATAACCGGGTAGCAATCCCGTTACATTCCATTTTAAGTGATGGAAATCACAGTGATACTTCCATTTTTATGTGCAGTACGCTAAAATTTGCAAGATTAATTCCATTTGTGGTATTACCAATCAGGATGTTGAAAGATTCCATTAAAGTTTAAGACTGTGGGTAGGTGTTGAAGGGCTGAAAAGGTCAAGACCGACGGTATCAGAGGTTCAGGGTCGAGTGTTGAAGCTCGAGCCACTCGATACGGTTTGTAATTGTTAGTTTGCAATCTACCCTCGTGGCTCGTGCTACCATGCTTGAGTGGATTGCTTGAGGGTGGACTTGAGCGGATTAAGAAAAGCTGCTCGTAAAATTATAAGTCATTCATTCTGGTATCGAGTAAAGTAAGAACATGTTGAAGACGTTTTTAAACTCTTTTAACTAACGACGACAACGACGCGTTTGGTGTATTGGTTAGCGTTCCTGACTATTACGCTGCCTTCGCGGGTTCGTATCACGCAAAGGGGCAAATGTTTGTGTGATAAGCACGAACATTCGCACCTAAGTCATTGATGTTTATTATGTACTAGCGGTCCCCCGCGACTTCGTCCGCGCGTTTTGAGTTTGCTCCCTCCCCTCCCGTCGCAGCGTCATGTTTTATATCCTAAAGCCTTTCTCGATAAATAAGCTATCCAACACAGAAATATTTTTTCAAATCGGTCCAGTAGTTCCTGAGATAAGCGCGTTCAAACAAACAAACTCTTCAGCTTTATAATATATAAGCGCAAGCGCACGTTGTACTTAAGCTGCGAACATTATTTTGGTGCGGAGTTATGTTAAAACTGTGATAGCTCCTAAGATATTTATTGAAATCAAATGATATAAAGGGCAACTTGGTTCTTAATGAAATGCTCGTGATGATGAATGTATTTATTTTGATAAGAATAAATACCTGTGTGTATAATACACCTCTAAAAATAATGCATTATTTTTTTACAAATTTATTAACATAAAAAAGGTTGTAGTAAGTCAACCATAAAAGATAGATATATGCTGTCGCGGACTTTATTATAGAACTCTTAATGCTGAACAATCTTGTGATACATAATTTTTGTGTAATATTAAGCGGTTTCCGCAGCGTATGCAGCGGAAGCTCTCAAAAGGAATATCTTTCTCCCGTTTTCGCAACATTTTTCATTTCTGCTGTGGCCTTATGAGTCGTATCTTTATGTTATATAGCCTAAAGCGCTCCTCGATAAATGGACTATCCAACGTAAAAATATTTTTTCAAATCGGGCCAGTAGTTTTTGAGATAAGCGCGTTCAAACAAACAAACAAACTCTTCAGCTTTATAATATTAGTATAGATAAGTATTTATGGGCCACGCCCCCGTCGTAATCGTTTTCTGGTATTCGTAACACAAGAATGAAAAAATCCTTACTTCGAAACCACGACAATTGGTGTGTTGTCTGGCGCATATTTATTCATTCATTTATTTTAACGGAATTTATCCTTCTTTGTGAGTGTTATTTTGGTTCATATGAGCTCACTTCGCTGGCAAGGCAACTTGACTACCTTCTAACCTATGCGTATTGGTTATACTATTCCTTGAGCAAAAACTTTTTCAATATTCGAGTAAAATGTATGCACAAGAGCACATTTGTAACCCATTTGTGACATCGTGTCGTAGAGCAGTCGCTAAATAAGCCGATGACTTTAAAAACTTCCCAACAAACCCAACCGAAAGGGAATTATTTACAAAACGAATCTTTACTGAGCGCTATTTTCGTTTGGCATATCTCCAGAGTGGTGTAGTACTTAAGGTAGCATTTTACGATATTTAAGATTCTACGAGTACTGCGGAGTTCTTATCTCATGGCAGCAAAACCGAAATATATTAAAATTGCTGTTACTCTGGCTAGTGGACAGCTCTCAAACCGCGTAGCGAGGAAACTGCTGTGTTTTACAGTTTGCGGTGGGAGTGTTTCACATACACAGTAACCATATTATGGCCACTGAAAATGAACGTATACGTTTCACACAATACTACTTGCATTTTGCACTGGTGACTCCTGAATTTATCGATGCCGCAACTTGAAAAAACTGTTTTACTTCAGAACAATAAATGGTTAAGAAAAATTGTGCATAACAAAATAAGAATGGTAGTTGTGCTGATACTCGAGTTTAAATGAGCAGTTAAATAACTAACAACACTGAATGCTTTTCAGTCTGAAGGATCTGAAAGGCTTGAACTGTATGAAACATTTTGGTGAACAGTTTAATGTATACGAAAGGATTGCGGTGAACCTCCTTCAGGGTGACAATGAAATATGTCAGTCAGGAGAACTAAATTATATACCGAGTGTGAAATATCTAAGGAAAGGCATGAGTAGAGAATGACGCAGATAAATGGAGTAAGCAACGCTAAGCGAACAATGAATAAACTTGCGATTGTCACAGGAGAAAAATAGGCATTTAGAGTTGTCAGGCAGATGATTGATGGTGCAGTATATCTTGCGACATTGAAATAATGTGAGAGCGATTATGAAACACAGTTACAGGGAGTTTAAGACAGTCTATCCAAAATTGCGTCAAAAAATCTTTCTACGTTTATGTATAAGGTCAAATCGTTTTAAGTAAGAATATTTTACCAATGTCTTTGAATACGTTATAGAAATAGGACACTATCATAATTTTATGAAAATAATTGTGTGGAGCTGAGCTAATGGTGGAACTCCTAAACGCTTAGGAGTTTAGGGAATTTTAATGACAGAACTTCTGATAGTTAATTTGTAGCTGATTAAAGAACAGAGGTGCAAAAGGTTCCACCTCCTATTATCACTAAAAATTAGCAAATACAATCATAGTATTTATGTACCATTTTATTTGACACATTTTTGCTATTTTTGAATTCTCTATCACTGCATATCCGTCAATCCCAGTCCCTTCCGGTGTTCAAGGCTAGGGTAAAAGCGCCCTTCCTTTCGCTTTAAAAATTGAAGATTTTTTTCTATAATGGATGTTCTATATTATGCTCGTATATTAAATGAATTTATTAATTATATGTTTTTATTAATTTGTTATGTATTTATTCATTTGTTTTATTGTATTCGTGATATAAGTGTATTAGTAATATTTTTTATTCTTACTTTTATTATGTAACTATCTTTAAAGTATAATATAAAAATTCAAGCTATATTTTTGCACACCATTGCTACCTCACTGATAAACGTTGTTTCCTCTACCCAATGGTTGTCTGGATGAGATCGCTTCCAGCGATAAGACCGCCAATATTGTAAAAATGGTTTGCCTGTAATTTTATTGTTTCTTGTGTCCTTACTTGTGCAATAAAGAATATTTAATATTATTATTTTGTGAGTAGTGTTATATTAGTTCTCCCTTGTTTTGTCGAGAAACGTTCGGTACGATTTCACTTTTACTAATCACTCTTAACGAAAATTTCTGTTTAGAAAAATTGCGCCAAAATTAAATTCTGTAACAGCCAATAATAAAGCTGGCTGGTTCCTAGCTCAAAGAATTAGCATAGCTATCCAACGCGGCAACGCAGCCAGCATCATAGCCTCCTTGTCGCAAGGAAATGGTGGTATATGTATATTAAGTTATTTTTTTATGTTGCATGTCTCAGTTTAATTTTTTTCTTGTTTGTTATTAATAAGATTTCCTAACATAATGATTGTTTAACATAATTTTACGAACAGATTATATTTTTTTGATATAAGAACGCTTGCACTAACATTTAAATGGCATAATCGTCATTAGACCTAATAATCATTTCACCTAATTTTTGTTTGTCTGATATTAATTTGCATAATTATAATTTTACATTCTTATTACGAATATTGATAAGTTTACTTGTGTTGTTTATTGAATTGTAAGACTTCAATAGTGCATCCATTTTCTTAAAGACACCAATTGGGCAACTTGAGCAAAATCAAGTTTTTGTATTGTGCATTTAATCTCGAAAAAGGAGCGCTGCCGAGCACCAGAATTCCCCTGTGTTGGTATCATCTTGGTTAGGTTAGATTAGAACAGTAACCCGACAACGCGCGAAGGCGAGCGAGCGAACTCCTCTTTGTTGACGTCATCTAGGTTATGTATTAAAGTTTCGGCTAATTTAAAGTTACATTAAGCACTCATTAGGCCAAACAAACACAATGTAATGTGATATTAGGCAAAGTGAAAATTTCAGTTAATTTTATTTTTTATTTTATTTTATTTTTAAAGGCACAGTAACAATCAAACAACCAAAATAATACAATTAGAAATGATCATACAGTAAGAAAATGGCCGGTCGAGTGACCTGAAAAACCATGCACGACATAACAATATTATTATAAAACTATAACTAGGTGAAAGACGATAACTGTAATTTTAATAAACAAGTTAGTTCATTTGTTGTTGAATACATTTTTTAAACGTCCAGTAGCTCTGGTTAAACAGATCGAGGCTGGACGTCAAGTTGTTAAATTCCCGACACATTCTGTAAACAGGGTTATTCAAAGAAACATTGTTATTCGCGAGCGGAACATCGAAAAGCTTAGGGTTTCGAGTTCTTGACTTATTGGCCCTAAAACAAAGTAAACTTAGGAGTTCACTACTCATTTTCCCGTTAGCTATTTTATACAGTGACGTTAAATCGCTAATCATTCTCCTCTTTTGTAGCGTTGATAGACCGAATCTTGCTAATCTTTCTTCGTAGGTAGGAAGTGATCTTCGTAAGCCCTGTTTCCTTGACAGAAATCAAAGGAACCGCTTTTGCACGGATTCCACTTTGTCAATGTGGACCGAATAGATTGGTGACCAAACTGATGAGCAGTACTCCAATATTGGTCTGACTAAAGTTGCGTAGAGTATAAGTTGGGACTCATATTTCTTGAAAGCTTTTGAATTTCTCCTAACAAATCCTAATATTTTATTGGCTCTACTTGTAATAGTATCAATGTGGTGCTGAAAAGAGAGTGTTGAATCGAATATGACTCCTAGATCCCTGACAGTGAAGACGCGTTTAAATCTGCTGCCCTGAATGCTGTAGTGAAAGTCTATAACGTTTTTATTTTTGGTGAATGTAATATATTGACATTTTTTAATATTCAGTGTCATTGCATTAGTCAGACACCATTCGTATATCAAGTCAACGTTGCTTTGTAACTCCAAACAATCACTCACATCTTTGACTCTGGCAAATATTTTTATGTCATCTGCGTACGCCAACGTCTCGCATGTTAATGATTGAAGGAGGTCGTTAATAAAAACAAGGAACAAGAGAGGTCCAAGATTTGACCCTTGTGGTACTCCTGAAGTAGGTACGACAGGACATGAATTATAACCACACAATGAGACTAGCTGAGATCGGTTCATTAAGTACGATCTAAACCACCGATGTAGGTCACCGTGAATACCTAGATGTTGAAGTTTCTTCAAAAGAATGTGATGGTTCACGCGATCGAATGCCTTGGCAAAATCGGTATAAATAGCATCAACTTGAGTTTTGTCATTGAACGCTTTGCACAGATAATTACTGTATATAAGTAAATTAGAATTAGTTGATCGGCCAGACACAAATCCATGTTGTTTTGGGCTAAGTATATGGCTAAAGTGCCTATATAGATGCGTGTACATTAAGCTTTCAAAAATTTTTGCAAAACAATTTAAAACACTAATTGGCCTGTAATTTGTCACATCGCTTTTATCTCCTGTTTTGTGTATAGGTGTAACTTTAACGATCTTCCACAAGTCTGGGAATATACCTTCTCGTAGAGATTTATTGAAAACAATAGTGAGAGGTTTGGCTAAAACTGAAGCACAAAGACGCACAAAAACTGGAGGTATGCTGTCAGGCCCTGGGCCTTTTGTGATATTAAGATTTTTAAGTTGGGTAAGCACTTCGCTCTCATTAAATAAAATGGTTGTTAGTGTGTAGTTTGACGGAGAAAACACAGGTGTGTAATCGGCCGTATCTGATTTGCAATAAACGGAGGCAAAATATTCAGCAAACAGATTCACTGCACTGGAACCTGAGTCTGAGACTTTACTATTAAAACGTACTGTCTTAGGTACATCATTAGTAATATTTTTACTTTTAGTATATCTCCAGAAAGCCTTTATATTAGAAGATAGATCACTTTCGATAGATTTTATGTATTCCTTGAAACAAACACTCATTACCGACTTACATCGAGATCTCAATAAGGAATAAATATCATAGTCTCGTGGATTATTGTAAGTTCTATACTGGCGATGATATTTATTTTTTTCTGCAAGCAATCTTATTAATGGCTTAGTAAACCAAATCGGATAACGTGATGTTCTGTTTTTCCGTGCTGGTGTAAATTTTATTATACAATCCCATAGAGTTTTATAAAATGTATGTAAAAAGTCATTACACGAAAGCATTTCAAACCCAACCCAGTCAATATCACCTAAATATTTTATACATTTTTCATAGTCCGTCTTACGAAAGTTATATCGTACAGCCTCTAAATTTTCGCTCAATCTTTTAGAACCAACCTCAATATAAAAATCTAAAGGAGGGTGCAAATCATCAACCCTACTAAGAGGTTGTGCAAGATGCACACTAAAACATGGTTGTATATTCGAAAGCACCAAATCGAGTGTTCTACCAAGGGTATTTTCAATATAGTTATGTTGATGTAACCCAGCTGTAGTGATGAAATCGAGAAGTGCGTAGGATCTCGAACTGTCGGGATAAGGAAGTTTATCACTACTCCAGTGTAAAGTGGGGAAGTTGAAATCACCTATTATTAGGTTTTTAGTATTATCTTGTGAGGACCTAATTATTTGTTTACAACCTTTCAAGAACTGCGTCAATACTTCGTCAGAGATATAGGATGGAATATAAACAATACATAGATTTATAAACATACTCCCGAGCCTAAGTCGCACCCACAAGTCTTCCAACGAACTATGCCAAGCCGGGCGCAATTCAAAGTCGAGGTTCCTCGATATTGCTACCAACACTCCTCCGCCATGATCTTTGCTGTATCGAAGTTTAAATTCCGATTCCCTGTCTCGACGAATAACAACGTATCTTATGTCAAACAATTCTGAGGAAAAAACAGTGTCGTCCAACCAGGTCTCAGTTAAGCATATTAAATCATAATCGTTATTAAGTACATTATTCAAAATTTCATGCGTCTTTGATTTCGTACCTCTCATATTTTGATAAAAAACTTTTAGACCCATAAACAGAATACAAATTCCATCCCTCGCATTAGAGGGTTTTGTGTTAAATAAGAAAAATATATATATTAAACAAAAACAAAAAAAAAAAACGAGGCTATCTAATTAACTTTAAGGAGTCCATAGAATTAATAACGAAGTATCTTGACTGTTCATTCTTCCGGACGTATATATGACCATTGTAGATCCAGACAAACTTATATTGCTGCTCTTTTGCTTTGAGCCGTGCTGCGGCGTGGAGCTTTTTGTTATTCGGGGACAGGTGTTCGGATACGTAAATTGGTACGCTGGCACCTTCTCGCCCAATCATGGTTGAGTTCAGTTTATTCTTGGGATTAGCCTTATTATAGCGTGTAACTGCTGAGATCAGTCCGTTCCGACATTGGGGGCTGCGGAGTTTGACAACAATGGTTTTCGGCAGTTTGCTGTCCTTGTTAAGTTTAGCAACCCGTGTGCAGTTGAGCAGATCCTGGTCTTCTAGTTTAAAGGACACCGAGTCGGCCAGAGCTTTTATTGTCGTGAAGAGATTCTCACCTTTGACTTCACGAACGTTATGAACTTCAACATTACAATCTCGTAACTGTTGTTCTAGAGAGTTGATTTTTTCATTCAACTTTTCGATTTCGACCGTGATTTTCTGGTGGCCGCTTTCGAGATGAGAACAGTCCGAAATAACTTTATCAAGCTTAGGGCGAAACTCTTCATATTGCTCACTCAAAAAGCTGACCGAACTTTGCAGTTGTTGAAGTTGAGAGTTTATTGGAGCTAACTCAGTTTTGAGGTGAGCATGTAAGATTGAGGGCATAACTTCCCTTATCGCAGTTCGTATCTCAGATCTGATGAGCAATACTAAATCAGAATTTATATTTTCGGTGCGTCCTTCCGGTGATATCTCACAATTCTCCCCATCATCAATGCTGCTCCCATCATATTCATTAGATTGACCTTGAGGGCGTACCGGGGTGCTCGAGTTGTCACCACCACGACGAGTTTTGGCCATGCACTCTGGACACAGCCATCCTGCGGCAATTTTCGACGTTGGCAATGTTCTTGTACTTTTAAAGTTGACACACTTTTGGTGGTAATCCGTCTTGCAATTAGGGCATTTAACCCTATCTTTTTTTATGTCACTGTTACAACCACCACATTGAAAAGTCATGATGTCATAGAACTATAGTTTTTATGTCCAAAAAGAGAAAAATAATAATAATTAAAACCAACAAACAAAAAAAAAATTTTTTGGTCCACTAGGATTCGAACCAACAATTCTAAGTTTGGGTAAGTGCGGTATAAATGAAGTCGACACGCAAAAGCAACGCGCCAACAACGCAATGATAAAGACAACGAAATGTTCGAATGTATTATACAGAGTACGTGTAAATCTTACAAAACTGAGAGTTCGTTGATATGTAAATCATTTACCGGCACTCGTTGAAAGATTTTGAAATTACCGACACTAGCACAAAATGTTAGTCAAAAATGTTATTGTTTTTTGGGTTATCACTTCCATTTCTATCACTTTTTTTTGTTCGTGGCTATTCACTTTAGTAGTTCAATTGGTGTAGAAAATTGTGGTATAAATTAATAAGTTATCGGATTGTTCTTAACCACTTGTTTAATATTTTATATCACAGCACACACTGAACACGTCTTTCTCCGTGCGACGTACCCGCCGACTAGTTAACTCGGGTGGCACCCTAAATGTGAAGCATTTTCTGTATTCAGCTTGTTTTGAAATAAGTTAAAACTCTTTTCTGGTCCATATCCGGTTCTTCAACTACATGGTTACTACGAATATGCCGATTTTGCTTCACGTTTTTAAAAAATGGCTTTTTTGTGCAACAGGGGGCGCCCTGTTGCAGAAACACCTAGTAGTATTCGTACTACTAGGTGTTTCTTTAACATTGAAATTCACGGATTGAAAACAATTGATTCAATCTGTGTTACTCTTACTCATACTGCAAAAAGTCCCTTAACGTTATTATTGTTTTTTTTCAAAATAAATCAAAAAACCTTCATTAGCTTCGTTCGTTTTGTCAGAAAAATAAATAAATGCACAATAGCTAGAAACGGCGTTTTATATTTCAATTAATATATTTTGAAATGTAACTATTTTAGTGACATCAAAACCAGCCTCTTAAAAAATACAGCTAGGGATATTCCATTACAAGTTTATACCGAGCGGAAAGACTTATACCCTGACCTATTATACAATTTTGAAAACGGCTTTTGAATTTTCTGATAAACTACCATATAAAAACCAAAAATGTTCAGTAAAAAAATGCTAATTGCGTACGAGACCAATTAAAAATAAATGCAAATGTACACGAAATTTAGAAATAATCTTCAGAAACCTATCATGTCTGAAAATTTAGAACATGATTACATTTGATCCTCTTATATAAAAAATATTTATCAAGCGATACCAAGTTTGGGCTCCTCCTGGTTCAATATGGCTATACTTGCGTTATCCTCCAAAATCCTAGGATTGAATTCTGAGGTTACTAGAGATAGTCAAACTGACTGAGTGCCAGTCAGTTATCCCCAGTAAGCTATCCGTCCTCCCATCGACAAGATACATCCAGAGATAGAATATCCTACTGCCAAAAGGTTAATAGAAACAAAAAATCTAAAGGTAGATAACCATTTTTAACTCTAGTAGGGCAAAACCACTGTTAGAATGGATAACGGCCGTTTCTAATATTGTTCAAAACAAATGACACTCACCCAACAGTAACATCAAAAATGTTGCTCCCAACTGAACTAGACACAGCCATGTCGCCGAACCCCTTCCTGGCGACGATGACGGAGGTGATGAGGTCGGGCACCGAGGTCCCTGCCGCCAGCAGGGTGAGCCCCATCACCTCGGGCGGCACCATGGCTGTGGCACCCGCTACATTCGCCCACCACACCATCAGGTACGAGAAAAACGCTATCCATACTATCGACCCTATAAATGTTACAGGGAACAGGTTCTTCCCTGGAACAAAAGGAGAATGGAGTTTAGAATAGCACACATGTTAACTTTTAGAAGCAGCGGATGCACATATACAGGGTGTTGTTTTGGTCAGTGACGAGCGACTAAGGGGTGGCTGTACAAACGATACTGATGCCAAAAAATATATAATACAGTGGCGCTGCTGCCACGCGTCTGTCGCGTGACCGTTGCGCTGCTAAAGTCGCCTAAATGTGAAAGTGCACCAATGAATATGAATATGAATATGAATATGAATATGAATATGAATATGAATATGAATATGAATATGAATATGAATATGAATATGAATATGAATATGAATATGAATATGAATATGAATATGAATATGAATATGAATATGAATATGAATATGAATATGAATATGAATATGAATATGAATATGAATATGAATATGAATATGAATATGAATATGAATATGAATATGAATATGAATATGAATATGAATATGAATATGAATATGAATATGAATATGAATATGAATATGAATATGAATATGAATATGAATATGAATATGAATATGAATATGAATATGAATATGAATATGAATATGAATATGAATATGAATATGAATATGAATATGAATATGAATATGAATATGAATATGAATATGAATACAGTCGTTTTTCGTATAGCCTCAGCCTAGTTAGCTTCTCGTAGATTTTACGCAAGATTTTAATTGTATTACAAATGTTTTAATGTAAATCACCTACTCAGTAAGTGGTATTGTAATTCAAATCATTGCCTTGCATTGATAGTACACAGTGAGTCGATCTTACCCACGGTCAGCATCTAAGCCTTAATTGACATCGTAGCAAGAGTTCACTCTCACCCTTGCTACGTTTTTCATTGTCATTATCATTATTATCAGCCAACGGACGTCCACTGCTGAACATACCTCTACCTCTAGCCTCTGCCATGGTTTTGGACAGCGTCGGCTGTGTATCTTGTCGGTGGACGTCCTAATTCGCGTCTTTGGTAAAGGGTCTCAAATCTAGAACTTTTATGCAGCGGTTCTTCGCTCTATGTGCCCTGCTCATTGCCACTTGAGTATACTGATTCTCAAGGCTATGTTCGTACTATGATAACAGTTGCAATGGTAAAAATATTGTTGATAATGAAATGTTTAGCAAAATTAATTTGTTAACTAATTAAATATTTGGCTTTAATCTGACCAGAAAAAATAAGTTGCGCCTTTGATTATGAGGGATCTGAACCCACCTACCGTCATCACAGTTTCCGCATTAAAGCAGTCATTTACTTGGGTTATATTTCTTCAACTCTAAGACCCTGTACACATTGCGACTTTTAGTAGCGATGCAGCATCGGTGCAGTTGCAAAATGTCAACCTTTACACACTGCGCTACTTTTAGCATAGACGCAGTCGCGATGCAGAAGCTGGAAATTTACAAATTATGTACTGAATTTTGGGAACTGTATCGATGCTAACGCGCGACTGCATCGATGCTAAATTAAATCTGTTCATTGCGTGAGTCGCGATGCATTGAAGATAAAGTCGCAGTGTGTAAGGGGTCTAAGGCATATTAAACCTCTTCTCTGGCCACAAAGTTGACAACATTAGGGTAACATTCTCACCTTTCGGCGTCCTCGTGTCCGGGAGGGTGATCCACAGTGGGAAGATAATTGGCGCGACCAACAGATACGTCACTCGCTTACGGAACCCCGAGGGCCACGACATATCTAATGGCGTCGTGTCGTCCTCTAAGTCCCCAATCTGGAAAGTAATAAGGTATTTTTCCAATCAAATTAAAATATTATCGAGTGTAAGTTTCTTTAAATAACGATAACAATTGTTAAAAATCACTAGAAACCTCTTGGGTTTCTCCATTACTGCCACGAACACATACGGTATTCGTAGTAGAATAAATAAATGTCAAAAAATTTGATTGAGAATCGATGCAGTCAGTTTTGAAAACGCACTTCAGCATTGCAACTCACGCAATAAACAAATTTCATTGGAAATCGATCTCGTGTGTAAAGGACATTTGACATTTCGTGACTGCATCGATGCTGCATTGCGACTGCGTCAATGCTGCATCGCAACTGCATCGCTGCTAAAAGTCGCAGTGTGTAAGGGGTCGTAAAAAGACATTCGTAATCGACACAATAGGGCATCGTAGATCTTTGATTTCCCTAGACTACTATAAACCTCCGAGGCTTATTGCCGCTTTCTTCAACATTGAATAACGTCGTGCTTCCGTTGAGGAAGTGAGATTAATCGTTTGTTTGGTTTCTTGCGCCATAACTTTTTACGCCATATGAAGTTAGCGGTCCACGCGACTTCGACTGCGCGTTTTGAGTGCGTTCCCTCCCGTTGCAGTGCGATGTTTTATAGCCTAAAGCCTTTCTCGATAAATAAGCTATCCAACAAAAGAATATTCTTTCAAATCGGTCAAGTAGTTCCTGAGATTAGCGCGTTCAAACAAACAAACAAGCTCTATAGCTTTATAATATTAGTATAGAGTCATGCCACATTAATAGTATTTACGATTCCTCATGATAGGTACTTTCATTCATATTATGTAGAATAATACTTTGATCATATTTCACTGTAATTCATCTAATTTAAATACTTAATCACTCATAACAAAGATTTTCACTTCACATTAAGCAACTGTTTCAAATTCCGAATAAACTACTTAATGTTAAAACGACACATTACATTTAGGGACATGTCTCTCAAATTAACAATCCCCAGAACATGGAATAATGTATTTCCATTTAATCAACAATTTGCCCTCAAAACTATCAGCATCGATCGACAACGCAGTGACGTTGCGAAATTAGTAAGGGACTAAGAAATGTCCCTGTTACATTTTTCACGGACCCAATAGCCTGACAGGGCAGGCTTCAGCCCCCGAGGGCAAGGTTGAAACTTTGAAGAACTTTTGGATACTTTTAAGTGTTAAATAGGTCGGCAAGTTTTGGGAGTTGATTTGCCGGGATTACGAAACGAAGTACTGATAAATATTTGTCATCTTATTATTGATTGACGTGATTTTCTATTTCTATTCATAATGATATCAGACATGGACGTTTTACAGTGCGTTGTTATAATACTGTAACTTAAGGTTCTAGAAAAAAAATAAGCTGCCTTCAAAACACTGACTAAAAACTGACTAATTGTCATGATGATAAGCTTACCTACACCAACAGTCTACACACATCATGTAAAGTAAAGTTAGCCTGTAATCGAGCCATACTCCACCACGCGGGCTCAGTGTGGAGGGGTGTTTGCAAGGCAAGCGACTAACCCTGCTGTCAGATGTTATCAAGCCACCCATAAGGCCTCCGACTAGGCTTACTAATATCAACCGATATTAGCCGGGACCAACGGATCAACGTGCCTTCCGAAGCACGGATATGCTCGTGATATACGTCACTTATATGGTCGGAATGGTAATGCATAGACTCCAAAATAATTTGTTTCCCCTACATCGAAGACAAATGCATTAATTTAAGCTTTATATACAGTTTTTTGAAGGCGATCTATTTTTTTTTATTTTTTTATTTCATGTTTATTAGTTATTTACTTGTATCTCAAAAACTACTGAACCGATTTTGATAAAACTTATACAGTGTCCTAAGTTGAGCTATACCTGATTGAAATAAATAAATAATTTCAGAATCCTAAGAATTCAATCCTAATTCTAATTTCGATATGACTTCTCGATTTCGAGAAATCCTGAGACAAATATACATACACTAACTTAATATTGCACCCGTGTTAGGTAGCCTTAATAGATTACCATACAATATTTTTATCTTATTCTGACGGTACAGGTGGAATTGATTACCTCCTGATTACCTCTTTTTTTAATCTGTAAAAACTGTAAGAGCACTGTTTTGTAACAGGCCTACTTTCGTTGTTATCAATTTGTTTACAAAATGTTAAAACTACGTCATTAATTTATCAATGAATACTTTTAGCTATCGTATTGATCGCTGGTGGTTTTTTTATATGAAGACGTATTTTATAATTGAACTTAATTCTCGTAATAATGAGGATTATGACTAGGATCTCAACCGAGTTAATTGTAATCAATGTATTTAATCAATTAGTCATAAACATCAATCGTCAGCCCTACACAGAGGGCCAGGTGTGTATCGAGGGTCGATCGAGCTGCCAATAGCCCTTAGTGTCGATAGCCTCGGCAAATGAGAGTGTAAAAAGAGTACGATTGACACCTCGCTGAGGGTTCTCCCTTGTTTTGTCGAACAACGTTTAATATAATTTCACTTCACAAACATTTAAAATATCTAATTTCATTTGATATAATTATTCGATTCCTATAATATTTATTTTATCTAATTTTGATTGACATAATTATTCATGTAATATAATTTCATTTCATCGAATTTACACTTTGCCTAATATCACATGACATAATGTTTGCTTGGCCTAATGAGTGCTTAATCTAATTTTTATTTAACCGAAACTTTATAACTGAACTTAAATAATACAAAAAATTATCGGCGTGCCGCGGTAGCGGCCGCCGAGCGCCAGAACCCCCCTCTGTTGGTGTCATCTAGGTTAGGTTAGGTTAGAACAGTGATCCGACAACGCGCGAAGGCGAGCGAGCGAAGCGAGCGTGCCGCGGCAGCGGCCGCCGAGCGCCAGAATTCCCCTTTGTTGATATCATCTAGGTTATGTAGGTTAGACTAGTGACAGTTTTTTGTTGTTGTTTTATCTAGTGTTAATTTGTATAATAAAAATAAAAAAAACTGTCACTGTTCTAACCTACATAACCTAGATGACATCAACAAAGGGGAATTCTGGCGCTTGGCGGCCGCTGCCGCGGCACGCTCGCTTCGCTCGCTCGCCTTCGCGCGTTGTCGGGTCACTGTTCTAACCTAACCTAACCTACACGACACCAACAGAGGGGGGGTTCTGGTGCTCGGTGGCGCTCCTTTCTTGTGATGAAAAGTATGTAAAATGATCATTATACAAAATAAGATTAGATAAAACAAAAATTAGATGAAATGATTATTAGGTCGAATGATGATTATGCCTCTTAAATGTTAGCACAAACGTTGTTATATCAAACAAATATTATCTGTTATAAAAATTATGTTAAACAAAATTATGTTAAACAACCATTATGTTAAGAGTGATTAGTAAAAGTGAAAGTATATCAAACGTTTTTCGACAAAACAAGGGAGAACCCTCGCTGAGATATCGACACTTTATTGGAAATGAATTGGGTCAGTGCGATATTTATTCATCCTTTTGAAATGTTTTGGAGTACAAAATAAAAAGCTGAAATTTTTACTCATATGATTGAACTTTCTAATGATTTAGAACGCTTTTAACACTCATAGTGTTATATTTTGTATTCTTAAAAGATGAAATAAGAAACCAAAAATTATGCACGGGCGGGACTCAAACCTGCAACTTCTGACTAACCGGGCCAAATGCTCTTCCAATTGAGCTACCGTGCTATCAGTCATCTTTATGAATTTTCTAATTTAAAGAACAATTGATTTGATGATCTTTAACTACATAAAATCAAATTAATTCCGATAATGTTGCTTTTAATCGATAACTTTAATAATTTTTAAAGCATTTTAGATCATTATTTGTACTTTGAGATTTTTATTTTCAGTACTTTGTAACAAGAGATCGTAAATAACAAAATTCTTAGTTTTTTTCTGTGCATTTTATTAGTAACAACCATTTCCTTGCGCTAAGAAGGCAATGATGCTGGCTGCGTTGCCGCGTTGGATAGCTATGTTAATCCTTTGAGCTAGAAACCAGCCAGCTTTATACTTGGCCGTAACAGAACTTAGTTTTGGAGCAATTTTCTTAAACAGTAATAGCCCACGGCCACAACCCAATTTCTTAGATCAGATTTTAAATTTACAATTATACATTCTGTCTTATTATTGGTATTAGAAATTAAATAACTTAGTATAAATTATAAAGGTCCACTTTATCGTGTCAAATCATTAAGTACGGTCAAAAGGTAAGTCTGAGACAATTGATACCTCCAGGGATTATCTTATCTCCTCATCGATCACCATTAGGAAGCCTTGTGGGAACCAGGACATTGTTAATTGACAGCAAGATAGACCGACTTCTAATCAATTAGTAACTCAATTAAATGTTTTATCGACAGATTGATTATTATAGAGATTGGAAGGGGTGTTTTAAACAATGCCAAAGTAACTAAATGCTGACAGCCGACCAATATAAATCGTATGATAATGATTTACTTTTCTTTTATTTTTAAAAGAACATTCTGAGAGCTTGATAGCCAAAGATGACGGAAATGTCGCTTCATTGTGAACAACTGTAGTCAGCAATTATTAAATGAACCATAATCCGAATCTGATGAACACAAAATAAACACAGACTCAAATAATGCAATAAAGTTGAAATAATCTCAACTAACCAAAACAAACTCACGAGTAAGGCGGCGTTTCCCAATTTGCTTTGCAATTTCGTCGCAGCGATATAAATTACTTTTTCACAACTGTGATTTATATGAAGACGTAGCAAACAAGCGAGAGAGCAATTTTATTCAGGATTAAAATTATAACTTCAATTTACTTGAGCCCGTAAACTTACATTGTATGTTTTAATATCGTTTTCTTGTTAATTATATTATTAAAAGGGTTTCTCTTTCCACACCTCCTGTTCAAATTGCTACTTACATAAGACAAAATAAAACACAGAAACGTATTATGAAACACAAGAAATTCCTTACACAGGTATAAGGATGATTAGAAAATGAAAATAACGAGTAAAAATCGTTAATATAAAAGGCTATCAATAATTAATCAGCTATTGTATATTAAGTAACCAAAATTTGGTCTCGTGTTTCAAAGATTAATTGTTTGGTTCGGTTGTTGGATTCAGGCCAGGAATCCATTATACGTGGCAAAGTCGGCTCAAGTGAGCCCACAACGGGCCGGGGTCGGATTTAGAGCGTGGACCCTGGTTTACTTTGTGCAGAAGTGGCGAGATCTAGATTTATTGTTTACCAAAATCATCTTCTTAAGATATGCGGGGTAAAAATAGAATTAAATAAGTACGCAAACTTAAGCCCCGAGCGAGCGGTAATAGCATAAATAAAAAGTAAAGGCCTTTGTTTATGAAACATTAAATATGACGCTGTGAGTGTTAAAAACATTCTAAACCATTGGATAGCATAGCATTATCAATTTCCAAGTTGAATTTATTCTGTAATGAATATCTACTTGGCCTACTGCTGTTGTAAAGCAGTTGGGTCACGCGTATGACGTATCCATAAAAGACCAGAAATTTTGCAGGACCGACCGATAGCATGGTAGCTTAATTGAAAGAGAGTTTGCCCGGTTAAGTTACAGGTTCGAGTCCCGCTCGTGCGTAATTTTTGGTTTCTTATTTCATCTTTTCTTTATGCCACAGAGACATGGACACTGAAAGCCGCCGACAGGCAACGTCTGGACGCCTTTGAAATGAAGTGTTGGCACCGAATACTACGTACACCTTAGATGAACTTTCGCGCAAATGTGTCAATCTTCCGTAATCTTAAAATATAGAATGCTCAGCGACTGTCGACAACCTGCCTGCAGTGTATAGTGCGGTACTCGGAGAGATTCCCCATCTCTCTAATTGGTCCTCATGGTAACAGTAAAAGTGGAGGAAGAAAGACTGAGAGCGATTGAAAACACCGATCAGCGCCGCACTGCACCAACCGACTGACTGCAGCCGATGGAAATTGTTGGTTGACAAAATCCCCGAGTCACGATACTCAGCAATGAGTGAACGATTAAGAGGAGATTTTATCTTAAGGAATCTTGTTTTTTCTTTTCAAAAATGAAATTGATTTTATTAACGTATAAGCATAACATACATACGTACATTCGGGTGAATAATTACAATTAATAATTCGACATGTCTCGCCAAAATTATGGCATATACCAATAAATCATAATTGGTGATTATACTGAGGTTATATTTAGGTCGTGTAACAAGCAGCAGGTGTACAATATCAAAGAATGGTTTTGTTAAAAAAGTGTTATGTCAAAAAAAATGTTTTGAGGGCTTAGTTTTGAGGTGTGAGTCCCCTGATACGGCCCTGCGCATCGGTGCCAACACAGCTTTTACGCTTTCATCGTACGGGTTTTCGTGATCTTGATTTAGATCGAGCTCGTTATAATATCAAAGGTTTAACAAAGGACACATTGACCTGAGTATATTTTTAACACACACTAGTAGGTACTTCATATATTTATAATTCTGTTTAAGCATTTCGTATACCTTCATTCTTACACGAATAGATTGAGTTAGAATAGGAGAGTACAATATTTAGAAAGGTAAGCATATTTGATTACAATTAATATGGTTAGTTACTTCAATAAATTATTTGCAAAAATTTTGACATCACGTAAGTTTATCAGTAACTATTATTTGCCATACATAAAATGCATTTCTAGAATAATAAAACTGGTAGAGTGCATAAAGCCACAACGCCAGCACCTTCCGATAGAGCTACTACAAAATTCACTTTCTTTAATACCTACAATGCTTCTTTCAGGTTCTGCAGCTGTATTATAATTAAAAACTGGCCAAGTGCGAGTCACACTCGCGGACTGAGGGTTCCGTGTCATTTTTAAGTGCATTAGAGAATCCGCTTACTTTCACTTAGCTAAAATACCACAATATTTTGTTGACGGCAAATATAACTTTGTTTTTCATAGTGTTTGTATGAAGAACAAAGTTACGTTTGCGGTTGTTGAAAATGTGCTATATTTCAAAAACTAGTCGTTAGATCTCGTTCAAACCAATTTTCATTAAAGAATTTGTTAAGATTCACATTAATTTTTGTTTTCAAAATTTACAATCGCTTTGTTTAGAAGCTGGATGGGGGGGGGGGGGGGGGACGCCCATTTTACCACTTTGGAGCGTCTATCTATCAAACGTTAAACTTTAAAAGAAAATGGTTCTAGAAACCTCTATGTCATTTTAAAAGACCTATCCGTAGACGGATAGGTTTGAGTAAAAAAAAATGGTTTAAGTTTCTTGTATGGGAGCCCCCCTAAAAAAATCATTATTTTTTATTATTTATATAAGAAACGTAAATCGGTTAACAGAATACATCTTACTACCTCAACAGTGTGATGCCCATAGTTACAGAATAAAGAGGCTGGTCACAGCCTCTTTATTCTGTATATGTCAATATGGACGGACGGACAGACAGACAGACAGACTTGACGAAACTGTAAGGGTTCCGTTTTTTGCCATTCGGCTACGGAACCATAAAAAGCAGAGGTCTAGATTCAGCCATATGAGTAATATTTAAACAAGGAGGAGCTCTGTGCTTGAGCAATATAAGAGCAGTAAAGTGGTCCAATTACTCTATTTTGCTGCATTGGAGGTAAATCAAATAGTTGATAATAAAACAGCTTCAAAGTAGCCTGAATGCAATTGAATGGAATGGAAAGAGGCCTTTACATCAGGCGATTTTCTTACAATATATTTAACCATGAAAATATTTATCTAACCAGGCAAAAGATAAACATGATTTAGTCTAACAATATGGACTAAATAAGTAATATTAAACACTCACTTCCTCTGCGGCAATCAAACGTGGGACTGTGACAGCATATACTTATCTCTGTTTCACATTGTCCTTTTAGGGAGGCATAGTGTTGCAATGCACACTGCAAAGTTATCTATCGGAAGGCGTTTGCGCGCAAGGCTTACTTTCTACCCCATTAATGATTTTTGGCCGCAGAGGAAGCGAGTGTTTAATATTACTATCAATAGCCTACGTCTATTTCAGACGGTTTATGAAGCAATGTTTGCCCATCGCTTTTCGTGGCTATATAAGCTAATGTGAGAACGACAAAGACTACCACTTGCGCGACAAGAGAAGTTTGCGACCGATTGGAGTCACGGCGCTTTGATGTTATCTCTGTCTCTTGTCAGTAAGTGTCGCGAACCAGGTCTTATCCCATAGCTTGCGACCCTCTGCAACATGACCGTGCTTCTCAAACCGAGGCGTCTGCGTTGCGTGCGTGTATCGAATGGCACCCTCTCGATTACCGCTCCGTATTCTCTTAGGTGCAGTTGCGAATATTACTATTGGTATAAATAATTGAAGTAAGTACTCCTATTTAAAAAAAATGATTTCTTAATAGTACGCAAATGCATAAGTGGGGAGACAATAAATGGTAGGTACAATAGAAAAAAGTAAACCTGTAACGTAACATTGCTGGGTAAATTATGGCCTTACTTCAACTATGAGGTAGTTAGAGCCATACTCCACCATGCGGGATCAGTGCGGATTGGTGGAGGGGTGTTTGCAAGGCTAGCGACTTACACTGTTGCCAGATGTTATCAAGCCGCCCATAAGGCCTCTGACTAGGATTAACGACAAATATCAACCGATATTAGCCGGGACCAACTGCTTAACGTGCCTTCTGAAGCACGGAGATGCTCATGATATACGTCACTTATAGTGTTGGAATGGTCACACATCCAAATACGACTGCGCTGTAGATTGCTTCATTTCGGTACCAAAGCGCTGCTACCACTGCGCTACGAGCTCCTCGTACAGGTAGGTACAATAATTAGATTTTAATTCTAGACACATACGAATAGCTTAGCTATATTATATCACAAGCTACTACTAGTACTACTACTGAAATATACAATACCTTCGATTCCGTACATTGTTACATCTCGGTTTTATCGCTCTAAATGTAGTGGTATGTAAATGCCCAATTTTCTGCTCAAGTAAACTTTGTTATCCGAGTACAGAGTCAGCACGAGCTCGTTATCGTATTTATATTTTTAAATCGTTGCAATTTGCAACTTTAAATGCTATTTATATTCTTATTGCACTGGCGAACGCTGGCGCTGTAGGTGCAGCTACCCATTTACGTACTATGAAGTCATAAAGCAGACCGACTTTTGAACTGCCCTTATGCCTCCCGGCTGTGAGTAATTGTTTTCTTTTTAGGGTTCCGTAGCCGAATGGCAAAAAACGGAACGCTTATAGCTTCATCAAGACTACCTGTCTGTCTGTCTGACCGTCCGTATGTTACAGCCACTTTATTTTGTAACTATACACAGTCTGGCCATAAATACTGTTACAATTAAAAATAAGAAAGATATTATTACATTTGAATTTGAAATCTGTCATTTTTATACGATTGTTCATTGTTTTTTCTAATCTAAGCGCCAATACATTTTATAATATTTTGCAATATTAAAATGGA
Organism: Pyrausta purpuralis; assembly: GCA_963924145.1. Lineage (NCBI taxonomy): Eukaryota > Metazoa > Arthropoda > Insecta > Lepidoptera > Crambidae > Pyrausta > Pyrausta purpuralis. Next base: position 19,162,418 of record OZ001657.1, read on the forward strand.
GTAGGGTGATGAAGAGAACCGAATCGCTGTGATTGCATTACACAAAGTTGGTATGGAGCCAAATGCAATTTTTAAAACTCTCCATACGCTTGGTATTAGTCAAATGTTTGTGTACCGGGCTATCAATATGTACAATGACCTCTTCTGTTTGTGACAAAAAAAGATCTGGCTGTCCACGTAGTTTTTGTACGAAAAAGGTGGTCAAAGCAGTAAGGGAAAGAATTCGCAGAAATCCTGTCCGAAAGCAAAAGATTTTATCTCGGCAGATGAAGATAGCACCCAGAACCATGTCGCGTATTTTAAAAGATGACTTAAGACTTGCAGCCTATAAGAGACGCACTGGTCATTTTTTAACTGATTATTAAAAAAAGGAATAGGGTGGTAAAATCGAAAAAACTACTGAAGCGGTACGCAAAGGGAGGTCACAAAAAATTTTTGTTTACGGATGAGAAAATCTTTACAATTAGGCAACATTTTAACAAACTAAATGACCGTATTTATGCTCAAACCTCTGAGGACGCTTCCCGAGTAGTCGGCAGAGTGCAACGTGAGCATTACCCAACTTCAGTGATGGTTTGGTGAGCTATGAAGGAGAGACTGAGCCATATTTTTGTGAAAAAGGTATCAAAATATCGGCACAAGTGTATCAAAATACCATTCTTGAGAAGGTTGTTAAGCCCCTGAACAACACCATGTTCAGTAACCAAGCATGGTATTTCCAACAAGACTTGGCGCCGGATCATAAAGCTCGATCCACGCAGTCTTGGTTAGAAGCGAACGTTTCGGACTTCATCAGAGCTGAAGACTGGCCGTCGTCAAGTACCGATCCTAATCCGCTGGATCATGATTTATGATCAGTTTTAGAGAGTGCGGCTTGCTCTCAACGTCTGATAATTTGAGTCCCTAAAACAATCCATACGATTGGCAGTGAAGAATTTTCCCATGAAAAGAGTGCGTACTTCTATTGATAACTGGCCTCAACGTTTAAAGGACTGTATTGCAGCCAATGGAGACCTTTACCTTTGACCTTTATGTATAAAACTTACACACTGTAGAAGTAATAAATATTATTTGCATTTAAAAAAAATGTATTTCTTTGTGACAATATTTATGGCAAGACTAGGTAAACATCACACTGTTGAAATTTGGTAGGAAGATGTACATCATGTTAACCGCTTTACGATTCTTATTCAGAAAATAAAAAATAATGATACTCTAGGGGCTTCCATACATGAAACTATAAACAAAAATATATTTTTTAGTCAAACCTATGCGTGTAGGTTGTCGTTAGATAGGTCTTTTAAATATGAAATAGCGGTTTCTAAAACCATTTTCTCTAAAAGTCTAACGTTTGCGAGATATACGCTTCCAAGTGGTAAAATGGGAGTCCCCGCTTTAACTTCAAATTAAGCGAGTGTAAATTTTGAAAAAACCGGCCAAATGCGAGTCGGACTCGCGCACTGAGGGTTCCGTGCCAACTTTAACTGAATTAGGGAATCCATTTACTTCTACTTAGTAAAATACCACAATATTTTGTTGACTACAAATATAACTTTGTTTTTTATAGTGTTTGTATGAAGTACAAAGTTATGTTTGCGGTTGTTGAAAATGTGCTATATCTCAAAAACTACTTGTTCGATCCCGTCCAAAATAATTTTCGTTGAAAGTATTTATTAAGATCTACATCATATATTTTTTTCAAAATTTACACTTGCTTGGTTTAGAAATTAGATGGGGGGGACGCCCATTTTACCACTTTCGAAGCGTCTAGCTATGAAACGTTTGACTTTAAAAGAAAATGGTTTTAGAAACCTCTTGTTATTTTTAAAGACCTATCCATAGACACCCCACACGCATAGGTTTGACAAAAAAATTTTTTTTTGGTTTTAGTTTCATGTATGGGAGCCCCCCCTTAACTGTCATTATTTTTTATTTTTTGTATGAGAATCGGTAAGCGGTTAACAAGATACATCTTCCTACCAAATTTCAATTGTGTTATGCTTATAGTTACAGAATAAAATGGGTGTGACATACGGACGGACAGACAGACAGACAGACAGACAGACAGACAGACAGACAGACAGACAGACAGACAGACTTGACGAAACTATAAGCTTAGTGGAAGTAAGCGGATCCCTAATTCAGTTAAAGTTGGCACGGAACCCTCAGAGGGCGAGTCCGACTCGCACGGTTTTTTTACTTTTTATTACCCGCGTGTATGCGTTTGGGGTGAGAATTGGTTTGTATGTTTGTGTGTCCGCAAACTAATGTGCCCATGTGTATACATGCCGTGCGATTCGGTTGGACGACATGAAATTTTCTGCAGTGGATTTTTTATTTATCGGAAATAGTTTTGAGATAGGTATTATAGTATTAGTAAGTCAGGGGGCGCTGCAGTTACCATTAAAAAGTAAAATTACTATCGAATGTTTCCATTTATCGCCAGAACGGCTTGACCGATTGACAATCAGTTTTATGCAGTGGATTTGTCATTTATCGGCAGTAGTTTATAGATGCGGCAAATTATCAAAAAAGTGGGAAATAAATAGGTTACGTAGATATTCTCTTTTGGTCGGGGGATTTGACTTATATAATATATTTTTTTAACGTCGTGAGTTTTAAAAAATATTTAGTATAAACCAAGCCAAGTGTCTTGGTCATACATGGGTCAAAACTGCAGCTTTTGCGTCCATTAAAAATAAAAAATAAATAATTAACAAAAAAAATGTTTTTTGTGTAACGCTTAGCTGAGGTCATTACAATGGTTAGCAATTTCAATTTATATTGATTAGGGATTCTTATTTTAGATCACTATATCTCTAAGTTAATTCATTTTAGAGCATTGTGTCTAGGTTAAATAACTACACTTTGTAGAATCATCGTTAAAAATTTTGCTCCTTTTCGAATCGATTATATAGACGACACATTCCGGCGACACAGTTGCGTCGTAAGACCTTGTGTGGGCTCAGCAGCTTGTTACTTTGTGGGGCTAGCCATAAATCTAAGATCGGCTTACCTCTTCTATGGCATCTAACTGGACGTCCTGTAGACCTCCATTCGGCAGGCCCAGGGGTGTCTCCTTGGCCTGGGCGGCCGCGGCGGAGTGCCTAGCCGCCGTCGCCCCGGCACCGCCAGCGGCAGGGCGGGTGGCCTCTAATAGGACCTTGAGGGAAGCTATCGCGTGAAGCTGCGTCGCCTTCTCGTCCACTTTTCCTGAGGAAAGTTGATGGGTTAAGCAGAGGTTTGAAGGCCTAGTTATTTGGTAGTTTGGAGAACTATCGAAGTCATAAACGCCTTATCAGATTTAAGGTAAAATATTGGGAAGGAGCACTTGTGGCGAGCGATTGATATAAATATGAATATGGCGCCGGCTTTTCTCTGACGCAGTTTCTGACAAGAATTTACTAACTAACTGATAAGGCGTCGAAAATTTCGATAGTTCTTATTGTCTGGGGTATAGTCTTCTTTTGAGTTGGAACTGCTATGCGAATTTACAAAGCACCAGTAAGATTAAATGTAAAACTAGAGACGTTTAATTTAAATTGATTGTCGTAACTGTGAACTTTTCGTAAGCTGTGAACAGTGAATCTAAATTATTTGGTGCTTTCAATTTTACGATTAACTTTAAAAATACATTTAAACTTGTTTATTTAGTTCATATTGTTATATATTTTTTCTTCTTAACACACTATATTAAAGACAGGCTTATATTTAATCATACGGACACAATTTTGAATAATCTGTACCTTAAAATAAAGTAAAGTAAAAATTATTAGAATTATAAATTACTAAAGAAACCAATTTAAACCTATATTCAATAAACATGATGAATCCCATTTGATTAAAAAAGTTTTACATTAGATACTATTGAAAGTACCGCCAAAAATGTAACATTATTTTGTTATTTTCTTTTTTTTTCACTATACAAGCTAATAACATTTTTATTATTTCATGAACAGAAATAATTCGTATTGACATGTGATGTATTCTGTTTTTTGTAAAAAAAAAAAAAGATTTTGTCCTATTTTTTCCGACGTAAGACACAGTTTCCTTGTACAAGTGCAATTTATAACGTTATTTTATTTCGATAGCATTATTCTTCATTTGGCTTTATAGACTAGTTATAGAGTCTGTCTTACATACTAATAGCATTGGGCTCTGGTGGAGATATTCTATTGTCCGAAGCCTCTTCACTTCACACAAAGAAGGCCGGAACTTGCCCCAGGGGCGATCAATTTTCGATATTTCTATAGAACTCTAAAAATAGAACCAAGGTCCATTTTATAAATACCGTTCACAAGACGTTAGGCTTGGGCACCCAAAAGGTATTACAAGTTTAATGGATATTTACTACTTTTGGTCAAATTAAGGTAAGGTTATGATGACCCTTTAATAATATTTTCATATCAATTATGAAAAAAAGTTATACAATTGGCTCCGCACTTTCGTGGTCGGAGATGGTAAAAAGGTAAAGTAGAATAAAAAACCGGCCAAGTGTCCGACTCGGACTCGCACACTAAGGGTTCCGTGCGAACTTCAACTGAATTAGAGATCCACAAACTTCCATTCAGCCGAAATACCACAATACTTTGTTGACAGCAAATATAACTTTGTTTTTCATAGTATTTGTATGCATAACAAGGTTATGTTTGCGGTTATTAAACATGTGCTCTGTCTAAAAAACTACTAGTTCGATCCCGTTGAAACCAATTTTCTTTGAAAGTCTTTGTCAAGATCTACATCACGTATTTTTCCAAAATTGACACTAGCTTAGTTTAAAAGTTAGTTGGGGGTGCGCCCTATTTACCACTTAAGGAAGTCTATCTCTCAAACGTAAGACTTTTAGAGAAAATGGTTTAAAGAACTACGAAGTCATTTTAGAAGACCTATCCACAGACACCCTACACGCAAAGGTTTTCACGCCCCCCCCCCCTTATTTGTACGAGAATCGTAAAGCGGCTAACAGGATACATTTACCTACCAAGTTTCAACTGTGTAACACTAATAGTTTCAGAATAAAGTGACTGTGCCATACGGACGGACAGACACACAGACTTGACAAAACTTTGAGGGTTCCATTTTTTGCAATCCGGCAACGGAACCCTAAGAATACTATATGTCAGCCTTTTGTTTTTTTTTTTAAATGTAACTGATGTGCTGGTTTTATAAGACCTAGTGTTTCAGTTAATATTCAGTTTTCAAACTCTACACCAAATATTCATAAATCATAACTGTACATTCCATCGAAACCAGAGAAGTATTTCAATTAAAAAACCTCAAGCATTCCGTGGTTACAGACAGAGATATACGAAAAGTTACGCTTTCTCAAAGTTATTTCATTTCGACACGTTATTGCGTTGGAGATCATACACAAAACATTCGGTTCTTTTTTACAAAAAAGGAAAGTGAAAATCTGTTACTTATGTATTGCTAGTTCTATATTGTTTTTATATATAAGATTCTAAACTTTCGCATTGCATTGCCATAAGTATGAGACATGACTGGTATAAACACGAATAAAAACTTATCAGAATGCTATTACTCACTGTTTTACTTTTTTATTTGCGTTTAGACCCGTCATATATAATACTATTATGTTTTTTGTATTTCTACAAAATAAGTCAAAAAGTGTTGAAAAATCTACATCTCTTTTCTTTAACTGTCCATTTCAAAATTCCTATTTTTTATGTGTCCCAAATAAAGGGAAAAAGTGGCGACAAAGACAGGATAATGTTTTAATCCTATGCTAAGCGAGCGCTGGATGGAAACGACGTCGAAAAGAAGGTCTGACAAGATAAAATAAATGCGATACGATGAATATAAAAAGTATAAAGAGCCATGACCTCAATTCCTTGTCACAGTCAAAAGGTTGAGTGGAAATTATTTCTGGTTTAACATCTGACTGCTCCAAACAAAATTAATTTAAAAGCAGTTAACCTATTACCGAACTAATCTCTTTCGAATAGCAATCGTGACTGACTTTGTACTAGTATTTTGAAATGTACGAATTATGCACTAGCTAGCATTTTATAATGGCTGACCATTTCAAAGGACTAAGTGAGCATACATTTAACTTAATATATTTTATTTAATCGTGTTACAAATAGAAAATCTTGTTTCTACTATTATTTTATACCTTTTACATAATGGTGAATATACATTTAATTGAATCTAGAGTCGCTCACTCCTTGGCAACGCACATTAAAATCTTTTATTGTTTCGCAATGCAAAATTACATACACGTAGGCAACGGGCACACGGCTCGATTCGTTGGATTTCGGGAACATATTCTGTTTAAAATAAAATAAAAAAACCATTTTTACATATTTTAAGACACACGTCTTACTCTGACGGCGAACAACGGATAGCAACCGCATAGCGATCGTCCATTGCGGAATAACTCAGCGGAAAACCGCTTGCGAAGTAGGCCGAACTAGCCACGCTGACTGTAATCGCATTCCACGATCGTGTGTGTCAAACTTCAGCTGGTTGCTACTCGTCAGCAAACTCCAGCTGACGACCCATTTCCAGACTTTATGAGATCGAAGAATGAAACACTGCTCTTGTACGAGAATACGAATGTTTCTGACAGTTCGGATTGGATTCGTAAAAAATACAGAACATTTTTTTGGGGCGTGACTGGAATTTTACAGCTAATTGTTTTGGTCAAATTTGACAAATAATTACGCAGATGACAACGGAAAAATTCGTAGCGTATCTGCATATACGAGTATGTCCTACGGAGACGTACTCTATAAGTGCTCTTATAAAAACATATGTAATCTTCTAAATATACATAACATATTTATAGCACTGCAGCTTATTTTTAATTGTTAATACTATATTCCATCGATTTAAAATAGTACATTATGATACAAGTGTGCTAAGTTGACCATTATATACAAGGCGATATTGTGTGCGCACGAGCGAAAGCGAGTGCGCCATAAGAAAGCCGCGTATATTATGGTCACAGGCACACGTGTTTCATACGACGTTTTTCAACACACTTGCCATTAATCCAAACTTCGTCACACCACAGCCTCCAACTATTTACGAAAAATGGCGCCGAAATTTTCTTGCCGCGGAACTGATGCGCGCTCATGGTTAAGGCGCGAACTAGATCAGCCAACAGCCAAGATTAAAAATGTAAAAATTCGTTATTTAAAACACAAATTACAGAAAATTTTGAATTAATTTGAGTTATTTTTAGTAATAAAGCTAGATTTACCATTTATTGAAATAAATATGTAAATACTGTTATTTTTCGTATTTTTCGCATTAATACTGTTTGTTGTGTAAGTTATAACCCGACTAAATTATATCGCTTCATCTTCTTACTTACTACTTGGTACTAGAGTACAAATGTAAATTGGTCGGGTTATAAAAAAAAGGCACTAGTGCTATAATATACAGAAAAAGCACGCTTGTTTAATATCTATGATTATGTGCCAAAATCGGTGGAATAAAAACGCCATTTTGAGCAAGTGTGTTGAAAATATATTTAAAGCACATTTCTAGTTATTAAAACCCAGCTAAAGAAATAAAATATTTCAAACCTCTACGAGAAATCTCGTCTAAAGTGGAAACCATGTTACAAGCTTTAGCTAATATTCTCGGTATTGTAAGACGGTGAACGTAAGCCTTATCTTCTTAATAGTCTCATATTAAAAGGATCTTTTGCTCAAACAGTTTCCGTTGGCGATTATTGCTTTGCAAACCTATTTTGGTACGGGGTTCTTGCTTGGTAGGGCCACTACCCAATTACAACTGGTATTTTAAAAGACTTACGGCTGGTTTTACAATGGTCCCTTTTTATAAATCACTCCCGTCAAGATTTCGTGTGATATTCATTGAATAATGTCTGATTGTCCAATGCAAAATTAGTCTCTATAATTCCACACGAGAGTGATTCGAAAAAAAGGTAACTGATTTGAGAGAGTACTGACGTTTATAGTTCGCGTGATTATCATTGCTTTTTAGGGTTCCGTAGCCGAATGGCAAAAAACGGAACCCTTATAGTTTCGTCAATTCTGTCTGTCTGTCTGTCCGTCCGTATGTCACAGCCATTTTATTCTGTAGGTACCTATAAGCATTACACTGTTGAAATTTGGTAGGAAGGTGTATGTTGTTTACCGCTTTACGATTCTTATACAAAAAATAAAAAAGAATGATATTTAAGGGAGGCTCCCATACATGAAAATAAAACAGAAAAAAGGTTTTTTACTCCAACCTATGCGTGTGGGGTGTGTATTGATATGTCTTTTAAAATGACATAGAAGTTCCTAAAACCATTTTCTTTTAAAGTCTCACGTTTGAGCGATAGACGCTTCCAAGGTGGTGAAATGGGCGTCCCCCCCCCCCCATCTATCTTCTAAACTAAGCGAGTGTAAATTTTGAAAAAAAATACGTATTGTAGATCTTAACAAATACTTACAACGAAAATTGGTTTGAACGAGATCGAAATAGTAGTTTTTGAGATATAGCACATTGCCAACAACCGCAAACATAACTTTGTTCTTCATACAAACACTATGAAAAACAAAGTTATATTTGCTGTCAACAAAATATTGTGGTATTTTAGCTTAGTGGAAGTAAGTGGATTAAAGTGGTGGAATCTAGGCACGGAACCCTCAGTGGGCGAGTCCGACTCGCACTTAGCCGGTTTTTTTTTCTTTTCGTTTTCAAACGAAATTCACACGCCATATTTAACCGAGTGTTTCAAATATAGGGCCTCTAATAAGTTTTCATTAGCGTTATCTAATCACCACTTCACACACTAAATGACGTTCCATATTATTAATTATTATTAAACAGGCGTTGGCTGGCGAGCATAATCTACTCGTACCACGTTCGATAGTTATTTTCGTTCTACAACGCTTTCGTTTTGATAACAGTCATCAACGCAGTAAAATACCATTAAGTACTCTCATTTTATTCCACTTATTTACATTTAACAGCATGTCATATCATCATTACATCGATGGTAAGCTAGCGTAATCGTAAACAGATATGTTTCTTCGCCTCAATAGAAGGATCGATATTGAGTTCAAGGCAAGGTCAGTTGAGCTCGTGCCTCACAGTAAGAAAACATTAATTACAGACGTTAATGGCTATCCAATAATATTATTGCTACTGCCTAACTGGTAATGAAGAGGAAAGCGAGTTTTACGAGTAAATCGCTTTCGAGGCTAGCGGTTCTAAGTTACTGAAAATCCTTGACCATTGCGTGGTCACACATACATTGTGAAAGTAGGCACTCCAGTAGAAGTTAGCCTGAATAGTTATAATTAATAATAACCTTTGAAAATATCGACAAAGTTTGTATACAGGGGGGGTTCGTATAAGGGGGTTGTTTTGGTCAGCAACGCTCGACTCAGGAGTGGTAGTACAAACGATATTGATGCAAAAAAACCGTTTTAAATGAAAAAAAACACAAAATCAATTTATTATTGTGACACTAGCGAGCGAGTCAATAATATCAACACCAGTTCGCCTCTTCATAGCTTACTTGCTACGGCGTAGTATTTCGTAGATACTTGCAAGCTACGCGTGATGTTGCGAGTTTCTTCATTCGTTTAAAACTTTTATAGAATTTTGTCAGGAGATTCTTTTATTAAACTTGCATATAATCTCAAGTTTTAAAAAAAAAACTTAACTCATATTATTATATAAAAGTTGTCTTCCTATGTATGTAAAAAATTACAATCACATGCCTTATGACATAGAATAACTATAATTTAAATACTGGTGTATTTAAAAGATGTTTGTGCCGTTGGCCTAACCACTACAATTTCTATAGCCTAGAGGATTTTTTTATAAAAATAGTACATTATGATACAAGTGTGCTAAGTTGACCATTATATACAAGGCGATATTGTGTGCGCACGAGCGAAAGCGAGTGCTCCATAAGAAAGCCGCGTATATAATAGGTCACGGCACACGTGTTTCATACGACGTTTTTCAACACACTTGCCATTAATCAAAACTTCATCACACCACAGCCGACAATTATTTACGAAAAATGACTTACTAATCTGTGGAAAAATGGCGCGTAGCTTTTTTTCTTGCCGCGAAACAGATGCGCGCGCAAGGCTAAGGCGCGAACTAGATCGGCCAACAGCCAAGATTAAAAATGTAACAATTCGTGTTTAAAACACAAATTACAGAAATTTTAAAATGAATTTGAGTTATTTTTAGTAATAAAGCTGTATTTACCATTTATTGAAATAAATATATACATACTGTAATTTTTCGAATATATATACATTTTGTTCCTAAAATAAAAGTTATAACCCGACTAAATTATATCGCTTCATCTTCGTACTTACTACTTGGTACTAGGGTACAAATGTAAATTGGTTGGGTTAATAAACAAAAGGCACTAGTGCAATAATGTACAGAAAAAGCACGCGTGTTTAATATCTATGATTATGTGCCAAAAATCGGTGGAATAAAAACGTCATTTTGAGCAAGTGTGTTGAAAAATACATTTCAGAATATGTTTCAGCATTGACTCAATGACTCCGTAATCTAGTTAATTTGCAATCATTGTAACATACGAGATTCGCCTATTATTGTTAATTATATTGGTACTATAATTTTCATATTTTATTGTAACCTTGCATTTGCACCTTGTATACCATAATTAACGCCAATAAATAAATAAATATGCGCCAGTCAACACACCAATTGTCGTGGTTTCGAAGTAAAGATTTTTCTTCCTTGTGTTACGAATACCAAACAACGATTATGACGGGGGCGCCTCCCATAAATACTTTAATACATATTAAACATCCATGACACAGGTACAAATGTTTGTGCTCATCACATAAACATTAGCCCCTTGCGGGATTCGTACCCGCGACGGCCGGCGTAATAGTCAGGAGCTCTGACCAATACACCAAACGCAAAAAATAATTGATTGATTGCTAAAGGCACCCAATAGGTACTAGTATAGAAAGTAAGCAACTAACTATTTTCTGAATTTGTCTGCTTATTAGTATGCCTAATGAACGAAAACTATCATACTCAAGGAGATTTCTAATATGCTTTTATACGTTTTCTTCTGGCATCTTGATGTTTTCTGTGTTCTGGTTTCCTGAGGGGACGCGTGACTGTCGCAGGGTTCAGTAATTTAAAGTACGTCAATATAGTAAATTTTAGTACTTTATATTACTAATGCCTGAGGCTGCCAGTATCAATTCTTCTGTCTTCTGCTTCCTTCTTGTTTGCTTTCTCTTCTTTTTTACTTATTGACCAAGATTAAAGGTTGACTTTGTGTAACGCAAAAATTATTAAATACCTACTACTTAGTTCTAATATCATACAGGATGTGACCTGTGGCCGTAGTGCGAGTCCAAGCGAGATTTACTCGATCAAACGCATCGAGCGCGTTAACGAGAATTTATATCGGATTGAAGCAGCGCCGTCTAGTGGCTAACGTTTACACTAAAACAATCCCATATAAAGTCACGTTTACGCGCTCGATGCGATTGATCGAGTAAGTCTCGCTCCGACTCGCACTACGGCCACTGTAGCAGGAGCAAACATTTAAAATATAGGTCATCTAAATAACCAGTAATCAATTTTAAATGGTCTCAATTATTGCCTTTTTTTTGCTTACAATATTAATCAAACCAGCAATTCATAGCATAAAACTTGTCATTGTCATTAACTAAAAAGAGTAATCCGATTTTAAAATACATTGATTAGGGATTATATCTTTGAGTTAGAACATTTTAGAGTACTATGACCAGGACAAGGTAACTACTTAAACACTGGAATCATTGAATGAAATTTTTGATCCTATTACAGACTACACGCTGTATTTTTTTTAAGTAACTGTTAACTAGGTCATTCATTTGTCATCTTGGGCACATAATGATTAAAAAAATTAAACATAGGGTTAAAAAAAAATCTTCAAAAACAAACAACGTTATTAGTAAAGAAAAGTGTAGGATAATTAGAAAAGTTTAGCTAAAATTAAATATTTAAGGGAAAAGAGCTAAGCAAAGCCCAAGCCTTTGTGAATTAGAGCGCATTTCAAGCTCCAAGAATAGAATAAATAACGACTTTATTAAATTTACGTGAAATTATGTTAATTGTAACTTAATTGCTGAGTTATTTAATCTGGCTCTACCGGTAACTTTAAATAAGATTAGGTGCTTAAGATGTTAAGAAAATTTCATAAGCCTTTTACTTATAAATGCTAATAAAAGTAGTTACTTTACTAAGAAAATTAAATTATCTTATTATCGACAGTAATAATGCCTCTTTCACCATCACTCATCATGTCATACATATATCATATGGTGGATAAAATCAAAAATATATTTTTGCATTTATTTATTTTACAAGAAAATACTCGAGTCGTTTATCTTCTGTGCTCTCATGATGACCAAATGGTGAAACAGGCATTTGACAAAGATATATTTAATAAAATTCTACTTTTACAATAAAGTGCCTTGAAATCGCATTATATTACCTAAGAAATATAAGAACATATCAAATTGGTGAAAATTACATCGAGACTGAAAAACGTAAGCAGTGTATTCCAACCAATAGTGATCAGTGAAACGAAAGCAGATCCGTTGTGAACACGAACATAATATGAATAAAAAACACACTAAACTTACCTTTTAATGGATATCGACATTGATAAGCTTGCACTTAGCGTGCTTTGCCAGTTCATTGATTGGCGTGAGACCTTGGCTTCCACCAGCATTTGGCTGTTACTCGTTAACGGAAATGCTGTGACCACGACCTTCCTACGTCCACACCGACAGTACGCCGATATTATGCCGACACCATGCCGAAAAGGTTCTGACCTCACGCCGCAAATCTAAGTCCAACCATCAAGTCGGGAGGATGACTCGTGAGTGGAACAATCATAACTGTTCTCGTCATTGTTTGTGAATTACGTGATGCGATAGATTCGATTGCTTATAAATATTAATTATTGATAAACTACGTTATTAGGCTGCTTTTCGGCACTACGAAAACAAATGGCTCCTTTATGCCAGAGTCCTCATTGATATTGTAACAGCGCGGCATTTTTCACTGCTGTGCGTTGCGAGAATTATCAAAGCTAGCAATTCATATCAAATGACGATAGGACCCTGTTTTGGCGTCTGCTTTTAAGTCGTTGGTCGTAGTATGGTTATGGTATATCAGCAGTGCCGTTACACGAGTTCTGAAAGGCTGATCTGTTTTGCCGTCGGGCGATCGAGATTTTCACAATTCAAATCCATAATCAAAAATACCTCTAATACAGAAAATTACGAACCCAAATTTTGAACGCGAAAATGAATCATAATGGAATAGGATAGTCTGGCGCTTAATTGAATTAGGTCTGAAATGGATTGAATTGAACGGGAATCAGAAATAAGGAAATTCATATCGGCCTTTGTTATCGCGCAATATGGAGATTAAGGAGATTATAGCGATTTTTTGTAGTATTTCTTTCAAAAGACTGAAGAGAGGAAGACTGAGACTGAAAGAGTGAGTGAGGTTTTTAAAAGGAAATTTGAACATGACTAACACATTATCTCTGATACTCGGAATTAATTGATCGGACTTAGAATGATTTTACTGTAGGGGCTATACAATGGCCACAGTGTTATGCTATTCGAATAGTATAGTACCTAATTCTATAGCAGACAAATATTTTATCCTGTGAAGGTGTTTAAGATCCTTTATGAAATTAAAATGTTCTTGGGATGCAATAAGTAACCAAAAAGTACTAGAAGAGAGAATTGTAATTTTGATATAGAATTTTAAAAGAAGACCACTTCCAACATAAAAAGGAGGCCGGTATCAAGAAAAAGGGGGTCACCATCAACAAAAAATCCCTCGCCCGACAGCATCACAGCTCGAGTGTAAGTGACAAGCGAAGCGCGGTGCGTACCTAACTCACCGTCGTGCATGGGGTCGATGGTGTGAATCATGAGCTGCAGCAGACCGTGACGGAACTTGGCGGCCGGGGGGGCCTTGCTGGACCCCGGCGCTGGGGCCCCCGTAGCCGTGTTGGTCCCGACGGACGTCTCGCTGGAGGTCGTCGCATTGCCGTGCTGCAAAGGAAGATTAGGGTCATGAAGATTACAGAAGGAGTCGGTAAAGGCTATGTATCAAGGGACACCACAGCCTTTCCACTTTAAAGGATTTGAGACACTGGTTTCGGTCTGCGTTCCGGTGTATACAAATTTGCCCGCGCGCGATCCATTATACGGACCGGGCCGTAGACCGCAACCAGTGTGCTAAAAGGGTCCAAATCACTTGCACATTTCTATTTGAAGTGGCACCCGTCTTTGTTGGAAAGTGATAAGGCAGCAGAAACTTCTACCATACGAGTACCTATTACAAGTGTTCAAACTTCTTTATTACGGGGATATATTGGCACAATTTTTTCTCTCTCATTCTGAATGAAGAGCCCTCTTACAACGTGTAATATGATGTAAACCGGTATCCCCTTATAACTTTTGGTGTTGTGAGTTCTTGTAGTTAGTTCGTGGCTAGCAGAAAAAGAAGTATCCTTAATGTCAAAATGAAACACTTTTTTACGGATTCACTTTTCGCGATTTTATTAAATTTTATCCCGACGTTTCGAACACTTTACAGCGTTCGTGGTCACGGGGTAGACTAAGATGTAATTTGTCATTTACAGAGTTTTGAAAAATTACACTACCGTCACTCAATAACATCAATTAACGTTCCTATCCACGCATTAAAAGCTAACTGTGTCTTGTGATCTTGTAGGGAGTGGTATAGCTTGGGTCCTCGTTAGCACTGGATCCCATGCTGGTGGAATTTTTCTACCATCTTCTCTGTTTTTTTTTGGATGTTTTCTTATTTCTATAGCTTCGCGTAGCATACGTGGAACAAACCGACGTTCTTTTGACAGTACTTTGGGCTGATCGAAACGTATGAAGTGGTTGGATTTGTCTAAGGCATGTTCACACACTGCAGATTTTATGCATGTTAATCCGTAAAAAAGTGTTTGTTTCTATGAGTAATGTTCGCGTAAACTTCAGAAACAAGTATATCCTTAATGTGCTACTACTTTTTAGTAACATCTTTTATAAATTTATCCCCCTCGGAAGTAAGTGGTTCCTTATAAAAGATTAATTATATCTTTTTGTTGCACGACATTTTTTGCATAATTTCACAAACAAAATATTCTCAGAACTGAAACTGAACTATGGTTTTCATAACAAATCTGAAAGAATCGTTTGTACAACCTTGAGTCAACCGAATGCAGGTGCATTTTCAGTAACGAAAGAAGTACTCGTAGCATTCAGAATGGGGGCATTGGGTCAATGGGTGCAGTGAATCGAAGGTCGCAGTTAATTTGACGGGCGCCCTAAGCCTCGCGCACTACCGCAGTTTAATTAAAGGCTCTTTGGTTTGGTGCTGAACTTGTCAGATGTATGTTTATGTATGAAGTGGTTGGATTTGTCTAAGGCATGTTCACACACTGCAGATTTTATGCATGTTAATCCGTAAAAAAGTGTTTGTTTCTATGAGTAATGTTCGCGTAAACTTCAGAAACAAGTATATCCTTAATGTGCTACTACTTTTTAGTAACATCTTTTATAAATTTATCCCCCTCGGAAGTAAGTGGTTCCTTATAAAAGATTAATTATATCTTTTTGTTGCACGACATTTTTTGCATAATTTCACAAACAAAATATTCTCAGAACTGAAACTGAACTATGGTTTTCATAACAAATCTGAAAGAATCGTTTGTACAACCTTGAGTCAACCGAATGCAGGTGCATTTTCAGTAACGAAAGAAGTACTCGTAGCATTCAGAATGGGGGCATTGGGTCAATGGGTGCAGTGAATCGAAGGTCGCAGTTAATTTGACGGGCGCCCTAAGCCTCGCGCACTACCGCAGTTTAATTAAAGGCTCTTTGGTTTGGTGCTGAACTTGTCAGATGTATGTTTACAAGTTCAAGGTGATTTTTACAGTATTTTAAACTGCTCGCATTGTTTGCGATTTGACACAACGTGTTGTTGTATGTTGTTGTTGTATGTTCTATCTCACGTATTGTTTTTACCAAAAATTTTGACGATACCAACAGCTTACTATACATTACTTTTTTATAAACACGTTAGAATAAACTTGCTGTTATAAATTCCACTTGTAAAACTAGCAAACTTGTCAGGTAAGGAAAAGCTTGAGTTTGTAAGTATTCGACAAAACTTTAATAAAAAAAATTAACTAGCTGTTGTTATTTTTAACAGTTGTTTATAACTTTCCATTTTTTTAGGTCAAATACCTTTTTTCAATTTAATAAAATATAATATATTAAGGTTGATCGCAAAAACTTATTTACATAATGCTCATCTTAGAGATAAATGCGCCTTAAATCGTATGCCAGTTAGATAAGATAGCTCATTTTCACACTTAGTAATACAAAAACAATAACAATTACTACTTTTATTATTTCTGTTTTTTGCACTGAATTTTACAACTGCCTACTTGATTTTTTAAATGTAATTCAGTGTCTAAATTGATATTTTCGGATTAAAACAACGATTAATTTTGGCCTTCTCTCATTTCATGCATGTCTTATTTAAATTCTCAACTCCTTGATCGTGTAAATAATTGTTTTCTTTGTTTCATCGCATTCTGGGATTTTAATTATTTTGAGCTGCCTTTTCAAAATGGCTGGCGGTTCTTCCTAAGCTATTCTTAAGTGGAGACATTTCACATCGGTCTCGTCATTTCGCGAAAGGACCAAACAAATCGCGGGCATCACCAGTAATGGTGAGGCAAGTGGCGTGTTACACGTAGTTTTAGCTGATTCCCCTGATTAATTACACCTCTCAAGAGTTTTCTTTTGTTAACAAGAAATTGTGGAGAGGAGATGGAATGGGGTAATTTGTTTAGGTGGATGGTAATTATGTATTTGAGTGGAGAAGGCGATTGCTGGATTCCATTTCAGATTCGAGATTTTGTTTCGAGAAGTTGCTTCTAGTTTTTGATTCCTCCTTTTCGGCTGTTAAATCGTCATCTTCATCATCATTATCAGCCAAAGGACGTCCACTGCTGAACATAGGCCTCCCCACGGCTTTCCTCAGCGACTACTACCTAGCTTAGTTAAACTAGCTAAGATAACTAGCGGTCTGCATCCAGTTTGATCCTGGGATCTTTATAAGGTCGTCTGTCCATCTTGCCGGTGGACGTCTTTTGGTCGAAGGGAATCTAGAACTTTCCTGCCCCAACGGCCATGAGTTCTTCGCGCTATGTGCCCTGCCCATTGCCACTTAAGCTTACTGATTTTCAAGGCTATGCCCGTTACCTTAGTTCTTCTACGCATCTCCTCATTTCTGATTAGATCCCGTAGAGAAACACCCAGCATAACCCTCTCCATCACTCGTTGTGTGATTTTGAGCTTCTTTATAAGGCTTATAGTTAGAGACCATGTTTCGGATCCGTATGCCATTACTGGTAACACACACTGGTTGAAGACTTTCGACTTTAGACACTGAGGTAGTTGAGATGAGAAGACACTCTTGCGCAGTTTCCCGAACGCTGCCCAGCCGAGTTGGATTCGTCGATTGACCTCCTTCTCAAAGTTGGACCTACCCAATTGGATCAGTTATCCCAGGTAGACGTACTCGTCGACAACTTCGTGAATTGAGTTCCCAATGGATACTGGAGTGGGTACAACAAGAGAACTCGACATAGTTTTCGTCTTTTCCATGTTCATTTTAACACCTACTTGTTGGTCAAGGTCTTCGAGCATAGTGCCAAGATCGTCCAGCTGTTCATACAGATCATACACTTAAATAGTTTTTTATATTGATTTTAGGTACTACTTTTACTATAACTTAAACGTTGAGTCGCGTCAGTATACATCTAAGTGGTTTCAGAATGAGACTATAATATTTTTACCTGTAATGTTGACCTTGCATCTGAGAATAATTAATGATTCCATACAATAAAACTGCACGTGACATATGTCATTTTTGAATTTGAAGCTGTAGCTGTTTAGGTACTTCAGGTATTAATAATTCTTAGAGTCGATTTAACCAACGTCACATAGGACTTATCGGACTGAATAATTATAAAACTTGGACGAATAAACCACTGGACGCGCAATGACGGGCCATTTCGCTTGTGCCCCCTTAGCCACGAAGCGGGCTTTTTGGCCTCACTTACAGATGACGTCTTGTCAGTATGGTGATAGAGCTCAGTGAGAAACATTGTCGGAAAAAATGGGTAAATGTGTTATATTTTTTTGTAAAAATTATAGCGGCAACAAAAAAATATTTCTCTTCATCAGCGAGTAACTTTTTATCCCAATAAAGCTGTTAATTTTTCTTGAAAATAGTGAAATGTGTTTTTCAAGAGAAATGTTACATTGCCATTGAAAAAGTAGTGGTCAGTTACTACAAAATCAACAAGATAACGTATATTTAATACGGTAGGATTGTCGTACGTTTGTCATTCGTTCCCTTGTCAGTTTAGTTTTAATTGTGCTTGACTATTGTCGATAAATCATATCGATAAACGTACTATTAAATTATTAATATGAATACTTTTAAAATAAAATTATAAATCTTAAGTATGGTTCTCTAGAGAGTAGCTTAAGATAATCTTAATCCCATCAAAAACAATACTTGTCAAAAAAACCAAGTCTCGCAACTCAGTTATTCTACGGTAAAAAGTTGTGAGATCCATGTAATACCAAGTCGGTTATTAATTTATTCAGTCTCTACTTAAGCGATTTTCTGTCTTAATACGTTCAGTCTCTAAGACCACGATCGTGGTCCATAACAATTGAAAATCAATTGTGTCTGGAATCTCCGTACTCGAAGCATTAAGTTGTTACGTAATAATTAACAGCATCTTATAGTGACGCATATCAATATAAAAATTCTTAAATGTTTTATGTAAATATATTGAGACTTGGCCATCGCACTAAATAATTGAATTTACATGTGTTTTCAGGCGATTGAATTTACACGTGTTTTCAGGCGATGGCCAAGTCTCAATATATTTAGATAAAACATTAAAGAATTTTAATATTGATATGCGTCACTATAAGATGCTGTTAATTATTACGTAACAACTTAATGCTTCGAGTACGGAGATTCCAGACACAATTGATTTTCAATTGTTATGTACCACGATCGTGGTCTTAGAGACTGGACGTATTAAGACAGAAAGTCGCTTAAGTAGAGACTGAATAAATTAATAACCGACTTGGTATTACATGGATCTCACAACTTTTTACCGTAGAACAACTGAGTTGCGAGACTTGGTTTTTTTGACAAGTATTGTTTTTGATGGGATCTCATTTCTTTTTGTATTTTTTAGACAGTTCTACTTTTTTTCTTTTTGGTACCTTCTACTTATTGTATATATGTATATCTACCAGCAACGAATTTTATTAAAGCCCTCTCTCTGACTTATAAACTTTTCGCCTCGCGCTAGCACCGCGACAGCTCACTCGGCGACATTCACCTTTCCGCGCGCCCCGCCACTGTCCCCGCCCGGCCCCGGCCCGCGCCCTCGCGCTAACGCCGGGCAGCGCGTAGTAAGTAACGGCCCGCGCTCACTCGCTAGCATCGCAGCGCGTGGTATAATAATTAATTTACAACCTTACGCACTCGTAATAAGTACGAATACGCACGTAGGTACGTTTTTTGCATAAAAAAATTAATTTACACGTGTTTTCATGACGGGAATACCCATTTTTTGCTCGATTTGGCAGGGGCACTACCATGCGCCTATATTTATATGGGACTAGCTTAAACCCGCGGCTTCGCACGCAATAATAATAACTGCCGTAAAACATCGTTACGAATAAAGCCAATATTGAAAAATTTAACTGAAAACTTGGCTGAATGGGCTTAATTTTCTTTGCGGTCTTTTCTAGATTTTTTAGTTTTTCCTTGATTCATACACCAAACACTACTTATATTCCAAATTTGAAGCTTCTAGGTCTGCTAGAAGTGCCTTAGCATTTTGATGATCGGTGAGTCAGTGAGTGACAAAATTAAGAAATTTGACCTGTTATAATTCTTAAAATACTGGTTCAAATTGAATGAAATTTGAAATATACCGTGTCTTTACAATGCTGCATGGTTACTGAAAATATCAGTCTTCTAGTTTTATCCACAACGAAGTTATAGGGGGTCGAAAATGGTCTGAATTGCTTCGAGAAAAGGATGGTACGGCCGTGACGCTTTTTTGCTCGACTTGGTGGGGGCACTGCCGTGCCCCCAGAAAATACAACAGTTTGCTTTAAAATTTTAAACTTCATATTTTATGACACTACATCCTTAAAATATAATTTCAGATTTCCTGTGGATCCATTAAGGAATATAAAGTGGGTCGTAGGGAGACAAAATGGATCCACAAACCGAATATGTGGTATCCATTTAACACCAGTGTGATTTAATGCCAACGCAAAAATCTATTGCTTAATTATCCTATAGGATGTGAGATACCATATTTATTTTGCAGAAAAGAGCCATTAGTATAATGTTTTAAACTTTCATGGTCACTTACATTAGAATAGTTAGATACGGGATTGCTACCATGTACCTTATTATTTATGAGTTTCCGATATTTCGGCACTGTTGCAAGTGCCATGATCACGGAGTTACTGAAGAGAATTTGCGGGTGGGTTGTTATTGGCAGACATATCGGTCTACCCTCCTTCGAATTCGTTTATTCCGCTCGCCGCCAGTACCATTGTCCACAAACTCACTATTTTCCCGCATCTTTTCTCGACACACAACACTTACAGTATCTGTTCGCGAAACAGCACTAAGGTACATGGTAGCAATCCCGTATCTAACTATTCTAGAGCCATTCGTGCTATTTATAAACTTAGTCCTCGTGACTCCCTAAGAGAGGTCTTTAAGAAAATCAACATATTAACTGTGGCTTCTCATTACATTTTTGACAATATAATGTTCGTCCGTAAAAATTTAGATAATTTCATGAAGAAGAGCGACATTCACTCATATAACACAAGAAATAAACACAAGCTTGTCGTTTCTAACTTCAGATTAGTTAAAACTAGTAATTCGTTCATGGGAAATTGTATAAAATTCTTTAATAATATACCACACAATCTTGTCGAATTGCCGGTTGATAAATTTAAAAAACACGTTAAAAAAACGCTTATGTCTAAAAGCTATTATAAGGTTCAAGACTACCTGAGCGACACGAATGTGTGGTCTGTCCAGCCTGCACCGACTGATGTACTTACCTTTGATGTTTTTGATTTTACGGCAGCTAGTGGTGACTGAGTTTGTTCCGGCGTTTCTTCTCAGCACTTGCCTAATTGTCTGTGTTCTGTTTTGAAGCGCTGGTAGGGCCCAAAAGATATGGAGGCATGATTCGGCCCCTTCAGGGCACATTTATTTTTATTTTATTTTTCATTGTACATTTGACGTTCATAAGTGGCATATTGTGTCCTAAATTGAATAAACAATGTTTAATTTGATTTGATGATTTAAATGATGCTGGACTGTACGTACGGACAACAGCACGTCAAGGTAAACACCGCGGGATCTTATGCAGTTGTAATAAGGGATAGTTTGCAACAAAAGTGGGTAACCTGATATGCTGTCGACTGTACTTACGGGCGGTTTCACAATGTCTTAGGAAGTTCTAGTTAGTGGTTCTTTACAGACCGTTTATATAAACGTTCTATGTTTCAGTTGTTCATTCGTTGGTTTGTGCATTAAACATGTCCATAATGTAATTTATTGTTTTGGTGATGAAAATTATATGTCTTTTTACAAAAGATTCGTTCATTCATTCGTTCCACACATATCGCTAAAAAAATATCGACACTTTCATGCACTAAATGTCAAAAAATGACACGACAAGCTCCCCCCGCCCCGCAGAAATTGGCTAATGATGTTTTCATACATTCGCTCTTGCGTTTCATATCCAGTGGTTAATTCATCCAATGCTTTAGAATGTTTTTAACACTCACAGTGTCATATTTTATAATCATAAAGATGAAATAAGAAACCAAAAATTTGCGCACGGGCGGGACTTGAACCAGCAACCTTTTGGCAAACCGGGCCAAACGCTCTTACCAATTGAGCTACCGTGCTGTTAGTCCGACCCTGCGAAATTTGTGGTTTCTTATGAAAACGTCAATTGCGTGACGCTTAGCGCCATCTAGCCGTCTGTTTATGAAACAGATGGCCCAAGCAGTCATTCTTTACAGAATAAATTCAACTTGGAAATTGATGTCGCTTCGCTATCTAATGCTTTAGAATGTTTTTAACACTCACAGTGTCATATTTTATAATCATAAAGATGAAATAAGAAACCAAAAATTTGCGCACGGGCGGGACTTGAACCAGCAACCTTTTGGCAAACCGGGCCAAACGCTCTTACCAATTGCGCTACCGTGCTGTTAGTCCGACCCTGCGAAATTTGTGGTTTCTTATGAAAACGTCAATTGCGTGACGTCTAGCCGTCTGTTTATGAAACAGATGTTAAAAACATTCTAAAGCATTAGATAGCGAAGCGACATCAATTTCCAAGTTGAATTTATTCTGTAAAGAATGACTGCTTGGGCCATCTGTTTCATAAACAGACGGCTAGATGGCGCTAAGCGTCACGCAATTGACGTTTTCATAAGAAACCACAAATTTCGCAGGGTCGGACTAACAGCACGGTAGCTCAATTGGTAAGAGCGTTTGGCCCGGTTTGCCAAAAGGTTGCTGGTTCAAGTCCCGCCCGTGCGCAAATTTTTGGTTTCTTATTTCATCTTTATGATTATAAAATATGACACTGTGAGTGTTAAAAACATTCTAAAGCATTAGATAGCGACGCGACATCAATTTCCAAGTTGAATTTATTCTGTAAAGAATGACTGCTTGGGCCATCTGTTTCATAAACAGACGGCTAGATGGCGCTAAGCGTCACGCAATTGACGTTTTCATAAGAAACCACAAATTTCGCAGGGTCGGACTAACAGCACGGTAGCTCAATTGGTAAGAGCGTTTGGCCCGGTTTGCCAAAAGGTTGCTGGTTCAAGTCCCGCCCGTGCGCAAATTTTTGGTTTCTTATTTCATCTTTATAATTCATCCAAGTTATAAAACGACCGATTTTAGAATGAAATTTACATAAATAATGGTGACGTTTTTAAAATAGGGTTTTTTGTATATATTCGACAAATATTCCTTATCTGACGTTAGTAAGTTCGGGCCTAAGTTGCATACTTATGTCGTAAAAGTCAAGGGTCAGGCTGAAAATCACTTTGTGAGTTATGCTTTACCTACTTATTTTCAATTTAGTTATATTTATCAGTCTTTATTTAGCTTACATCGTATACGGAGTGAGGTATTAAGGTTTTTCAATTATTTCATTTGTCAAAAGCATACCACTTCAACGGAACCCAAACATACTCAAAAAAGATAAAATTAAACTTTTCCGTATACGTACCGAATCTGGGATCTTCTTAGAACCCCCCAATCTGCTCAAAGACGAATCTTTCTCGCCCAAAGCAATGTTTGAATGCATTTAAATCCGTTCGAATCCTCGATGAAAGATGTTCACAGTCACAGAGTGCAATCATGTGAGCGGTAAGAAAACGGCGAGGTACGTTCCGAAGAGATTTACTTGCCTATATTTTCATCATTTTATTGCTTTGTTCGGCTGAATTACGCTATTCAGGTGGGAATAGAGTAAATCGCTTGTAGTGTTGGGTAAAAGGGTTGTCGATAATTTCGAACGCACGCTTTATACGCGGTAGGTGAACCAAAAAACAATGTAGTTAGAGTCTTCAAAATATTTAATTACCACTGCAGAAAACACTGGGACACTTATTTTTATTTAAATACTAGCGAACTCAGCGAATTTAGTTTCGCCCCGCCTCGTCCTGCCATGACCCCGTAATTTTAATAATAATTATTTTACTCCGGACGGTGACAAATCTGACAAAGTAATAATCACGAAAACCGGTCCACCCGCTCATTTTTAACCGACTTAAAAAAAGGAGGAGGTTATCAATTCGACTGTATGTTTTTTTTTTATTTTTATTTTTTTGTATGTATGTTACCTCATATCTCAGTCGTTTGTCAACCGAATCGAAAAAATTTTTCACCTACTTAGAGTGTGTACCTTTTAGTTGGTCCCATTTTTTCCATTTTGGGATCTGATAATGGGATCTTAGTGTAATAAATTTTAAAGGCACGTATAGTGTTTCTTTACTAGAATCTTAATGTTGACGTGTTGTTACGTCTGATAGTCAACATCTTGTGGGGCTGAGCTGATGGTGGAACTCCTTAACGCTTAGGAGTTCAGTTATTATAATGACGGAACTTATGATAGGTAATTTGTAGGTTCTTAAAAAATAGAATCATAAGGTGCAACTCCCCCCCCCCTCTTATGTAATTACTAAAAATGAAGAAATAAAATAAACTTTTAAAAAGTAAAAACCGACTTCAAAACCAAAATGCACTAAAAAGTCCTTAATAAACTCTTCACCATTGAAAGGAAAGGAATCCGTTTTAGGAAAACAATTTCTTTTTGGAGTCGGTGCCATCACTTTGACCATCAAGCATCAACTATCACAGCACCGACTCCAAAAAGAAATTGTTTGCCTAAAACGGATTCCTTTCCTTTCAACGGTGAAGAGTTTATTTAAGACTTTTTAGTGCATTTTGGTTTTGAAGTCGGTTTTTTACTTTTTAAAAGTTTTTTTCTTCCATAAATACATTTTCCTGACAATAACAAACACATCAAAAAAATAATTAGCGAAATCGGTCTAGCCGTTCACGCGTGATGCCGTGACCAAGGGAAATATGGACTCATTTTTATATAAAGAGAGATAATACTGTTTACTTTGTTGTCTTCATGGGGACTTAGCATTTCACAAAATCTGGATGGTCAAGTGGTATAGGCATGTGCCCGAACAGAAAAGGACAAGGTGGTTCATTTTCCCCCAGAAAGTTGAATTTTTTCAGGTGCATTTTTTTCGGATTTCGATTATTTTCATGTACGTCACTAGTTACGAGGTGAAAGGAGGTAAGATAGGCGCTTACGATTCAGCCCGGGTCCCGCAGGAAACTATAAATTGCACCTAATGCTCGGATAGTCGAAACGCCTTAATATTAACGCACCGTGCGAATTATATTTCAGTGTATACCGTTCCGTAACGTTTAGAGCTATTACCAGTTTTGTAACGGCTAATGGTTATTTTTATACTGACATTAATACTGATTTATTAATGGACGATGATGATAGATAGATAACCCTTTATTGCACAAAACATACATTGATTTACAAATTCGTTTTAAAGAAATGTACAATTTAGGCGGTCTTATCGCTAAAAGCGATCTCTACCAGACAACCTTTGGGTAAGGAAATTATGAGTTTTATAGGAAGGGGTATTTTGTGCATAAGACAAAAGAAGAGCTGAATAAGTGAAATAGAAATATATCTGTATAATAAAAATAATTATATAAAAAATAAATACAAATAAAGAATAATATTAATAAATAATATACATGTTTATAAAATATAACATGATGATTTCAAAGATAAACAAAATTATAAAATTGTCTCACTCATTAAGAACTAAAACTTAGTTTTTGGTTTTTTATTATTTTTCTGCATACCAATTCAAGAATGATTTTATTTAAACAGAAGGGCGATTCAGAACGTTCGATAAGCCATTCGGCTTGGGTTTCGGCTAGATTTTCTATTCATTTTTAAATTAATGTCGCATTTTGATCGGATGTCGATATGTCAGTTCGGTTACAAATATAATAAAAGATCATAATAAAATAGTTTCATCGGATAAATCCACGTAGTTATAATTCAATTAATATGTAAAAGTTATCGAATCGTAACCCAATCCGTAACCGAATGGTTCTGAATCGGGGGGCAGGAGCACTAAAGTATAAAATTTCAAAACGCGCAAATTTATCCAAGTTCATAAGTCTTCAGTCATGTATGTAGAATGTGGTAAATTGGTCATTTATTTGTCAGAGAGCTTAGATTGATTACTTTTCACTGATTAATTATTATACTTAATAACAAGCTCATTAATCACATAGACGCAAGTCACTCAGATACCGTAAACTTCATTCTGATTGAAAAATCTTGACTACATTTCGCGTCGAAATTTCCCCTGAAACAGTATTGTTTTCGCGTTTTTAAGCAATTACACGGAATTAATTTTCAAAAAAGCCGTATCGCATTCGTTCTGGGTTGGCTGGTAATGGAAAGGCTGGTATCTGATCGTCCAGATCGTAAAACGATTTGCACCGCATACAAAGCATAACAAATACAGCCACTTCAGTGAGGTATACTCTAAAGAAATTTAATTCATGAGTAAGATAAAAACATAAATATTGTTGTTTGGCATTTATATTTTTTAAGAATCATTTTTTTTGTTACTTACAATAATTTATTTCTCTAATCATCAAAGCCTACATAATGACTATTATTGAAATTTTTTCACAGTGTAAAGTTGTAAGCCACCCGCTATCAGCGACTCGATGAATAACATTATAGTCATCATTATATTGTCCTCTAATAATCATTAAAATTAACATTATTTGCTGAGTTTTTATTCAAAGAGGTCGCATAACTTTCTCCTGGCTTTAATCACCTCTTCAGAAATGTTACTTTCTAAATTACCTTGTATTATTTGTGCTTAGTGAGTGTGTAGGAGGAGTAAATGCGTGCAAAAATGTGCAAACATTTAATAAGATGTCAAGTCGTTAAAAGGGCGTTTTTTTTCAAAAACGTAATCGTAAACTTTAATGGATTTAATAACGTTACTTACTTTTTATTTGTATTCACATCAAATAGAGTTCCAAGGTAATTGGTACCTAGATATTTTTAACCATACTTAGTGTTTTTTGTCGGCGTGGCCGTGCTGGATTTTCTGTGTCCACTGCATCGTCCGGTGCCAGTTGAGTTATTGCTTTCAGCGATTGATTGCTTTTGAACCGTTTGCGGTGAAATTATTCACCAAAATTCTATATTCCAATGTTTTATTTTAAAAATATGGACGAATTATGTTGCGTAGCAATCCTTTTTATTAAGCTTATGGTTAAATAATTATTAATACTTTTTGATAACATTTACAAAAAAATTATATTGTTATTTTCTAACAAAGTAAATCGAACCAGAAATGTATTGCAAACAAATATGTCCCGTCATAGAATTTGAAATTCACATTTTACTACAACGAGTTAGTGATTTTGGTATATATTGGTTAGGAATTATAACTTTGAATTACCATCTCCTGAGTTAAACCATTTTACAGTACTATGAATAAAATAGGTCAAGGTTTACTACCTTGTAGTAGTCTACTGTGTACTTTGATTAAAATTGTAGCTTGTTTTACAGGCCACACACTGTATAAATCCGTTGTTACCCCATATGCCGTGCCTACAGTGCGACTAAAATACCAACATCGGAACTAACGCTGTCATCTTCAAATATGCGGCTGCCAGATTTAGTGTAGCCAAATCTTACGGTGATTTTCCGATTTATCCGTTTTTATTGTTTATACGATTTTTTTTTGCATTTAAGATCAGTTGAACATACACGATTCAAACTTTTAATACTTTACTTTTCACGCTTTTACTGCTTTTAATTAGTATTCGTCTCTTTAACTTTGCCATGGTTGGGTATAAGAATATTCGTTAAACAGCTTCCTAAAATCCCTGTATGTAAGATATTTTTGCATAAAAGTAATTTATTTATGCAAACAGGCCCATTGAGGACACTTTTACACGTCCCAATATAAACCCTACCACAGCTTTGGGACAATTTTGGGCTAGTGCTGAGAAGAAGCTACGCAACAAACTCAGTCACTATTGTCAATGCTTCTTTTCAAAAGGTTTACATTTTTTTTTATATCATCTTGGGTCCCGTTTCTCGAAATTCCTTAAAACAGCCCTAGTTTTTCCTTAATCCTTACCTTTCCCTATTATTTTTGGAGTGGTTTTCACGTGCATATAATAATTACCAACGATTGGTTCGATTTTAGTAACAATTTCTTTGGAGTTGTCTTTCGGTTTTTATTTCGATTAGGTTTCTAGTCAAAGGCATGTTTTTTTTAACTGAAGTGTTAAGTGAGTTTACGACGGTTTTACTCGCAAGCGACGACTATCTACTAGTCTATGAAAAATTGCACAAGGCGTGCAATTTTTCATCTATCTATTAATCACAGACGGAACGAAAATTTTCCATACAAAAAGATACGTCGTCGTTAGCGAGAGAAACTGTCGTCGCTATCGATTAAACTCATGGTAACGGTACTGATAAATCTTTCTCTCTCCGACTGATAAGTATTTGCAGAATGAATAATGTAAAAGTTTACAGGTTTGCATGAGTCATACGTTTATGTAACGTTAATCTTCTTTACAATACATTTTAAATTTTATTGATTGTTGTTCTAAATTAACCCCTTCCCAGGCCAAATTCAGGGCTTACTTGATCAGCGGAGAAAAAGCACGGCTTTTTTACATGGCCTACATAATCCAGGATTTGCCTCAAGCCTCAGCCAATTCATCAATCAGGGTGTCAACCGGTCATGAGCCCGACTGACCCTATTCCAAAATGGATGACATTTGACTTTAACAATTGATGGGAAATCTCTAACAACAGATTTTATCGATAATCTAAATGCATTTTTTGCGATAAATCCGGGTAGAAATTTTACTTTACGCATAGGTGGGGTTGTAAACTTTTCCTTTGGCTCTTGAAATAAGATCGATAGAAATACTTTATTGCAAAATCTAACTTAGGAATGAAACATGGTACTCTTTTAAAAGCAGGTAGTACAATTTAGGCGGTTTTATTGCTTGTAGCAATTTCTTTCAGACAACCTTAAAGTTAGGAAAAAAATAACGGAAAACGGGGTAGCGTAATATTTTAAACAGAACAAAAGAGCAGCCGTCACAATCAATGTTAAACTGTTTTTTTTTCGTTTGCATAGGAAATTAATAATTATATTTTTCGCTTGTTGATTATAAGATCCTAATTGTCATTGTTTCAAATTAAAATATAAGTTAGTTCTTTTTACCAATAAAGATATAAGTTAAAAACTTAGGCCTTTTCCAAATTTATTTAGCTAAATTTACGCAAACCTTAAATAATTTCTGAGAGGTCTAATGGTGCCTAATATAGCTATAAAATAATGTTATTGATAAAAAGGTATTTCGGCCATATATCATGCAAACTGCTTTTAAAAAGCCATTAAAAGCCAGAACGGGCAATTTTTAAAACGCCTTCCAAAATTTTCGTGTTAAAAAGTATTGCTCTCAAATCCTTTGTAAAAACAACGCGTAACTCCGAGGTGTGAGGCTCATATAAAATGTATTTGCGGTTGAATTCGGGCGAGTGTGTGTTGCCAGATTTAAAATAACAAACACTTAACGACGCATTCGAGACGCAAGGGTTGGGGAAAAAAAAGAATAGGTCGGGTTGAGTGAAATGAAAGAGTTAATATTTAGGTCGTTGTGTCACAATGAAAGTTGAATGACATCGGGTAGCAAGACTTTGACTAGCGAATCAAGCAATTTTGAAACAGGCTTGGAACCCGGTATTCTTTGAACCGGTTTAACGAAGTTACAGGTGGAACTTTTTGAAAAAGGCTCGGTACCTTTGAAAAACCGGTTTGGAAAAAAGGATTTCATTAACCGGTTGAACTTTTCGCTGGGGCAGGACAACGACCTGAGCTTCAAGAAGATCTGCGAGCGGTGAGCGCGTCTTACGTATGTTTTTATTAAACATGACGTGGTTTGCTTATATATACTATCAGATACGTACAGTGGTAATTGTTGGACATATTTTTGTTAATTATAATTATATTTTAAATAATAATAAATTTACCAAAGAACCGGATAAGTAAAACGTCTTTAGAAGCATATACGTTTCAAAAACAAGTCGCGTCGCGATCGTAACTAGCGGCTAGGCATTAAATTATACGATGAAACCGGTTTAACTGTCATTATACCGGTAAATCTTGAACCGGTATCAAGCCCTGTTTCGGGAAATGATTTTTAATTTTTTTGCACTATACAAGTATCTTTAATCGTTCCTTATTTTTTAATATAACCTTTTCAGTTATAAAAAGATATCTAACAATAAAATTATTATAAAGATATTATCATGAATTAGGTTACATGGTTAGGTTAGATTCCAGTCTCGTCCTGGCGTATATTGTGCAACTTTCATACTGTCATATATTTCGTTGTAACTGTGCAATAAATTTACTGTTTTTCTCAACGAAATTTGTACAATTATTAATTAATATTATACAGATTGTTATTTTGGTAAGTGACATCCAACTCGGGGATGAGTGAGATGAGTTTTGCTATAATATGAATTATCGTAATTCTAAAAAATAAAATAAAATATATGCAAGTTTTATAAAAGAAAACCTACAACCTCCCCTAATTCGGGCGTCCGCTGACTAAAACTACAACCTATACATAATTATTTACTTTCAAGCGCAAAGTATAAGCCTTTTTCCTTTCTCGTATATAATTTCTATGGTCCTTTGACAAGGTATACTTTACTTTAATCCATTTTCTTTTCTTACTCCACGTGCAATCCTTCCTTTTAGTCTACAGTGGCTCTCAACTCCGCTGGTTGCAACCGATAATGCATTAAATAAATAAATATAGGGCACCAATCACATACATTTCTCTGATCCCAAAGTAAGTAGCTAATGCAGTTGTGTTATAGAAATCAGAAACAACGGTGGTACCACAACACCTAGACCCGAGACAATATAGAAAATTATGATTTCTATATTATTGACCCGATCGGCAATCGAATCCGGGACTCGGACCTCAGAGCGGCGACGCCTTGAAACCCAGTGTGCTTAGCCACTACACCACTGAGGTCGTCAATTTATTTTTACCTGTCTATTTATATGGTGTATTTATTTTTATAAAATGTAAATTTGTTGAATAAACTATGAATTCGTTTATGTATTTTGTATTATGGTGTGTATTTTATGATTATTTATTGATATGTAATATTATGTAATCTGTACTTATTATTCTTCTCTTATGTCTCTTTATAAAATCTGTCCATTTGACTTTTGATCATGCCTCTTTATTCGTTCTTCATGCTTTTTCTCACCTGAAGGTTGTCTGGAAAAAAATACTTCAAGCAATAAGACTGCCTAAATTGTACTAATAGCAAATATAAAATATTTTGTCCTGTGTCATTATGTTTAGGGTGTGCAATGTATTTGTATTTTTAATCTCGAGCCACATAAAAATAAGTCTTTTTATTTCCCTCTGTATATAACGAGACTCACGGGCCTAGGCCAAGTGGGTTTCAGTGCCTAAAATAACTTGTGTGGTGTTTAATATGGCCGCCTTCTGCATAGTTATGTATGTGTATTACTATTATTAACAATAATTTGATCCCTACTGAACGATTTCAGCACCAAACCAAATAATGTAAAGTTTTTCGAGGAGCCTCTTATATTTTTTTTAAGTTACTTTTAATGAGCTTCATACAAGATCATTTGCCAATGAATCTTTTGTCCCTCATGTATAATAGGGCTCTTTGTTTCCCTAATAGTCCATTAGGCACAAGTATAAATTTTAGGGACGATATTTAACTCTGCAAATGACATTCTGACCTGATTTCGTCTTTGTCCCTTGAAAAAGATAAAAGTTGAGCCAAAAATTCGTGCCAAGAGGTTTTTGTATAGAGATTAGAGCTAGAGCATGGAATCTATTCAAATATCATTATCACTTATTCATTGTAAATACACAGTAGAGTGTCAATTTTACAAATCAATATCGTATGAAGGCACAAATAAATACAGAAGGGTCTCATAATTTTATTTCAGCGGTATGTGAAGGACAGGGATTGTACAATCACATAATATTATGATACAATATCTTCTTTGCTATTTTATCTTCCAAACAGCAGAAAAATATAAAAATGCAGCTGTGGAAAAACAGTTATTGACTTAAAAACTAAAACCAACGGTTAGCTCACCCGCTTTTGAAGGATCTACTGCTAAATTAACGGTTTAGATCTATACCATGCTTTAACCTCCAGTTACTAAAAGTACTAGCACTATAATCAGTAAAACAGTTTGTGAAGTTTTCCTTTATTTACTGACTATAAAATATACAGCGTGTTCATTTTATCATTTGTGTTTTCATCATTAATACCAAATCGATGCTAAAGGACTAATTGTTCAAAATGTGCGTACGTTATTTCATCACATTCATAATGTAGATACTTATTTCATTTATAAATTTATAATTTAGAAAAAGTGCATCACTGTGATGGTATGTACCATTATTGTGTAAGTAACCTGACGTGCTGGCGAATGAATATAAACTTTTTCAAGTGGAGCAAATAGCAAAACGAAGACTCTGTTTGCAAACTTATAGTAACTGGGGGCTAAATTACTAATTTCTGAAGACTTAGATGCATTTACATGGAGAAACTTCAAAAATACTAACGGTATTATCTAAATCTATGAGTATATGTAGGTAATGGATAGTTATGAATGAATTATATGTTTTCGTTAGTATAATGAGGAGTAGCA
Organism: Pyrausta purpuralis; assembly: GCA_963924145.1. Lineage (NCBI taxonomy): Eukaryota > Metazoa > Arthropoda > Insecta > Lepidoptera > Crambidae > Pyrausta > Pyrausta purpuralis. Next base: position 19,194,967 of record OZ001657.1, read on the forward strand.
ATGAATGTAGCATTCTATGTAAAGTAAGCTGTAAGAGTAAATAACAATAAACATGTATGTAGGTACAAAGGAGTTATGTAAATGATAGAACAGTGGTACTGGGCTAAATTCATGTAGAATTGTAGAAACTGTCAAATGTCAGGCGGTCCTTACAAACTAAAGTCAGTTCATTAGTTCTAATCTTAGAGGGAAAGAACAGTTTTTTCAGGAGAAAGAACAGTTTTTTCGGGATCGGAGGGCCGATTTAACCAACGTCAGATGGGACTTATCAAACCTTATAAGTATAAAGCGTCCGTTAAATAGGTGACGTTTTCAAATTAGGCTTTTGTATCATATTCGACAAATATTCCTAATATGACGTTAATAATAATTATATAATAGTAAATAAAACAACCGATTTTAAAACGACATTTACACAAATAATTCCTGACAAATCGATTCCTATATCTACGTTGGCAAAATCGGACCTAAGACTTAAACAATCCGGAAAACCTAAGATTAGTTATTTTTTAATTTGATATTTTGCTTAGGTTCTCTCCTAATGAACATGCAAATAGTTATATAGTTTTCTCGTTTTAGCGTAGGTTTATCTAAAACGTATATGTTTCATCTTGAAGTAATGTGTTGTAGTGTACAACTTGAAATAACGACGTCCAATAAAATTTACGTTCACCTTACATTGTTGACAGTTGTTGTAACCATCCGGTTGTAACTAACGGCTGTAACATTAACCAAGTTCCGTTATTTGACCACTAAATCGCCATGAGCATCTAGCTAGACTGACAATTAAGTCGTAACCTTCAAGCTGCACTTCATGTCTTAGCACCAGGGATGTGCTAAACTTAGTCACAGATGCAGAGGGTGATATATTTTTATATGCATCGCCCTTAATTCGTGCATTTTATCTGCAGATTTACATTGTATGGAAGATTTACCGGCATATAACATTAGTAACGCAATTTAGAATCAAATTTAAAATAAGCTTTGACATGGGCTCTGATTTTTAACCGACTTCAAAAAAGGAGGAGGTTATCAATTCGACTGTATGTTTTTTTTTTGTATCTATGTTACCTCATATCTCAGTCGTTTGTCGACCGATTCGATTTTTTTTCCTATCTAAAGGGTATACCTGCTAGTTGGTCCCATTGTTGCCAAATTGGGATCTGAAGATGGGATCTTAGTGAAATCGAAAGAAACTCTCAAATTTTAAAGGCACATATAGTGTTTTTTACTAGAATCTTAATGTTGACGTGTTGTTACGTCTGACAGTCAACATCTATGCTAATGGTGGAACTCCTTAACGCTTAGGAGTTCAGTAATTATAATGACAGAATTTATGATAGGTAGTTTGTAGCTTCTTAAAGAACAGGGTCATAAGGTGCAACTAGCCCCCCCCCCCCTCTTCTGTACTAAAAATGAAGAAATGAAATTAACTTTTAAAAAAAGTTAAAACTAAAAAGTCTTCAATAAACTCCTGACCATTGAAAGGAAAGGAATCCATTTTAGGTAAACAATTTCTTTTTGGAGTCGGTGCCATCGCTTTGACCATCAAGCATCAACTATCACAGCACCGACTCCAAAAAGATATTGTTTGCGTAAAATGGATTCCTTTCCTTTCAATGGTCAAGAGTTTATTTAAGACTTTTTAGTGCATTTTGGTTTTGAAGCCGGTTCAAACGACAACGATGAAAGAAAAAATATGATGAAGCAGAATATATGAAAAGTTTCTTATATATGGCCATTATCTCAAAATTAAGCCCATGCTGTCCGCAACTTACATTAAAACGTCTCAATATCATCAAAATTACACATTAACAAGACACAATTACGTCTCAATCAGCATGACTACGGCGTAGCAAAAAGGGCATCAGGGAATGTCACTCTGATGTATGTGACAACTGCCCTTCGTAGCATAGTACTTATCTGAATAATATAAACAAACCGTTGCTCGTAGTTTGTAGCATAAGTACTAACAATGACTGTTGTAGTGTAAGATCACTTGATTATAGAAGCTCGAGCTGAAGACATCTCTTTATTGTATCCTACCTCTTTTTTCATACGCGTAAGCGATGCTTTGTTGCGGGCAAAAACACTCATTTACGTTTACCGCTCACGGACCGCGCTAATAATATCTTCAGTTATGTGGCATAAGTATGGGTATTATTTTATCACATATACACGTATATTTTAAACAATAAATATCGGCTATGGTGTCCGTGCCGACTATAACTGAATTAGTACAAAATACCACAATAATTGATGCCAGCAATCACTTTGTTTTTCATAGTAATTTACACTCGCTTAGTTTCAAAGTTAGATGAGAGGATGACGCCCATTTTACCACATTGGTAGTGTCTATCTCTCAAAAGTTCGAAGTTTAGAGAAAATGATTTTAGGAACCTCGATATCATTTTAAAAGACCTATCTTAAGACACCTCACTCCACGCATTGTTTTTTTTTTCTTCGATTTCACTATTGCCCCCGTAGTAAAAGTTGTTCATATTCATCAGTGGAGTCTTTACACAACATTTCAGTACTGATAAAAAAGTCACCCTGTATATGGGAGCCTTCCTTAAATATCATTATTTTTTATTTTTTGGATGACAATCGTAAAGCGGTTACTAGGATATATGTACCTACTAAGTTTCAACTGTGTAATACTAATAGCTTCAGAATAAAGTGGCTCTGACATAGGGACGGACAGACAGACAGACAGACAGACTTAACGAAACTATAAGAATACCGTTTTTTGCCATTCGGCTACGAAATTCTAAAAAATAAATCCTTTTTTTTTCTTTTATGCATGGCGAGAAGCTTTGGTTTACTAGCTTATTGCTAATCTCAAAATTTTGCCTCAATCCGCATTCCGTTTCTCGCCGCATCGGCCTGGCAGAATGTGCCAGCACTAAGCCCGACTAATGTCCTCTATCCAGTCTAGTTATAAAGTGCACTCACACCGCAACTCGGCTAGTTACCAACAGTTTATTATCTGGGTAACAGTTTGCAACAACTTTGCGCTGCGATTTTTATAAGTTAGAAAGTTTGGTTGAGTTATGACAACGCAGTTTTTGTGAGAGAGTTTAGTATTAAGAAGATTTATAGTCGTTGATAGAGGTAGAGATATTGAGACTGGAAATTACGCTTTAAATAAAACTGTCGGAATAGTTTAATTTTTAATAAATATTTGTAATAAATGTTACTCCAAATTATGTAATGGTCATTTAGTTAAAGGTCATTAAGAAAAATAAATAAGTTGTAACATACTTTATGAAAGCAAGAAAAGCATAAATAAGTAAGTACCTAAGTTCAGATGCTGCTCTTTCTATTATGATGAAAATTACACCTATTTGAAATATATTAACTATGAATCATAATTATGTTAGTTACGAACAAATTCGTACAAATTCAGAGAGAATTACTTTTTCCTTTCCTTTCGATCCAAAAAGTTATAAAGAAGCTAATGAACTGCCTCACGTTATTTACTTGTGGAATTCGCATATTCGAAATGACCTAAATTCAACTAACATTTCTCTACTTGTGGACAACAAAAGTTTATTAAAAATACTTTTCAGCGGGAACAAACAATGGACTCCGGTAGAAAACTTCTCGGACGTTGCGAAAAAACGATAGAAGATATTCCGCTGTACCTGCACAAGAAATGAAAGTAGGGTATCCACGAGGTGAAGAAAAGAGGTCGAATAATGGAACATGGGCACTTTTTATACATTTTTTTATTGTTTAATTGGTTTTATTTTTCCTCCAGACCAAGCCAAGAGTTGAAGATGGGCTGAGCTCACAAAAAAGAAGCCAGAAGTTTACTCTGACTGAGCCAAGCTGAGCTGATTAAAGAAAGGCGAGCAAATCACTCGAAGATATATATAGTTAAGCGCTTATTCGATTTTAACTGCTATTCTTTTCTTATTTTTCTTCGTCGTTCCTCGTTTTACGGTTTTTATCTTATCCTGCGCTAAGACAAATGCAAATAAAGTAAAAATCATGAAAGTATATCAACCCATTATCGAGTAATATGTTGTTGTTGAAAATTATGTCCATCTCCTGGTACTAAGGTACCTTTCCGCCAATGTTCAGCCAAATCGGTTCAGCCGTTCTTCAGTTAAAAATAATTAACACGACTTTATTTGTACACTAGAAGTGATCAAGTTCATAAGTAACAGTCCTATAACGGTCTCCACTTCCACAATGAGTTTATCCCGTAGAATCCCGACTCCCTGGCCACCCTAAGGACTTTGTCCGTCCTGCATTATGCATGCACCAAGACTCACGTGCATCTTAAACGTGACTTTAGAAATGGGGGTTTGAAGAAGGAAATTCGTTTCAACAGCTTCTGTGTTTGTGGTCTCGAAGCTTTATGTATTTTGTAAAAAGTCAAAGTTTTAATACGAGCAAACAATTAACTCAATGATTCTGCAGATTATAAGTAGTAACTTTGACCTAGTCATGGTGCTCTTAAATGCATTAACTCAGAAATATTCTAATCCAAAGTTATAACCCCTAATCAATGTATATGAAAATCGCTAACTCGTTGTAAAAAAACGTCAATGCCAAGTTCTATGACTTATTTCGTTTGAATATAACAATAAATATATTTTACATTATATTTAATTAAAGCCATTTAGAATTCATAACTGGTTACTCAAAGGGCTTATATCTTAAATTTTTGCGCCTATTACAGGCTTCACCCTGTATAAATCCCGACGTAGATTCTATCTACCACTGCTTTAAGACAATCGTGGGAAGTGCTGAGCAGAAACCCAATAAAATTGGTCAACTGTATCCTCGAGTCCCGTAGTCCATCAAAAGCTTCTGTGTATACAGAATAGGTTTGATAAGCAGTGGTGTTTCCACTTTACATTCTCTCAATTAAAGCTCTCTCGTAATGAATCTTTCAAGAAGCAGTAAATAGTGTCTGATTGAAAACTTTTTAGTAACGTTTAGTACCTTGATTTAAATCACTAATTTTAGGCCCAATTTCTTCTTCGATACTAATTGTAAGATTTCGTAACCAGCCGATGATTATTTACAATTGTATGTTTTGAAGAAAAAGTATCTTAACCAATGGTCATTAAAATAGCCATTCTGACATTTGCTTAAGGCAGTTTTTCTTTAAGACACACACAATATTCAACCGCTGGTAACGAAACTTTACCATTACTTTAAATAAAGAAATTGGGCCTTAGGTAAAAACATACCCACTTTGGGCTTTCGATCTGCGGACTAACCTGTAAGGAGTTTAGTTATACAGGGTGACTTTTTTATCAGTACCGATATTTTGTGTAAAGACTCCGCTGAATATGAACAACTTTTACTATGGGGGCAATAGTGAAATCGAGAAAAAAAAAACAGCTGTTCCATACAAAAGTTCAATTGGCGCGCGGTCAAAATGTATGGAACAGCAGATTTTTTTTCTCGATTTCACTATTGCCCTCATAGTAAAAATTGTTCATATTCATCAGTGGAGTCTACACAAAATATCGGTACTGATAAAAAAGTCACCCTGTATCAGCTCAAGAGTACAAAGTCATAAGCGGGAAGGGATCAGGTTGATGGACCCAAGCAAGAGTTGCAAACTCTCTAAGGAGCAAATCTGAATTCCATTTTGAATTATGCTTGCACATCTCACTTCCATCTTAAATGGTAATGTAACGTGATATGTCCCGGGCCAGCATCTACTTGCATTATCGAGTCTCACACACGTCACCTGAATTGGTAAAATATTTTTGGGGAGGGAAAGGGAGCCAAGATAAGTAAAATATTTTCTTTTCGTAGAAACAAATTAATCATCATTTAGTCACCTACAATGAAGGAAAAAAAATATATGTAAATATTTTAAAAAAAAAATATGCTCTTCCATGAATTGACCAATGATGTCATTGACTTTCACAAAGAATACTTAATAAATATCTTGTATACTTGTTTCTAAACAAGTAAACTCCCATCTGAACCTTCAAAACACAGCCCCTTCGAGTGCGAGACATAAACTCATCATTATCAAATTTAAAATTTCATGCGACATCAAACCCGCCTCCAAATTTTCGTCTCCGGAAAATATCCAGAACTCACGGCTGAGTGACTGCGAAGGGCGGCTTCGAACTTCAACTTAAGCACTTTAACAACTTCCAGTACATCTTCAGTCTCCAAATTCTGATTTAAAAAAATCGCCCGACCTAATTCTGAACTTCAGCACCACCGAATTCCCTGCTCATTTCATTTGTAGGTTACAATTCGTTCAACGCGAATCTGGTCTTACGCGCTGGAAAATAGATTCGAATTTCGTAAAAGCGCGCCTTAGGTCGTTGTTTGTTGGAATTTGAGCCTCCTTTCGCAGAGTGTCTAAAGCCTCGCGTCGAATTTGGCCTGTGTGGCCTACTCATAAGATTTTTTCCGTATTTTCGGCTTTCCATTCCGCTCGCTCTTTAGGCTACGCTTGCATGCGCGCAAAGGACAGCTTCAGCTGAAAATGCAGGCAACTTTCAGAATAGGTCTTCTCTCTGTGTCGACTTTTCCATATTATCTGCCGCGTATTATCTTACACTGTGTCTTGTTGGAAAGCGTTGTCGGTCTAAAGGACTCGTAAAATCCGTATAGATGAGAGGGATATACCCACCCCTTATCTTCGTATTTTGTTTGATGGTTTCGCGCTCACGTTTTATTGAAGCCGCGCTGTTGCCGATTGTTTTTTGTGAGACAACCGGGACAAGATGAGAGTGGAGAAGGCTTATTAAAGTCCGCTTCGTTGATTGATGTTTATTGCAGTGTAGGGAGTTACAATGTCGTCTTCAAGGGCTGGTAACACAATTTTTTCTTTGAAAAGTGTGATGTATTGTCGCTCCTATAATATTATTTTTCTACATACTCATACATACTTCTGTACGTACTTTTTCTCAGAGGATAAATCAATGCGTAAAATTGAACAAACAACCAAAGGGTTGCAGGTACCAGTAGGTAGTGTCCAGATGAACATTGAATCTTCTTCAGCGACCTACATGAAGCAACTTCAAGAAAGTGCAATGTTGTGCATCTCGCAACGAAATACTAATTTAGAATTATTAATATGTGTTTTAGTAAATACAGAATAAATAGAATGTAAATTTGTAAATGAAAGGCTTTTTGACTCTGACAGCATTGATTTATGATTGCTTCCTGGTAACGTATTTCCCCTCACTGCGACTAAGACACCTCAAGCCATCAACCGTGATCAGTCTGGTGAGTCTGCTGGACTGGCAGTGAGAAATCCAACCTACTGCCCTAAGTCTCATGGTACAGATTTATTATTTTATCTTTATGCAGACTTCCTGTATTTATCTTTATATTTACATATTTATACTGTAGGTTAGGGCTCTAGGGACTCAGGGACTCTTAGACGTTTAGGGTTTGAATAGGAAATCCTTACTCGTATCACCAGTATCTCTATCTGTAGTGTGATTTTCAGTCAGCCGATGCCTTTACATGAGACCATACTTTCTAACACTTACATAACTACAATTTTATCATCATCATCATCATCATTATCAGCCAAAGGACGTCCACTGCTGAACATGAGCCTCCCCCACGGCTTTCCACTGTGACCGATCACCAGCGGTCTGCATCCAGTTTGATCCTGCGATCTTTACAAGGTCGTCTGTCTGGTCGGTGGACGTCCTTCGCTGCGTCTTTGGTCGAAGGGTCTCCTGTTTAGAACTTTCATTCCCCAACGGTCATCAATTCGTCGCGTTATGTGCCCTGCCCATTGCCACTTGACCTTACTGATTCTCAAGGCTATGTCCGCTACCTTAGTTCTTCTACGTATCTCTTCTATTCTGATTCGATCCCGTAGAAAAACACCCATCACAGCTCTCTCCATCGCTCTACAACTACACTTTACAACAACAGTAGTCGGCGGCTGCACAGTACCGTTACCGTGAGTTTACTCGATAGCGACGACGGTATTACTCGCTAGCGACAACGCAACTTTTTGTATGGAAGATTTTACTTCTGTCAGTAACCGCTAGAGGCGCTGTGCAATTTTCCATAGACTTTTTTACTGCATCGTCGCTCGCGAGTAAAACCGTAGTATACTCATGTTTACGTGACAGGTAGTGTCTCCTTTCAATATTTTTAATGATAGGAAACAAGTATCGACTAACTACACTTCTCATGTTGTAATGGTGATTTTATTAAATGGGAACAACTTTAATCAAAAGTTGCCCAACATAAAGCATTAATTGTTCAAAATGGTGACGCCTCTTAAGAATGGACAACATTCTTGCAATATTTCCTAGCGTTATCGCTGAAATCCAGTATTACAAACATTGTTACATGTCATAAAGTTAGGGCAAATGTACACATAGAAAAGTAAACATAAAATACGTTTGTCAGTTTGTATTGTAAGCTTTATTTGTTATAACAACACGCAACTTGGATGTTCCATTCAAGACCTTTTATACATGTAACGTGGGGATGACTTTTTTCTCTTGCTAAACCCATCGTGTCGGGTATCATTGAATAGATCTCTTAAATGATTGTGAGACTGCTAACGTATTTTTTTGATAAAGTCGCATGTTTCCATAATATTCCGTTTTAAAAGGTAAAATTTTGCTTTAGAATGTTTTTAACACTCACAGTGTCATATTTTATATTCATAAAGATGAAATAAGAAACCAAAAATTTGCGCACGGGCGGGACTTGAACCAGCAACCTTTTGGCAAACCGGGCCAAACGCTCTTACCAATTGAGCTACCGTGCTGTTAGTCCGACCCGGCGAAATTTGTGGTTTCTTATGAAAACGTCAATTGCGTGACGCTTAGCGCCATCTAGCCGTCTGTTTATGAAACAGATGGCCCAAGCAGTTATTCTTTACAGAATAAATTCAACTTGGAAATTGATGTCGCTTCGCTATCTAATGCTTTAGAATGTTTTTGACACTCACAGTGTCATATTTTATACTCATAAAGATGAAATAAGAAACCAAAAATTTGCGCACGGGCGGGACTTGAACCAGCAACCTTTTGGCAAACCGGGCCAAACGCTCTTACCAATTGAGCTACCGTGCTGTTAGTCCGACCCGGCGAAATTTGTGGTTTCTTATGAAAACGTCAATTGCGTGACGCTTAGCGCCATCTAGCCGTCTGTTTATGAAACAGATGGCCCAAGCAGTTATTCTTTACAGAATAAATTCAACTTGGAAATTGATGTCGCTTCGCTATCTAATGCTTTAGAATGTTTTTAACACTCACAGTGTCATATTTTATATTCATAAAGATGAAATAAGGAACCAAAAATTTGCGCACGGGCGGGACTTGAACCAGCAACCTTTTGGCAAACCGGGCCAAACGCTCTTACCAATTGAGCTACCGTGCTGTTAGTCCGACCCGGCGAAATTTGTGGTTTCTTATGAAAACGTCAATTGCGTGACGCTTAGCGCCATCTAGCCGTCTGTTTATGAAACAGATGGCCCAAGCAGTTATTCTTTACAGAATAAATTCAACTTGTAAATTGATGTCGCTTCGCTATCTAATGCTTTAGAATGTTTTTAACACTCACAGTGTCATATTTTATATTCATAAAGATGAAATAAGAAACCAAAAAATTGCGCACGGGCGGGACTTGAACCAGCAACCTTTTGGCAAACCGGGCCAAACTCAATTGGTAAGAGCGTTTGGCCCGGTTTGCCAAAAGGTTGCTGGTTCAAGTCCCGCCCGTGCGCAAATTTTTGGTTCCTTATTTCATCTTTATGAATATAAAATATGACACTGTGAGTGTTAAAAACATTCTAAAGCATTAGATAGCGAAGCGACATCAATTTACAAGTTGAATTTATTCTGTAAAGAATAACTGCTTGGGCCATCTGTTTCATAAACAGACGGCTAGATGGCGCTAAGCGTCACGCAATTGACGTTTTCATAAGAAACCACAAATTTCGCCGGGTCGGACTAACAGCACGGTAGCTCAATTGGTAAGAGCGTTTGGCCCGGTTTGCCAAAAGGTTGCTGGTTCAAGTCCCGCCCGTGCGCAAATTTTTGGTTTCTTATTTCATCTTTATGAGTATAAAATATGACACTGTGAGTGTCAAAAACATTCTAAAGCATTAGATAGCGAAGCGACATCAATTTCCAAGTTGAATTTATTCTGTAAAGAATAACTGCTTGGGCCATCTGTTTCATAAACAGACGGCTAGATGGCGCTAAGCGTCACGCAATTGACGTTTTCATAAGAAACCACAAATTTCGCCGGGTCGGACTAACAGCACGGTAGCTCAATTGGTAAGAGCGTTTGGCCCGGTTTGCCAAAAGGTTGCTGGTTCAAGTCCCGCCCGTGCGCAAATTTTTGGTTTCTTATTTCATCTTTATGAATATAAAATATGACACTGTGAGTGTTAAAAACATTCTAAAGCATTAGATAGCGAAGCGACATCAATTTCCAAGTTGAATTTATTCTGTAAAGAATAACTGCTTGGGCCATCTGTTTCATAAACAGACGGCTAGATGGCGCTAAGCGTCACGCAATTGACGTTTTCATAAGAAACCACAAATTTCGCCGGGTCGGACTAACAGCACGGTAGCTCAATTGGTAAGAGCGTTTGGCCCGGTTTGCCAAAAGGTTGCTGGTTCAAGTCCCGCCCGTGCGCAAATTTTTGGTTTCTTATTTCATCTTTATGAATAGAAAATATGACACTGTGAGTGTTAAAAACATTCTAAAGCATTAGATAGCGAAGCGACATCAATTTACAAGTTGAATTTATTCTGTAAAGAATAACTGCTTGGGCCATCTGTTTCATAAACAGACGGCTAGATGGCGCTAAGCGTCACGCAATTGACGTTTTCATAAGAAACCACAAATTTCGCCGGGTCGGACTAACAGCACGGTAGCTCAATTGGTAAGAGCGTTTGGCCCGGTTTGCCAAAAGGTTGCTGGTTCAAGTCCCGCCCGTGCGCAAATTTTTGGTTTCTTATTTCATCTTTATGAATATAAAATATGACACTGTGAGTGTTAAAAACATTCTAAAGCATTAGATAGCGAAGCGACATCAATTTCCAAGTTGAATTTATTCTGTAAAGAATAACTGCTTGGGCCATCTGTTTCATAAACAGACGGCTAGATGGCGCTAAGCGTCACGCAATTGACGTTTTCATAAGAAACCACAAATTTCGCCGGGTCGGACTAACAGCACGGTAGCTCAATTGGTAAGAGCGTTTGGCCCGGTTTGCCAAAAGGTTGCTGGTTCAAGTCCCGCCCGTGCGCAAATTTTTGGTTTCTTATTTCATCTTTAGGTAAAATTTTGTTAAAGTCTTATATGCCCATCCTCTCCCAACTATACAGTAGTAGGTAAATACGTGAAAAAAATCACAGCACTAGCCTAAACAATTAATTTAGAAGAAACACTATCACGGCTATGATATTATGTAAACAAATGACAGAGTTGTAGGCCATAGACTTAGAGCAAAATAATTTCCATGATAATTTTCGTTTAGAATTATTTTCCTCCAAAACGCGATACAAAATTGAAACTGTAGTTTAAAAAATCAAAGCTGTGCGTCATTGTTATGAAAAGATACAACCAGTTTCAGACACAACCAGATAGAAAGATACAACCAGAATCAAATGCTAATTAAATGAAAGACAATCTTAATCATATTTTACATACATAGTGGATACGGAACCCTTCATGCGCGAGTCTGACTCGCATTTGGCCGGTTTTTTTTTTTCATTAAAATATTGTTTTGACAGCCCTCTCCGCATCAATATTACGTCTCACAACCTTTTATAAAAAAAACAAATCAATTAGTTAAATCCACTTTAAAAAGCATGATAAGTGATTTGGAAGGAGACAAACATGCAATTACAGAAGATTTTTCCGTGCATCTATGATAGACCAGATTCGTAGCTTTGCTGTTATAATGAGCTACAGTATTAGTTGAGTCAGTGTTGTACCGAACCGAACTATGTGCAAAAAGAAATTGCTTGGTTGTTGGACTCTACTGTTGCCAACACAAACAGGTATAATTTATTGTAGCAGCTATGTTTATAGTTCAATGCTTAGTCCCGTTGAGTCTATAAATTGCCAGATTCTTTGGAGCCTGATATCTGCTATCTCATCCGGGTGCATGGTGTTTCACCCGAGATAGATACTTCTTTCGTTTATAAGCGGACCGCATGAGCAGAGGATATGCATGTCCTTTTTTCCTGTATTACAGAATCTGCAAGAGGTGCTCGTAGCGCAGTGGTAGCAGCGCTTTGGTAGTGATACCGAAGTAAAGCAACCTACAGCGCGGTCGTGTTTGGATGGGTGACCATTCCGACCATATAAGTGACGTATATCACGAGCAGATCCGTGCTTCGGAAGGCACGTTAAGCCGTTGGTCCCGGCTAATATCCGTTGATATTAGTCGTTAAGCCTAGTCAGAAGCCTCATGGGCGGCTTGATAACATCTGACAGCAGGGTTAGTCGCTTGCCTTGCAAAGACCCCTCCACCAACCCGCACTGAGCCCGCGTGGTGGAGTATGGCTCAAACTAACTTATAGTTGAGGTAATACCGTTGCCCAGCAATGGGACATTACAGGCTAACTTTAGTTACTTTTTATTTCAGAATCTGCACAGTGTCTTCGTTCATGTTCATCGGTCAGTTCTTTGATGACCTCCGTGGTCGAGTGGCTAGCACGCTGGTTTCAAACGTCGCCAATCGCCATCTCGTGAAGTTCCGGGTTCGATTCCTGGTTGGGTCAATGTAGAAAACGATATTTTCTATATTGTCTCGGGTCTGGGTGTTGTGGTACCACAATTGCGTCTGATTTCCTTAACACAAGTGCATTGGCTGCTTACTTTGGGATCAGAACGTATTTTATTTTTATTTATGTTCATATTGGACAAATGTTTGTTCAGTTTTCAGTGGCTGGTTAGTATTCTAGTCACTGCACAAGATTTGTATCTTTCAAATTTAAACAGTTCTTTAGTTACTTTGTTGTTGTAGCCCCGAATGAGTGCTTTTAAGTGTTTTTGTCGAAAACCGAGCTATGAATTATTGAAAACTTTAATTGCTTAAAGATCAGCTTGATTTTTATCTGACGACATAATCAAATTCCACAATCACACTCCTCTTTGTTTTACAATACCGCTTCATAATGACCGTTCATAACTGCGTCTTTGATTGATTTACCTAAAGCCAAGGATACACAGAGTGTATAACCTATGACACATTTCGCAATATCGGACGACAGGTGGCGCCACTAGTGATATCAGATATGTCAGGCGAAATAGTGAGCCATGCGACTTCTCTCAAAATCTGAATTCAAAATGATGTTATATATTTACATACTATTGGGACTGTGAGCGACGACAGCGTCATAAACTATTGGCGGACAAAATGATTTATTTCATTGGTTTAGAATATTTTAAAAGTCACCGTTTTATTTTGTATTCTTATTTAGGATGATATAAGACCCCCAAAAAATTCGTAGCTCGCAATTTTTGTTATCTTGTTTCATCTTATAAAAATATTTTTTATATTGTATTCATTCATTTATTCTACTAAAATAAGTTAAAGATAGGTACTACAATATAAAAACAACAGTGTTGTATAGAGAAATGAAAAACAATATGCTTCTTATTGCTTCTTTCGAAGCGATAATTGTGTCAAAATTTCAGTTTACAGATGTGAAAATGTATGACTTTATGGCTTAAACCTGTTTTTGATTTTTTAGGCCTTTCCTCTTCTAGTGTATCCCCGGCTTAACTTAAAGCAATGCCGTGTACACAGCTCGCATTAGCCGGTGAAAGTGATTAATTACCCGCGTTGTGTGTTAATTCGTTCCTTTGTGGCCACTACCCCGG
>OZ001657.1:23553991-23754942 GCA_963924145.1 Pyrausta purpuralis
CATCTAGTTTAGAAACAATGAACCGAACTAAGTAGTTTTGGTTTCCTAGCAAAATCGATTTGGGTGGTTATGATAAAGATTGTTTAAAAACCGGCCAAGTGCGAGTCGGACTCGCGCACTGAGGGTTCCGTGCCAACTTTAACTAAATTAGGCAATCTATTTACTTCTACTTAGTAAAATACCACAATATTTTGTTGACTGCAAATATAACTTTGTTTTTCATAGTGTTTGTATGAAGTACAAAGTTATGTTTGCGGTTGTTTAAAATGTGCTATATCTCAAAAACTTCTCGTTCGATCCCGTCCGAACCAATTTTCGTTGAAATTATATGTTACGATCTACATTATATATTATTTTCAAAATTTACACTTGCTTGGTTTAGAAGTTAGATGGGAGGGGGGACGCCCATTTTACCACTTTGGAAGCGTCTAGCTATGAAACGTTAGACTTTAAAAGAAAATGGTTTTAGAAACCTCTATGTAATTTTAAAAGACCTATCCATAGACACCCTACACGCATAGGTTTGTCAATTTTTTTTTTGTTTTTTTTTCATGTATGGGAGCCCCCCTTGAATCTCATTATTTGTTATTTTTGAATGAGAATCGGTAAGCGGTTAACAGGATACATCTTCTTCCTACCAAATTTCAACAGTGTGATGCTTATAGTTACAGAATAAAATGGCTGTGACATACGGACGGACAGACAGACAGACAGACAGACTTGACGAAACTATAAGTTATACCTTTTTGTGCCATTCGGCTACGGAACCCTAAAAATGTAATATGACCGTTTATTGTAAAGATTCAAAATACATAGCTAGCTGTCGAGTAAGCTGTTAAGGCAAAAAACGGAACCATTGTAGTTTCGTCAAATCTGTCTGTCTGTCCGTCCGCATGTCACAGCCACTTTATTCCAAAACTTTTAGCATAACACAGATGGAACTTGGTAGGTAGGAGGAGTATCCTGTAAACCGCTTTACAATCCCTTTACAAAAAATAAAAAATAATGATTGTACTAAAACAAAATGTTTTTTTTTTTGCTTAAACCTATGCATGTGGGGTCTATGGATAGGTTTTTTTTCAAATGATATCGAGATTTCCAAAACCAATTTATCTGTAAGTCAAACGTTTATAAGATAGACCCTTCCAAAGTGGTAAAATAGGCGTCCCCCTTCTAACTTTTGAACTAAATATTAAAAAAAAGTCAATATTAAAAAAAAGGACAATGTAGTGCATAACGAATACTTTCAACTAAAATTCGTTTGAACATCTTGTTCACTACCATATCGAACTAGTACTTTTTGAGATATAGCATATTTTATACAGGGTGACTTTTTATCAGTACCGAAATTTTGTCTAAAGACTCCCACTGATGAATATGAACAACTTTTACTATGGGGGCAATAGTGAAATCGAGAAAAAAAAAACACGTGTTCCATACATTTTGACCGCGCGCCAATTGAACTTTTGTATGGAACAGCTAAATTTTTTTTCCCGATTTCACTATTGCCCCCATAGTAAAAGTTGTTCATATTCATCAGTGGAGTGTGTACACAAAATATCGGTACTGATAAAAAATTCACCCTGTATAATATATATACAATGTAATAATAAATTGGCTGTCTTCATCTAAACTGATTGTTACACTTTTGTAAAAATATTTCCCTCGGACATTGTGAGACCAATCTCGCAACATTGATAATGTCACGCAGCGTACGCGTTGAAGTAAGCGCTAGCAAAATTCAACAGGCTTGCTAATGTGACGTTGGCCGAGTAGTATAGCCATACTCACGGATAGCGAAAGACACGTGGTTCGATTCCTCGTCTGTCACAGCTAAAGTTGCTTTTTACAAGTGCAATTTATGGAATTATTAGTGGAAGTTAGTGGACCCTTAATTTAGTTAAAGTTTGCACTAAACCCTCAGTGCGCGAGTCCGATTCGCACTTACCCGGATTTTTATTAGAGTGACCCCCTCCAAAATTTCAGGCTGCGACCGCGCCTGTCCGAGTTCCGCAACTTGGTAGACTCCAGACCTATTCAATTCACAGCTATTAACTTCTACCCCTTGGTAGTGTTTTCTGCTTCTGTCGTCACAACTCTCACCATCATCATGCTGCAGAGCTTGTCGTAAATATGGGCGAAGAGGACGTATCACAATATCCTTTTGATCTTTAATCTTAGCACACTTTTGGGATATGATGTGAACAGGTTTTAAGCACGTGCTTTTCAACTAAATGTCATCTGAAAAATGTTTATTATTAATTCATAGCACTTATCATAATTAATTATTAATTATGCTTAGTAAGTATTGTCCAGTATTTATGGCTACAAAAATTTACATGTTACAACGTGTTATTTCATTTTTTTATAATGTTTTGACACTAATATAAAATTGCATTTGTAAAACCGGCCAAGTGCGAGGTGAACTCGCGCACGAATGGTTTAATACCTTCTATGTAGATATGAACCCCTCCGGAGCCCCAGTATTTTCGCTCCGCGAAAGGTCCGCGTGCGCGTGCGAATTCGCGCGGTGTCACATTACACTTACGTAAACAGTTATAACATCTTATTGGAATAAGCTATTATCATTCTGTTAAAAGCTTATTATTACTGAAGAGATTGCCTATGCTCGTATTTTAAAAAAATACAACTTATATGCGGGTGGTTATTTTATTTTGGACCATGAACTCTTCTTACAGACATTTTTTCAGACTGGGTCTGTTTATTTTCGTCAAAAGCACGTAAATAATAACGTTATCTAAATAACACTTTATTCAAAAACATCTAAGATTCATTCATTCAATTCTTTAACAGAAATACTCATGTTTCACTTTATTCAAAAACATCTAAGATTCATTCATTCAATTCTTTAACAGAAATACTCATGTTTACAATGTAACACCACTTGTAATACGGCGTCAAGTCTCAAGTACCTAAGTAATTTGAGCGCGCCGATAAGGAGTTCCCCGAACACGTGTGCCTGGCATGTGTGTTGTTCGTTGTTTTGCTTTATAAGCTTTACTACTAACTAGATTAGACATCCTTCTTTACGTTTGAGTAAAAAAGTAAAAGTAAGAGAGGTGGTTTTAATTTTTTTATAAAAATCTATGAAGCTATATGAAGGTAGCCAAAAAAAAGTTCACAATCGGACTTTGATAGATTTATAAACATAATTGATATGTTTTGTGTAATAAAATAAGCTTTTTAGAAAATATAAGAGTATAAACTATTCAAATAAGCCACAAAAATAACTACGATAATATAAAAATAAAAACTTAGAACCGAACAAAGTCGAGGTAGGGTGACGTAATTTACGAAAAAAAAATACGAGAAAAAAAATCTAATTTCAATCAAAAACTGACAGCAACCGGATGTTTTTGCGGTCTATGGTGTAGAAACATCTGTTATTTACTCATAAAGGTCAACATGCCCAAGGAATAAGCATTAATACACCCAGAAAAAAATCGTAAAAACGTATAAAAAAAACTGGCCAAGTGCGAGTCGGACTCGCGCACTGAGGGTTCCGTGCCAACGTTAATTGAATTAGGCAATCCACTTACTTCCACTTGGTAAAATACCATAATATTTTGTTGACAGCATTTATAACTTTGTTTTTCATAGTGTTTGTATGAAGAACAAAGTTATGTTTGCGGTTGTTGAAAAAGTGCTATATCTCAAAAACTTCTCGTTCGATCCCATTCAAACCAATTTTCATTAAAAGTTTATGTTATGATCTACATTATATATTTTTTTCAAAATTTACACTCGCTTAGTTTAGAAGTTAGATGGGGGGGGACGCCCATTTTTCCACTTTGGAAGCGTCTAGCTAAGAAACGTTAGACTTTAAAAGAAAACGGTTTTAGGAACCTCTATGTCATTTTTAAAGACCTATCCATAGACACCCCACACGCATAGGTTTGACTAAAAATTTTTTTTTCGGTTTTAGTTTCATGTATGGAAGTCCCCCCTTAAATATCATTATTTTATATTTTTTGTATGAGAATCGTAAAGCGGTTAATAGGATACATCTCCCTACCAAATTTCAATAGTGTGATGCTTATAGTTTCAGAATAAATTGGGTGTGACATACGGACGGACAGACAGACAGACAGACAGACAGACAGACAGACAGACAGACAGACTTGACGAAACTATAAGGGTTCCGTTTTTTGCCATTCGGCTACGGAACCCTAAAAAGCGCCCACGGGCAGGCGCTGTGGGCCTGCATGGCACATTTGATAGCGCCCACCCGCGGGCGGGTAGTATCTAAAGAGTGAAAGCACTTTTCTTGCACCAATAATATCCTTAAGATTATGATCACCTTAATAAAAATATCCGAAATCATAAGATAAAACCAGTAAAATGTAAACTTTAGATGGCATTGACATTGGCATGCAGGCTGAATACAATTACTACCTATTTTTAAAATCTGCAGTTTGTAACTTGCATACTCTTGTCTATTCTGGCAAATAAATGATTTGATTTGATTTGATGTGACTGACATGATTGATTTGAGATCAGCTAAAATAGAGTCGATCAAAATCAATATGACTACGGATTAAACTTCTGGAGGTAAAAACTTTTTAACGAAAATTTACATCAAAATTATTTTGCTTTTAGTTTATGAACTATAGCTGTGTTATTTATTCACTTATCATAGCCGTGATAGTTTTGCTTCTAAATTCATCATACTTATAGGCTACTGCTGTTTTTAGGGTTCCGTGGCCGAATGGCAAAAAACGGAACCCTTATAGTTTCGTCAAGTCTGTCTGTCTGTCTGTCTGTCCGTCCGTATGTCACAGCCATTTTATTCTGTAACTATAAGCATTACACTGTTGAAATTTGGTAGGAAGATGTATCCTGTTAACTGCTTACCGATTCTTATACAAAAAATAAATAAAAAAAAAACATTTAAGAGGGGGCTCCCATACATGAAACTAAAACTAAAAAAAAAAATTTTTAGTCAAACCTGTGCGTGTCTATGGATAGGTCTTTTAAAATGACATTGAGGTTTCTAAAACCATTTTCTTTTAATGTCTAACGTTTCATAGCTAGACGCTTCCAGAGTGGAAAAATGGGCGTCCCCCCCCTCTAACTTCTAAACCAAGCAAGTTTAAATTTTGGAAAAAATGAATAATGTAGATATTAATAAATACTTTCAACGAAAATTGGTTCGGATGAGATCGAATGAGTAGTTTTAGAGATATAGCACATTTTTAACAACCGCAAACATAACTTTGTACTTCATACAAACACTATAAAAAACAAAGTTATATTTGCAGTCGACAAAATATTGTGATATTTAACTTAGTAGAAGTAAGTGGATTCCCTAATTCTGTTAAAGTTGGCACGGAACCCTCAGTGCGTGAGTCCGACTCGCACTTGGCCGGTTTTTTTTACGTAGGTATCCCTACTACCATTAAGTTGACAGAGGGTGGGAATATTAGACTTTAACTAAATCTTAAATTTTATTTTACCACTTTGGTTAGGAGATTAGAATACATGCATGCCAAATTACAATTCTTAAGCATCGCAGGCCTCTGCGCTGAACTGCGTATACACGAGTAAAATTATACGAAAGTACACGGATAAAACTTATTTAATTAGACTTGATTACAATGGTTTATTAAGTGACTAAGCTAACAGACGAATGAATAGTGAATTGTCTTAGTAATGGGTAACAGCGTTTATATAGGTCTTCTTAGCACTTGTTTGTTGTTTCGGTGGGAATGTTATGTGGAGGACACAGGCAGGAGCGGATGTTGTCTAATATTTGTCTTATTTGTGGCTTCCTGAATGAACGATTGAACATCGATCATTGTTTTGAGTTCCACGGTGTAGACGGTGCCACTGCATTGTGTTCAGGTATTTAATAAATGAATTTATTATTTTGGGGTCGGTTGACCATCGCCTTCCAAATTTGAAGTCCATGGTTTTGACAGGCCATGGACTTGCAGAATTTTATGTATATTATGCCTCATAAAACCAATCCAACCATATGGAATAATCGCATAAGTCTCTTGCATAAGTTACGGTGTTATTTCCTTTTAACCTGCTCATTACCGCGTCACATATTTCTGATCTCACCGATCTGCCTTTGTAGACGAGTGTGTTGAGCTGATTACAGTTTTTCACCTCGAAGACAGCTTGATAGTTAAAAGCTATAGTTACCTGTAGCATTAAAGGATAGGAGCAGGTATGGGTATTAAAAGCTAAATTATCCCACTTTTCACTAAAGTCAAAATAAACACAAGGAAAACCAACCTTTGATTTCAACGGAGGTTACTATTTCAAATCTTTTTTGCATCAAACTACAGACAACTCTGCAACGTTACCCCAAAATTTCACCGATAGCGGTCCATCCTCAAAACGGCAGGCAAGAAGCAAATCAATCCATCAGGAAAAGCTGACTTCAAAAATAATCTAAATAAGGTCTAAGTAAGGTCACTGAAAAGAATTTACAAAATGTTAGTTCAACGCACAACCAAAGTAAAAGTTAAAAAACACTAACTTTTTATCTATACTAATATTATAAAGCTGAAGAGTTTGTTTGTTTGTTTGTTTGTTTGTTTGTTTGAACGCGCTAATCTCAGAAACTACTGGCCCGATTTGAAAAAATATTTTTATGTTGGATAGTCCATTTATCGATCAATCGAAAGATACGACTCACAAGACCACAGCCAATGAAAAATGTTGCGAAAACGGGAGAAAGATATTCCTTTTGAGAGATTCCGCTGCGTACGCTGCGGAAACCGCTAAAGTTACACAAAAATTATGTATGACAGGATTGTTCAACATTAAAAGTTCTATAATAAAGTCCGCGACAGCATAAGTCTATCTTTTATGGTTGACTTACTACAACCTTTTTTATGTTAATAAATTTGTAAAAAAATAATGCATCATTTTTAGAGGTGTATTATACACACAGGTATTTATTCTTATCAAAATAAATACATTCATCATCACGAACATTTCATTTAGAATAAAGTTGCCCTTTATATCATTTGATTCCAATAAATATCTTAGGAGCTATCGCAGTTTTAACATAACTCCGCACCAAAATAATGTTCGCAGCTTAAGTACAACGTGCGCTTGCGCTAATTATATTATAAAGCTGAAGAGTTTGTTGATTTGAACGCGCTTATCTCAGGAACTGCTGAACCGATTTGAAAAAATATATATAAATATAATATATCCTTTGGACATTCCCACACATCGCCATCTAGCCCCAAAGTAAGCTACTGAAAGCTTGTGTTATGGGTGCTAGACAACGGATATAATATAAATACTTTTTTTTTTGTAAATACATACATGATATACATAGACAACACCCAGACCAATACAAACAGACATGTTCATGCACACAAATGTTTGTATTGTGCGGGGATCGAACCCGCACCCGCTGCGTAGTAGGCGATTTCTCAACCACTACACCAGACGGGTCGTCAAAAATATTACTGTGTTAGATAGCTTATTTTTTTTTTTTCGTCTGGCAACATTACCGCTAACACCTGATCGGCTTTTGTCCCATAAAATAATTTTAATATAATTAGTTTCTAAGTGTTTAATAGGTCAAAAACGTAAGAAAAACGTTTGATAATCGTATTCTGTGTGCGTTTGTGAGTTTGTGATAATCAGTGTTTTAAATACGTATTTAGTGCTAAGTGCTACGCTAGTGATAACCGGTCAATGACTTAGCAAAATTTCAAATTGTTAATCGTTGTCATCGCTTTTATTTCATCCGATCTAGCATTATAACCGTGTGTATTCAATATATCTCGCGTTTATAATCTTATTTTTATGAATATCTAACAATTAACTGAGCTACGGTTTTGTGTTTCTATCGCGTTGAGGTTATAACTTTGTTTACATTCTATAAATAGCCTCGAGTTGGTCGAGCGGCACTTTGGTTTACGTTTTTGTTTTGATCCTTTGTATTTTGACGTAAATATGCTTACTCGCAAGGCCTGCGCTCGCCAGGAGGAGTCCAAGCTCAGGATGGCTTTGAGCGAACTACAGGCGGCCAAGGAGTCGATCGAAAAACTGCATAGGGAAAGAGATGACAATGAAAGGGAAATGCTAGGTGAGTTTGATAGGAACGCTAAACTAAGAAAAGAGATGGCTGAGCTGCACACCAACTATAACTTGGTAGTTAAAGAACGGGACCAATTGAAATTGGTGATAGAAGGGTTCGGTGAGTGCTGTGAGGAGTATGAACAGAACCTGAAACGCATATCTGTTCTTGAACAAGATCTTGGTGATGCCCATGATTATATCAACCAGCTGGAGACGGAGAAACAGGACCAAATAAACAGCCAAACCACCCTTCTATTTAATAAGTTGGTTGGTAGTGCGCCCAGCCTGACGACAGCTGCACCTAGTAATCAACCAATTTTGACGATAGATTTAACTCATGACACACCTTCTAAAGGTATTACTAAGTGCAGCAAAAATAAGTTTAAGAAATATGTTAGAATAAACCGTTTCATAAAAAAAACTAATAAATTAATCAAAAAACAAAAATCCTTACACACTAAAGTAAAATACATCAATGAGCGGAGACAACTTGGAGATGAACTGGATATGTATTCTTTAATTTTAGAACAAAATGTAGGTAAATATGAAAAAGATGTTATGAGTTTAGAATGTCAAATTAGGGAACTTAAGCAGTCATTAAAAATAATGACTGAAACTTATAATTGTACAAAAAAGGAGTGTGGTGAACATATCCAGGCTTTGACAAATATAATAGCTTCCTGTGAATGTAACTCTTCACATGTGATTTCAAAAAACTCCATTGATATCTCTGGAAATGAGTCATCACAACTCACCAATAAGATTACTAGAACTAAGTGTAATGTGAACCCTTCCTGTTCTCAACCCAGTGGATCGCTAAGCAAGTCTGTTAAAAATATAGTTTTGTTTAGTGATCAGATTGGGAAAAACATGGGTCACTTATTATCAAAATACATGGGACAAAATGTGATCAACCATTGCATGCCAGGGGCATCATATTCAGAAATAGTTCAGAAAGTGCTTTCTTATGAGTTTCAAGAAAATTCAGATTTAATTATTTTCATAGGAAACAGAGGTAATATGAACAAGAAAAACCTAAATACATACTTTGACAGTTTAAGAAAATTAAATGTGAATAAAACAATATTGTTTACATTACCTTACAGTAGTGGATTGCCAGACGAAGAAAATGATTTAAGATATAAAATTAATTTGCAACTGCATAAATTGACATTATATGAGGTGAATAAATTCCACCTACTTGACATGAATAACTATTTTAAAAACAAAGTGTATTTGACGCGAGATAATTATTATGTTAATAATTATTTCAAACCACAGATAGCAATGTCGCTATCATATTATTTTGACTATTCAGCCAAGAACTTGGCTACCAAATCTGCTTTTATTGAGCAGATTATTGACATGAATATTCAACCATTGGAATCAGTTCCAATAACAAACAATCATTTAAATTAGTAGATCAGACAATAGAGGATAACTCTTGCTTATCAGAAATTGTAGAATCAAATCAATTAAATATAGTACATCAAAATATTCAAGGCTTTTCTGGAAAAGATTTGGAAATTGAATTGTTTTTAAATAAAATGAATATTCATGTTCTCTGCATAACTGAGCACTGGCTCAAGCAGCATGAACTGATGTTATCGATAGATAATTATAATCTTATTAGTTCGTTCACTAGGGAGACTGCCATTCGCGGCGGGACACTTATATTAATTAATAATAAACTAAAATGTAAAGAGCGAAAAGACATAGTGTCTCTCACTATTGAGCGAACAATTGAGATATCGTGTGCGGAGCTGGACGACTACATTATTGTCTGTGTTTATAGACCCCCAATTGGAAACTTTAAATTATTTAAATCTGTAATGGAAAATGTGTTAAACAAAATATGTAAAACTACAAAGAAAGTAGTTGTATGTGGAGATTTCAATGTGGACATTATAGATATTACGGAGGAAAATCGCGTTCGGTTTTTGAGCATTTTCAAATCATTTGACCTCACTCCGATTTTCGCTGAGCCCACTAGAGTAACTCCTACAACAGCTACTTGCTTAGATAATATTCTCTGCAACTGTAAAATCATCAAACAATCTATTATTAATTTTGTAAAATCGGATCATTGCGGTCAGATAGTTACACTACAGAACCGTTTTATTCCACCCCGTCTAGAAATCAAATGCAGGCCGGTCACTGCATCTCGTAAGGACAAATTTAAAAACCTTGTAAGTGATAAAATACCGTCTATACCTTTTGATAAAAAAAATGCTAGTGACTTGTATGAACAATTATTTCAGGTAGTTAAAAAACAATTTGATATTACTTTCCCTCAAAAGAAAATAGTTATCAATAACTGTAAACCGAAATTCAGTGACTGGGCTACACGAGGAGTTTATACAAGTAGGAAAAAAATGTTTGAATTGTATAACAAAAAAGCATATAGAAAGGATCTATCGTTTCATGAGTACGTTAAGAGGTACTCAAAAATTTTCAAAAGAGTTTGCTATGTAGCTAAGTCGAATTACATACGCGATAAAATAAAAATATAGTAATAAAATCAAAGAAACATGGAATATTATAAATAAAGAAACATGTAAAACGAAATCTCATGATAACAAATTTAGTCTAGAAATAAACAACAAGCTTATTAAATCTGATGACGAGGTAGCAAACGCTTTTGAGGATTACTTCTGTAACATTCCTATAGAGACGACTAAACAGTTGAGTTCTTGCTCAAGTCACGCGAAATCATTACTTGTGTCGAGTGTTCATAGGTGCGAATCCTCATTTAAATTCAGAAATATTAGTCCTTTATACATCATAAAAACATTTAAAGAATTAAAACAAAAGAAAACAGAGGATAAATCGGGTATATCAATAGACACAATAAAACCCATTATACCTCTAATAGCTCCTTACTTATCTTATATCTTTAATGAATGTATTGACCAAAATCAGTTTCCAAATTTATTGAAACATAGTAAGGTTGTCCCTTTATTTAAATCGGGAGACAAAAGTGACCCCAGCAATTTTAGGCCTATTTCAATATTACCCACAATAAGTAAAATTTTTGAAAAACTCATTTATAATCAATTGCTTTCCCATTTTAAACTTAATAATTTACTACACGAAAAACAGTTTGGGTTCTCTAAAGGTAGAAATACAACTGATGCCGGAGTAGCACTCATCAGACACATTCTTGATGCTTATGAAGACAAACATGATGCCGTAGGTGTATTCTGTGATTTATCAAAGGCGTTTGATTGTGTAGACCATCAGACACTGCTCATTAAGTTAGAACACTATGGTGTCTCGGAAAACTCATCTAAGTTGTTAAGTTCGTACTTATCAGGTAGAATACAATCAGTTAACATAAATGGTACCTACTCTTCCGGAGCCCCTCTTCAAATGGGGGTCCCCCAGGGCTCAATATTGGGGCCTTTACTTTTCCTGATATATGTAAACGACCTGCCATTTTATTCCACTAATCTTTGTGAGATAGTTCTGTTTGCTGATGATACTTCTTTGATTTTTAAAATGAAAAGACATGAAGAAAATTTTGACGAAGTAAACAATACTCTCTCCAAAGTATTGAATTGGTTCACCACCAATAACTTGTTGCTGAATGCTAGTAAAACTAAATGTGTAAAATTCACTTTGCCTAATGTAAAGCAACTTACACCAAATATTGTACTAAATGGTAATAATCTAGTTTTAATAGACTCCACTGTATTTCTGGGCATTACACTTGACTCAAAATTACAGTGGGGACCTCATATTGAAGCCCTAGCTAGGAGGCTAAGCTCGGCTGCCTTGCAGTTAGAAAAATAAGGTATCTGACTGATGTTGAAACGGCGAGGCTTGTGTATTTTAGTTACTTCCACAGTATTATGTCTTACGGTCTTCTCTTGTGGGGTTCTGCTGCAGACATTGATACCATATTTATTTTGCAGAAAAGAGCCATTCGTGCTATTTATAAACTTAGTCCTCGTGACTCCCTGAGAGAGGTCTTTAAGAAAATCAACATATTAACTGTGGCTTCTCAATACATTTTTGACAATATAATGTACGTCGGTAAAAATCTAGATTATTTCAAGAAGAAGAGCGACATTCACTCATATAACACAAGAAATAAACACAAGCTTGTCGTTCCTAACTTCAGATTAGTTAAAACTAGTAATTCGTTCATGGGAAATTGTATAAAATTCTTTAATAATATACCACACAATCTTGTCGAATTGCCGGTTGATAAATTTAAGAAACACGTTAAAAACACGCTTATGTCTAAAGGCTATTATAAGGTTCAAGACTATCTGAACGACACGAATGTGTGGTCTGTCCAGCCTGCACCGACTGATGTACTTACCTTTGATGATTTTGATTTTACGGCAGCTAGTGGTGACTGAGTTTGTTCCGGCGTTTCTTCTCAGCACTTGCCTAATTGTCTGTGTTCTGTCTCGAAGCGCTGGTAGGGCCCAAAAGATAAGGAGACATGATTCGGTCCCTTCAGGGCACAATTATTTTTATTTTATTTTTCACTGTACATTTGACGTTCATAAGTGGCATATTGTGTCCTAAATTGAATAAATATTTTTTGATTTGATTTGATTTGATTTGATTTGATTTGATTTGATTTGATTTGATTTATTTATTGAGAAAGGCTTTAGGATATAAAACATCACGCTGCGACGGGAGGGGAGGGAGCAAACTTTGAGTTTGCGGACGCGGTCGAAGTCGCGGGGGACCGCTAGTAATAAATATTTACCTGAGGTTACAACATGATCACCAAAATGTGACTGTACAACTTACAGACACATAACAAAAGCGAAACCTAGA
The DNA here is from genome assembly GCA_963924145.1 of Pyrausta purpuralis. NCBI lineage: Eukaryota > Metazoa > Arthropoda > Insecta > Lepidoptera > Crambidae > Pyrausta > Pyrausta purpuralis. The sequence goes on from OZ001657.1 coordinate 23,566,868, forward strand.
AATAAAAGAAAGTTCTAGTTAACCACAATATTTTTTTTTCTAAGTGAGGGTGGGTATACTTTTCATGACCCTATTTATTAAATCTTTACTAAACCAATTTAATACCTGCAACAGCTGGCTCGCCATATAAATTTTGAATTGATTACTAAACATTTATACTAATTATTCTATTTGAGACCTGAAATGATAAAAATTACAACTCTCAATACAATATGCCCAGATGTAGGTAGGCTACATTTTCTTTACAAGGATTTCCAAAGGAGTTTCCCAAAGTACTTACATTTTCCAGTCATTTATATCAAATCCTTTTCGAAATTAATTCATCCAAATTGACATGTTGGCGGCGTCAGGAATAACTATCAAACTACAAAATAATTGGGGCGTGCCCCGTAATCCAAATTTTTACTTTTTTACATTTTAACACACGTTCCACTCCGACGCACGACCACCAGTGGCGGAACCGGAAAAAACAGCAGCTGCCTGACACTGACATTTGTCAAGTGTGACAGCTGCTGTTTTTTCCGGTCTATCCATCATATCTATGCCAAAATTTCACGACTATGGACTGGAGTCCTACATCCATTTAACTTTTCGTTTCACGCGAACTTAGACAAAAATATACAACGTTACACAACTCATCCTCGCCTCGCTTGCCGAGTTTTGCGTTGAAGTCCCCCATAACAACTGTGAAATAGGTTTTGGAAGTATGTATGGCTCTACTTACGTCCTCATACATTTCCTCCACCTCCTCATCCGGGTGGTTCGAGGTCGGTGCATATACCTGTATGACCTTCAGCGAATACCTTTCGGTTATTCTGAGTATAAGGTATATCACCCTGTTCGACACACTCTCGATGGTTACGATGTTGTTTACGAGTTGTCTCATATGATTATGGCCTATTTGGGACAAGATGCAATAATCAATTTTAATCATTATGCAAATCGTCTCCTGCTTTTTTGGGTGCAAAATAATAACCATAAAACGGCGCCGAAGGTGAAACGCAGTTCGCTGGGACCGCTTATTATTATTAAGAATAAAAATTACTAAGCCAGCCTTATTTCACCTTCGGAACACCTTTTGGTTGACATGCCATCAATGCATGCTAAACAGTTTCGATCAATATTTCTGATGCGGACGGATAAAGAATGGAATGCGCTGCCGGCTGAAGTGTTTCCGAAACCCCTCATCATCATCATCATAATCAGCCAAAGGACGTCCACTGCTGAACATAGGCTTCCCCCTCGGCTTTCCACAGCGACCGATCACCAGCGGTCTGCATCCAGTTTGATCCTGCGATCTTTTTAAGGTCGTCTGTCCATCTTGTTGGTGGACGTCCTACGCTGCGTCTTTGGTCGAAGGGTCTCCAATCTAGAACCTTCCTGCCCCAACGGCCATCAGTTCTTCGCGCTATGTGCCCTGCCCACTGCCACTTAAGCTTACTGATTCTCAAGGCTATGTCCGTTACCTTGGTTCTTCTACGTATCTCTTCGTTTCTGATTCGATCTCGTAGAGAAACACCGAGCATAGCCCGCTCCATCGTTCGTTGTGTAATTTTGAGCTTCATTATAAGGCCCATAGTAAGAGACCACGTTTCGGATCCGTATGTCATCACTGGTAACACACACTGATTGAAGACTTTCGTCTTCAGACACGTTCCCGAAACCTCTAATTTGGGCATTTTCAAGAGAAGAGTGATTAAGCTATTACTGATCAGACATATTCATTGTCGACGGATGGCTGATCATATATATAAAAATATATAGATACCTAGACTATAAAATTATGTAGGAATTAAAGTAATCATCCAATATCATTTATTTTTATAGCTCAAAAGATTTTTGTTTAATTTATCTTACAAAATGTAAACATAATAAATAAAAATATAAGTAAGTAACAACGGATATTGCGGTTAGAGTGGTGCGTAGTGACCAACTTACGAAAACAATGAAATAAAATCTTGTGTTTAGGACCTGTTATATTTTACTTTGTAATCTATAGAAGGGTTTCCTTTCATATAACTACAATTGTATTCTGAATATACTCAATCACGTTAAAAAAATCACTTGATTTCTCGTCAAAAATATGCCGCAGACATTATATGGGATAAATTGATGAACTATTATTTGTATTAATGCTACACCAGAAACAATCCGTAAAATAACTTTTATATTTACCAAAATATCAACAACAGGAGACTTCCACATCGTAATTTTTAGACATTGGGTGTGATCAGAATTATCAGTAAGCAGCTATCTAAACGCCGAGTAAAAAAGTAAGTGCAAAGCGCTGAGTATGCCTTGTCAGCCTGGAGCCTAGCTTTTTTCAAGAGAACGCTGACTACGCCTAGTAAAAGTAGTAAGTAGTCTAACTAAATACTGATCTGCTGACTGAGTTCTGAGTTTGGAGCTTACGTCAAGACATGCCTTATTATTGTCATAAATCTTTGTGCCCCCTTTTAGTATAACTAGGCCAATATCATCACCATAAATTTCTTTAATTGCGTTTTTTAATGATTAATTTTGAAAGTGCAGGTTTTTCTTATCAGAAAATCAATAACTTATCAGTAGTGTGTTTTTTTTCGTCTGACGCTATCTTGCATGTCGAATTAACAGTGATTACAAAGTAAGCGTCACGCAATTGACGTTTTCACAAGAGACCACAAATTTCGGAGGGTCGGACTGACAGCACGGTAGCTCAATTGGTAAGAGCGTTTGGCCCGGTCTGCCAAAAGGTTGCTGGTTCAAGTCCCGCCCGTGCGCAAATGTTTGGTTTCTTATTTCATCTATATGATTAAAAAGTGTTTTAAAGTTCTCATTTAACACATTTAATTTGATAGCACATTCCTGTTTTTTTAAATGGTGAAAAAAATATGAGCCTCTAGTACATCTCGTTTGAACTAGTAATGAAAAATAAAAGCCTCCTTTCAAACGTTGAGGAAGTTTACGAATTACTGAGGACGAGCTGCGGAATGTAAATTTATCTTTGATTTTCTGTATATCGTCCCAAATTTTTTTTAGGCATGGTGGGACGAGTTGATGAATTACTAAATTTCCATCCTAACAAAAAAAGGAAACAACTTGCAGAATGAAGGTAGTATATATATTGATTTCTTCTTCCATCTTGTCCTAAGTGGGCCGTAATCACGTTAGAAGAGTCGAGGAATATGTAAGTAGTATGTACCATAAAACCAAAATTATTTAATATTGTAGTACCTTACTGAAACAAGCGTTTGTTTTCAAATAAACCGTAATAAAATGATTTTTTTCTTGAAATACCTTGAGACTAAATAATTAACATATACGTAACTTAATTAAATATTGAGCTTACATTTTCTGCTAAATTGTCTTTCCGTTCCCATAAAAAGTGCAAAGTGTGGCCACCCAAATGCATCAATGTATGGGAAACATTTGAAATGCTTATAAATTTTGATTGGCGGTATATAGAGCCGTCACTTACGATTTTTTGTACTTAGAGGCGGCGTCACATCAGATTAGAAGGGTTTTCAGCTTCGTACAACACCTGGAAGTGGTAGAACTGGGTGGCTCAGACAGCCAGCATCCGGCTGTCTGAGCCAGCAGCTTTATCTCAATTTTTCCAGAACGCGTGCGTCAAGAAGGTTCAAATCTGGTCGAGAGCTGTCACTAACGTCGTCACATCAGTAAATCCTAAAAACATTTCTTCGAAACATAACATTTCGTGAAACATAGAGTAAAACAAGTTGGCTCAGATGACCGGATATTCCCCCTCGAATGGAGCACGCCTTGTCGTGGCGAGGGGGCTCAGTAGCCTGTCGCAATCCAGCGGCAGGTGAAGCCAAGATGCTCCGTGGAGAGTGCCGCTGCGTCTGTTCCCGTATCGGGCGGCAGTGGCCATAGTGAGTCGCGTCTGTCTCGCATCGAGCGGCGGCTCACTAAAAGTCGTTGGACTCCCGGCACCCCTCTGGTGTATCAGAGGAGGCAGGGGATGTCTTGAGGACTTTGGTCCTCTGGGCGAGCTCGGCGTGCTTTTGCCGTCGGGCGTGGATCGCCTAGTCGGGAGGGTCTTGGACGGACGGTATGGGGACACCTCTGTCCAATCACCAGGGACCCTCCTGAGGCGCCAGTGTGCTGTCGGGAGTGGGATCGCCCCACTCCGTGGAGATCCGCCCTCCTGATAGAGGGTGGAGGTTGCGCTGGCAAGGGTCGCGGGACTGTTGAGACACCGCGGCCCATGCTGTCAAAGCCACCAAACGCGGCGGGCGTCGTCAGGTTTTAGTGGGTATACCCGAATTCGGGGGAGTCCCACACACGCCCCTCCGTTCCCCGACGGAGAGGTACGGTGCGTAATAGGCATTTCCTGACGGTAAAAAAAAAAAAAAAAAAAAAAAAAAAAAAAAAAAAAAAAAAAAAAAGATGACCGGATATTAGGCTGTCTGAGCTACACGTTTATCACGATTTCTCAAAAGGTACTGGATAAAAATGGATGAAACTACTTCGGATAACCGTCACTAACGCGTCACATTACATAATATAAGAAACAGCGCCCTGAAACCCTCTGATAGTTGAGATCTGGAAAGTCAGAAAATGCGACATTCTGGCTATCTGAGCCTAGTTTTTTGATTTTCCAAGAAAACCATTGCGTCACATACGATGAAATATGGGTGGGTATATCAGCGTTACTAACGATTCTTTATTAGCCTAGATATGTAAGATCTTTTCAGAAGCCTGGCTCAGACGGCCGGGTGTACACCTAAACTAAGCAAGTGTAAATTCTGAATAAAATATATAATGTAAACCTTAACAAATACTTTTATCGAAAATTGGTTTGGACGGGATCGAACGAGAAGTTTTTGAGATAAAGCACATTTTCAACAACCGCATACATAGCTTTGTTCTTCATACAAACACTATGAAAAACAAAGTTACATTTGCTGTCAACAAAATATTGTGGTATTTTACTAAATAGAAGTAGTAAGTAGATTCCCTAATTCAGTTGAAGTTGGCAAGGAACCGCGCGAGTCCGACTCGCACTTGTTTATCAATCTCTCTGCATCATCCAAATGTATGACTGGGAGAGAATGCTGTTAGCATTTATTTCACCTTTTTACACTTTCATTTGTGCAATATAGTTTTTAAATAAATAAAAAAGTCAGCGAAAATAACACCGCAGTTTGGATTTCAACTGATTTCCATTCGGAAATCTAACACTAATCAAAGAAAATTACACGCCTTATTCACGCGATCGATTCAAAAATAGTGCCCCTTTAGGACGTTATTTTATGTTATGGCATGATTTGACACGCCGCTAAATATCTTGACAAATGATCTACAATACAATTGTCGTATTAAACAAGTATTTTCTGAATGCAGCACGTCAACACAGCACGTTTCCGCTCACATTTCACGGAATCTGTCTCATCATCCTGCGTATCCACAAATATGGGACCTTGTGTTTGGCAGGACAGAGTGACAGCCACCAGTATACACCTGCCCTTAATCGCTTCAACAAAGGGCGGGCTATGAAAAACACGTTTTTGATTATCAATATAAAACAAGAGTCAATATTATTATTCACTCCTGACGTAAAAGAAAAAGAGAGGGGTGTTGTAAATATAACGCATCTATCTGAGGAATCGTAGCACTAATGAATTCACCGATATTAATTGTTTAGTTTTTTTTGTGTCAGATATTTTTTCCTGTATGCTCAGCCATGTTTCATGAAAATCTGTTAAGCCGTTTATTTTATTTTATGTAATTGTGTTGTATTTCTTTCCTGCCATCTAATTATCTCATTGCCTTCCGTAAATGTAATGTGGATAAATATAATAAAAAATACTTTAACCGTTTGATCCTGTGTGAGGAAATAAAAAGTGGCTGGCATTTAATGAAATGGCTGAACGTTAACAAGCCCAGTAATTTTTGATTTTTGGTAAGGATAACTTTGTGTGTACAATTTATTTTATAGTACTACAACTTTTCATTCATTCATGCAAAATGCACCTAGCATTAATGTTATTCAATGATAACTTAACCTTAAGATAAATTAACCTTTATATTATTGATTGCATTTTAACAGTCTAGAATAAAACATCGGAAAAACTTATTTAACCTGCGTATTTAAAAACTATTTTTATAATATCACAGATTAGTTTAACATAAATTTTCAAACAAGAAATTATGTCTTTCGTTATAGTTTACGGCATTGGCGCCATACTTGTTTGGTGGCACTGCAGTGGAAAAATACTAAATTAAATTTTAATTATTTAGCTGGATCAAATCAGTCATCTTCAAAGGGCTTACTTTCAATACGCCATGTTGTTAAACTTTGAGTGTTACTTTTTGAATTGATCATCAGCCTAGTTATTTGATTGTATGCCAGTGTTTAATTAACTGACTGATTAAATCAGATGGCTGCGACATACACACATACATTTGTATCAATTGTGCACTTGTGAAATACTTCTCTAACATCGCTAGTTTCGTGGCCCAAACAGCTATTGTGTCGAGGGTAATTAAGCTAAATCTCTCTCATTGTGCGCGAGGATCGCTTCGTCATCGCACACTGTTTGTTGCATATCCGATATAGTTTATTAGTATGTATATTCAGAGAAGATATTTATTTTCGTAGGTCCGGAATATACTTCAGTACGAAATAGGGACAAGACCTGGGTTAGAGAAATAAATATTATTACAACAACGTACTCTGATCTGACATTATTGCCGGTGAAGCAGCAGAGTACCGCTAGTTAGACTTAAAAATTAACCCATAGTTCAAAATATTACGCTTTAGGAAAGAACCTAACCAAACCTTAATATTATGGTCGATATAGTACAGCATTACAAGGATTTTCGTGTCAATTACCTCAGTGTCTGAAAAGGAAAGTCTTCAACCAGTGTGTGTTAGTGATGACATACGGATCCGAAGCGCGGTCTCTGACTATGGGCCTCATAAAGAAGCTCAAAATCACACAATGAGTGATGGAGAGGGCGGTGTTTCTCTACAAGATCGAATCAGAAACGAGGAGATATGCAGAAGAACTAAGGTAACGGACATATCCCCACGAATCAGTAAGCTCAAGTGGCAGTGGGCAGGGCACAAAGCGCAAATAACTGATGGCCGTTGGGGCAGAAAAGTTATAGATAGGAGAGATTTCGACCAAAAGCGCAGCGTGGGACGTCTACCGACAAGATGGACGGACGACCTTGTTAAGATCACAGGATCACACTAGATGCGGACCGCTTGTGATCGATCGCTGTGGAAAACCGTGGGGGAGGCCTATGTTCAGCAGTGGACGTCCTTTGGCTGATACTGATGATGATGATTACCTGGATTACCGATTTCCGTTAAAACTAAAGACTAAAGATAACGCATAAAGACAAAGCATATTTTCATTTCATTAGATGCCTTAGTATTTGTAGTGATATTATTAACTTTTATTTCTTGTAAAACGGTAATTTTTAATGTTCAATAACATCGATAAAATCGATTTCATGATCGCATCCTTAAGACGGTAAGTATTCATTGTTCAAACTTTGTTAATTAATAATTTGTAATGTCCGTGCCGATGACATCTTAATGAATAATGTGAACCAGTCCACTGTTTTACGCAGTGAAAGGAACTCAATGAATTATTTTCGTTTATTTTTATTTTATACTATCGGTCCCCCGCAGCGTCGTCCGCGTAAAATTTCGGATTCCCCGTTATAAATATCCCCAAAAAACATTTGGCGTTGACACGTTTGGGCCGTTTAGAAAAATTGGGCCAAAATAAAATTCAGTAACAGCCAATAATAAAGCTGGCTGGTTCCTAGCTCAAAGGATTAGCATAGCTATCCAACGCGGCACCGCAGCCAGCATCATAGCCTCTTTGCCTCAAGCAAATGGTTACGTTTTTGATTGATTTTTTATGTTTCATGTCTTCTTTTTGATTTTTTTCTTATTTGTTATGAATAAAGTTATTTACGAAAAAAACATACTTCCATTGTAAGTAACAACCTAGTAACCATAGCAGTTAGCAAGCCTAAACGCACGTTGTACTTAAGTTGCTAGTATTATTTTGGTGCGGAGTTATTTAAAACTGTGATCGCTTCTAAGATATTTCTTAAAATTATTTGATGTAAAGGGGAAATTTCGTTCGAAATAAAATGTTCGTGGTGATAAGAATGTCAATTTTAATAAGAATCAATACCTGTGTCCATTAAAATACCTTTGAAAATAGTAAATTATTTATTATCTAGTTTATGAACTTATCGAAGTTTGTAGTGAGTTAACCATATAAGATAAACATATGCTGTCGCGGACTTTATTGAAGAACTTTTAAAGTGTGTACGGGCGTCTGAGCCAGGCTTCTAGAGAGATCTAGCATAACTAGGCTGATAAAGAATCGTAAGTGACGCTGATATATCCAGGTTTCATCGTATGTGACGTAATAGTTTTCTTGAAAAATCAAAAAACTAGGCTCAGACAGCCAGAATTTCGCATTTTCTGACTTTCCAGATCTCAACCATCTGTGAGTTTCAGGGCGCTGTTTCTTATAAAATGTGATGTGACGCATAAGTGACGGTCACGCGAAGTGGTTTCATCCATTTCAATCCATTTCTTTTTGAGAAATCGTGATAAACGTATGACAGACAGCCTGATATCCGGTCGTCTGAGCCAACTTGTTTTTCTCTACATTTCACGAAATGTTATGTTTCGAACAAATGTTTTTAGGATTTACTGATGTGACGACGTCAACGACAGCTCTCGACCAGATTTGAACCTGACGCACGAGTTTTGGAGAAATTTAGAAAAAGCTGCTGGCTCAGACAGATGTATGCTGGCTGTCTGAGCCACCCTGTTCTACCAATAACAGGTGTTGTAGCTGAAAACTCATCTAATCTGATATGAGGCGGCCTCTAAGTACAAAAAATCGTAAGTGACGGCTCTAAACGGCGCTAATCTATAGTTATAAGCATTTTAAATGTTTCTCATTCATTGATACATTTGGGTGGCTCACTTCGCACTTTTTATGGGAACTGAGAGACAATTTAGTAGGCGTAGGCTCATATCAAGGCAGATGCTTGCTCCTGCTAATTAAATATTTGATAACGTAGTCAATAACTACGCCGATGAAGGAAAAAATGTTAATTATGTATGGAGTATTCTAAGGGTGTCAGTTCGAGTTACCTCCACGTGACGACTGGGATGTTACTGAATCCACTCTGACTCGTCAGAGGGGAAGCAGTATCGCCTGTCGCGGTTCACCCTGGGCAACGCCAGGTAGTGCGGCATTGAAATTCCACTCTGGGATCTCAATGACGTGGTATCTGGCGGCTAAAGACTCGATACCATCCCCAATCTAAGGTGTTATCCGTACCGTGCCGAGAGATGCGTGGCTGAGGGGGAGCTCAGTCGTTACCGGTGGGCCCTCGATACCAGGCGACCTCGAGGTGTATCTAGCCTTACTCCGGCATGCGAGGCTCTGCCGGAGTGGACCTACTTTCCCTAGCTACTCGTGGGACCAACATGAATAAAGATTTAAAAAATAAAGACGATGGTAACCTGGAAGACCTATGCCAGGAACTTATGCCTCTGATAGAAGGCGCAGAGCAACCTGCCCAAATATCGGAGCAACTCTCCATGGAGACAGAGGACTCCATCAGCACGGCGGAAAGGGCTGCTTGCGGCTCACCCTCGCCGACTGATGAATCCACCGCCTCCAAACGTAGTGACAGGAAACTGTCAAGTGCTGCCAAAAAGCGCTTCGTGGCTCTGAGACAGCTGGGAGTGGAGCCGAGTATGGCTTCAACACTGGCGTTAAAGAGCTTCGCTGAGCTGAAGCAGATGGGATATAAGTTTAAATCCTAGCAATCTGAATCTGCGCGCAAACCGGTCAAACGGGTTCGCTCAGAGGAAGAATCACCAAAGGGACATATCACCAATGCCCCAAAGGTGAGTGAGGACTTAGACACCCCAACCACCGTAGCCTACAGCGAGGCCGTACGCTCAATCCGGGTTGGCATAAAAGACTCCAAGTCCTTGATGACTGACACACGACTGGAGTCGCTGCGCAATACCATCCTGCAAAGCATCGCTCAATCCGGAAGGGGTGAAGGGCCTAAATTTAAGGGCTTCTCCTTCAAGCCAGGCTGGTTTCTCATTACATGTGAGAATGAGCGGTCTAAAGCATGGCTTGAGAGAAAAATACCCCCCCTCAGACCGTGGCCGGAGGCGAGACTTGTTCTCATGAACGAGGCTGACATCCGGAAACCGAATGTGGGGGTGGTATTTATCCCAAGCTCTGAGGCCGATTGGGCAAAGCGGGCCTTAGAACTTTTCGGTGCTCAGAATGAGGGTCTGAACACCGAACATTGGAAGGTCCTCAACACGAAGGTCGAAAAGGGAGGTCTTACCTTGACCGTATCCTTGGACGACCACTCGTTTGAGGCCCTCAAGAATGCGGACCTAAAGGCCAACATTGGCTTCAAAAAGGTCCAGTTCAGGATCAGAGGCCCTATCACCTTGGCCATTGATCTACCTCCCGCTGAACCCTCGACCTCCACCGCAACCGACACCACCCCAACCCCCATACCTACAACCACTCTCGCTGAGGGCACCGTGCAGGTCCGTGCAGGACCACAACGGAACAACCCTCCTCCAACTCCCTCCACCTCCACTTCGACAGGGACCAATAGGGGAAGAGGTACGCGGTTTCCCCTCCATAGGGGGGCCACTAGGGGCGCACATCCGTCCAGAGGTAGGGGACACAGCAGGGGTACAAACCGAGGACGACGAGGCACACAAGGCGCCGCGGCTCCCACAGCCAGTAGTCCCCACCAACCTCAACGCCCAAAGGGGCTGGCGGTGCTCCAGGCCAATCTACACCACGCTATTGCAGCCTCTGCGGTTGTAGAGAAGATCTTCAGCGAAGGTGGCCTGGACATCGCTCTCATTCAAGAACCATGGATAAACGCCGATTCCGTGGTAGCCGGTCTGAACAATGCGGGTAAGATCCTTGTATACGAAAAAGGCCTTAAACCTAGGGTCTGCATCGTATTTAACAAAAATATTAACTTCTTACCTGTTCCAGAACTTTGCAGCGAAGATACAGTCACCGCATACGTAGAAGTCAAAGGGCCGAATAGGTCCAAAGTACTTTTCTGCTCGGCATATCTTCCTGGTGATAAGCAGGATCTCACTGAAGAACTGACTAAAGTCCTGGATTATTCTAGAAGACAAAAGTCGGAGCTGATAGTGGGATGCGATGCTAACGCCCACCATACCATCTGGGGGAGCTCGGATACGAACAAAAGAGGTGAGCTACTATCCGATTTTCTACTAACTAATTGTCTACATGTGCTGAACAATGGCCACACGCCAACATTCGTAACAAAAAATAGACAAGTATTAGACCTAACATTCGCAACAAAAAATGTGTCAAAATGTGTAACAAAATGGCACGTCAGCAGCGATAATTCAATGTCCGAACATAGACATACACTTTTTGATGTTTCCGGGTTAGCAGAAGCTCAACACATAAGAGTGAGAAATCCAAAAGACACCTCCTGGGATATGTATAGAACCATACTCAGCGAGAATCTAAAGGACATACCCAAAACTATCAAAACACCTGACTCTCTTAATGCCGCGGTCAAGATGCTCAACAATGGCATAATAGATGCCTACGAACAGAGCTGTCCCGAAAGAGAAATAAAGCCGAACAAATCACCCGTGTGGTGTAACAAAAAACTGGAAAAGTTCAGAACCACCACACGCCGTATATTCAATCGGGCCAAACCGTGCAATTGGGACCAGTACGGCAAGGCCCTTACAGAATATAACAAATAAATCAGAAAAGCCAAAAGAGCTTCTTGGCGACGCTTTTGTGAACAAATTGCCCAAACCCACAAAGGAGCAAGAATTCACAAAATACTCGCTAAGACCCCATATAAATATCTTGGACTACTTAAAAAGCCAGATAACACATTTACGAACACTGAGATGGAGACTCTAGATCTCCTTAGGTCTTCACACTTTCCGGGTTCGTACCAAATCGACACACAAAGCTACACCCAAAGGAATGATGAATTCCATAGGGCAAAATGCTCAGACTGGAATAAGGCCGCTAATATCTTTAGGCCTAACCAGATTAGATGGGCTTTGGAAAAATTCCAACCATTTAAATCAGCGGGAGAAGATGGCATTTTTCCTGCTCTGCTGCAAAAAGGAAATGACCTGCTTCTTCCACATCTGGTAAAAATATTCAGAGCAAGTTACGCCTGGGGTACTATACCAGAACCATGGAATTGGGTCAAAGTACGTTTTATACCAAAAACAGGGAAAAGAGACTACTCACAACCCAAATCCTTCAGACCCATAAGTCTAACATCCTTCCTAATGAAGACCATGGAAAGGATTGTAGACCAGCACATTAGGGCCAAATACTTAGTGGACACGCCATTAAGTATCAACCAACATGCATACCAAAAGGAAAAATCCAATGAAACAGCCCTCCTCGATCTGGTCGACAAGGTGCAAAAATCCCTAGAGGATAAGCAAACAGCCCTGTGTGCTTTTCTAGATGTTGAAGGTGCATTTGATACTACCCCTATAGAAACCATTCTTAATGGAATGGAGGCAAAAGGGATAGATGAAAGCACCATCAGATGGGTAAAAAACACGCTCTCAAATCGAGTAGCAAACATTACCCTCAATGCTTCAAAGCTTGAATTCCTTGCCACGAGAGGATGTCCACAAGGAGGAGTACTGTCTCCACTTCTATGGACCCTAGCAGTAGACCAACTACTTGTTAAGATGGCAGAAAAAGACTATGATACACAAGGCTATGCTGATGATCTGGTAGTGATCATCAGAGGTTCCTGCCTCAGCACAATTTCTAGTCTAATGCAAGGCGCTCTCAACACCATAAGTAAGTGGTGTAGAGAAAACGAATTATCTATCAATGCAGATAAAGCAGTGATAATCCCATTCACAAGGAAGAGAAAACTGGAAAAACTGGGGAATGCAAAGTTAAATGGTAAAATTCTTCCTTACTCTAGTGAAACCAAGTATCTAGGGGTAATGTTTGACCAAAAACTTACTTGGAACTCGCACCTAGATAATATCATTCAAAAAGCCAAAATGGCTCTGTGGAGCTGCATAAATCATAAATCATAAAAATCTTTATTGTGGATCACAGGTTAAAAAAGTTGAACAATGGTAGAAGTACTCTCTGTGTCCTGCCTCTAGCTAGGGCGTACAATGATAGAAGGGCACATGTTAAAAATACAGTTAATACAATAATAATTAAGGTAAATTCAATCGATTACAAAAATAAATTAAAATTAATTAATTAATTATGTCAGTCAGAAGCTCTCTACGTCACAAACTCATTAATAGTATAAAAACATTTTCCAATTAAATATTCATGCAATTTAGATTTGAATATATTAATGTCATTCAAGTCTCTGATTGTTTTTGGTATTTTGTTGTAAATCCGGGGAGCATTACCAAATACACTTTTACTAAATAGGCTTGATTTAGCACCAACTGAGCACAATTTATCCTTGTGGCGTTCTCGAGCCATAAATTCAAAATTTTCAATGTTATGTCTTATAAACAAAGCACATTCCAAAATATAGATGCACGGCAGTGTTAAGATTTTTTTGTCAATAAAATAAGGTTTACAGGAGTCGTCACATTTAAGCCTAAACATTGATCTTATGCAGGACTTTTGAGCTTTAAATACTTTGTCGCTATCGGTAGAATTTCCCCAGAAAATTACACCATATCTGAGAGTGCTTGCTACGTAGCTATGATATGAAGTTAGGACAGCTCTTTCGTTGACTATCAATTGAAGTCGGTAAAGTGCAAATGCAAACTGCTTAATTTTTGAACAGACATGCTCAAAATGTGCTTTCCATTTTAGTTTATCGTCAATATAAAGTCCTAGAAATTTAGTTGTGTTAGTTTTTTCAATTGTCTGTCCCAAGTAGTTAATGTCAAGATTTATGAAGTCATTTCTTTGAGAAAAATACATTACTTTTGTTTTACTTAAATTTATTTTCAGATTATTGGATTCAAGCCATTTAATTATTGATTTTATCGATTCATTAATGTCATATTCAAGCTCAGTCAAGTTATTGTTAGCAAATAAAACAGTGCTATCATCAGCAAATAAAGTCATGTTATGGTTAGATGCAGAAGGCAAGTCGTTAATATAAATCAAAAATAATAGTGGTCCCAGAACGCTCCCTTGAGGAACTCCAAATTTCACTATTCTAGGATCTGATTTGTAGCATGCTTTCATTTTGTATATTGAATCTACACGAGTGATTTGGGTGATTTGCTGTCTTCCGGTCAAGTACGATTTAATCAAATTATTGACATTTCCCCTTACGCCATAAGCATTTAATTTTCTTAAAAGAATGTCATGATCTACATGGTCGAAAGCTTTCGTCATATCCATGTAAATGGCAACGGTTGGCACCCTATTATCCACGTTGGAATATACCTTACGCAAAAAGTCATACACAGTCATGTTTATGGATTTGCTTTGTCTAAACCCATACTGTTGAGGAACAAGTACGTCATTATGTTCGAGAAAATTATAAAGACATTTATAAATTACTTTTTCAATTATTTTTGAGAATAACGGTATTAGCGCCACTGGTCTATAGTTAGTTATTTCCGTTTTATTTCCCTTTTTAAAGATGGGCTTAATAATTGTTATTTTTAACTTATCAGGATAGATCCCATTTACAATACATAAGTTAATGATGTGGCTCAAGGAAGCTGAAATAGATCTTGAAACATCTTTAATAACATGTGTGGAAATATCGTCATAACCAGTGCTATAAGAATTTTTTAATGATATAATTGATCGAGAGCTAGCTCAGTACGTAAATAATAAAGCGGTGGACTGTATAAAATAATATAATGAATAAAGGTTGAATCTGCGATTACAAAGCTGTGGTTATAGGATTGGAACGCGCGTATAGCAATCGCGGTGGTCCGATGCGAAGTGTCGGGTTCGGGCGTCGTCGCGCCCCGCTCGCCACGGGTGTAGCCGAGCCCAGCCGATGGTGCACGAACATCCTCCCCGGGTTGACCTCTTCATGAAAGAGGAAGAGGACAAAGGTTGTTGAAGTTGCCCGCAGAGTTGTTCCCACTGACAGTTGCTGCCTCTTCGAAGCCGTCCAACTAGCTCTTTTGCTGTGGCAGAGAAAGATATGGTGAATAAAAGCTGTTCCTGAAGGTCTTCTTGATATATTTCACCCGCTGATAGCGCTTCAGTCGGGAAACGTTGATGTCAGGCACCTGTGGATGCGGAACAAACATGAGTGGTCGTCCAATCAAATGTTCAGGAGTGAGTACGGACAATAATTGTGCGGAGCGGAGGATAGCGGGGTAGGAGAAAAATGATGTAAAACTACCTCTATCCGAGCTAAATAAGTAGCCATTTCTTAAAAAGTAAAATGAAATCCTAAGTGTTTAATTGCAGTCGCTTTAAAATATATATTGTACAGTAGACCGCACCGTTAATTATGACATATTCGACGCTTCGAGAAATGTAATGATGTTAGTGTAACCAGCTACGAGACGAATTTGCTAAGTATTATCCTTTCGCTAGGTCCGTTTCGAGCTCGATGTGCACGGTTCAACCTGCGAGGCACACAAAGGTACACAAATAAAACTTATCAACTTACACACTCGCCTTCTACGATGAGCTATAAATGCTGGCTCGTACACGCTACATCTAAACATAAAGTCTGCTGGCAATAATTGAAGACCGTCGTGTAATAAATTGCAATGAGAATGAGTAAATATGAGTTTAGTTAGATATTAATGTAGGATGCTTGATGCTGTAGTCATTGGGAGAGTTATCAGGCCTTCTGCCAATACGAATGACGCTGCATATGTCTACCTTTCGTGACGAACACTAACTGACTCGATAAGTCCTGCGACAGAAATAGTATTAATTTAAATATAACTTGTAAATAAAACTTTGTGAATAGCCATTATTCTTTGTCATTTATATTAAGTTAGAACAACGTGTGCCTATTTATTTGTGATGAATATTGAATTATAATTATTAAGTAATTGATGCCATGTAATTCAATTTATTTCTAAATTTGATTGAATCGACACTAGCTAGAATAAAGCCTGTTTGCATTTACGTACTGAGCTAGCTCTTGAACAGTTTGAACAATTTTATCCGCTTACCTAAAATCGACTTGCCAAGTTTTAATGGTAGTTATCAATGCTGGCTTGAGTATAGGGATACTTTTTTGTCGTTGATTCACAATAGTAGTGGGGTAGACAGTATAAGTAAATTCCACTATCTTCGTGCATCTCTCAAAGGAAATGCACTCGAAATTATTAAGAATATTGATTTTAATGGAGACAACTATGAAATGGCTTGGAATTTACTTTGCGAACGCTTTAACAATAAAAGGCTTTTAGTTAATAATCACGTGCAGGCATTGTTCAATGTTGAACACGTCTCGAAAGAGTCGAGTTTGTCTTTGCGTCATCTCATTGATACAATAAATAAAAATATCAGAGCGCTGAAAACATTGAACGAACCCACGGAGTATTGGGACACGCTTATCATTTACATGATGTCTAGCAAATTAGATGCTGTTACTAGTAGAAATTGGGAAGAGTATCGCAGTACTTTATCAGGGTCACCGTCATTAGTGCAGTTTTGTAATTACATCAGTAGTAAAGCTGATTTATTAGAAACAGTAGAAGAGAAAATGAATACAAACAAAGTAGAAACTAAACATAAAAGCTTTATAATTGCAACTAATCCTAATCAAAGCGATAATCTATCTAATCTTAATCAAAAACAAAGTATAATCAAACAAATTCCTAACCTAAATGAAAAAATTAAATGTCCATTGTGTAATAATAATCATCTTTTGTACACTTGCGAAACATTTCGAAATTTGCCTGTTGAAACACGAATCTCAAAGGTCAAAGAATTTAAAACTTGTTTTAATTGTTTACGTTCGGGGCACACTACGAACAGATGTAGATTATCGCGTTGCAAATACTGTAAAGGTAATCATAATACGCTTTTGCATGTTGACCAACCTAAACCTTCATCTTACCAAGATCCAATGCCCAGTAGTTCTAGTGTTGCCTTACCAATTGACATTTCTGGAGGTGCCTCCTTACCTACCCGCACTCCAGACAACGTCGCCTTATCAAGTGACACTACAACGATACATCATACTACATCTTCGCAAATTTTGCTTTCCACAGCGTTGGTGAAAGTGGTCAGCAAGGAGAAGAAGATCACCGCGAGGATACTGCTAGATAACGGTAGCACAGCCAACTATATTACCAGTACATTTTGCGACAAACTGCAGTTGCCTAGACGTAACGTGAGCTCCACAGTAACAGGTATAAATAGTCAATGTTGTATTAGTACACAGTCTTGCGATTTAGTTATTGAATCTTATGGCGGCAACTTCAAGGCTAATATTTGCTGTTCAATTCTGCCAGAGATAACTAAAATTTTGCCCACTTCATTGGTCGATTTGACCAGCATTCCAATACCTTCAGATTTACATCTAGCCGACCCTTCCTTTCATATTCCGTCAGCTATTGACATTTTGGTCGGCGCTGAAGTATTTTGGAGCGTTCTCGGTAATGCGTCTATTGATTTAGGCAAAAACCAGCCCAAGCTACGCGATTCAAAGCTAGGGTGGATAGTGTCAGGCCCCGTTGCTCTTCAATCACATCCATCGTCCTCAAAGCTATCGCACTATTGTTATTATACATCTAGCGAACTGAATACTAATTCAAGCAAGTTATGTAAACTTGATACAGTTTCGCCTATGCATTGTTTACCGCAGCAGAAACGATCTACCAAAGAAAGTCCTCATCAAACCCGTGGAGCTCCGCGACGTCTAGGGACTATCCCGCAGGTCTTGTTTCTCGCGGGCTGAAGGCTGACCTTATCAGCGAGTGCCCTTTGTAGTGGTCAGGTCTTCGATATTTACATAAAAAAGAATCGCATTTGCCAAAAATGCAAACAGGCTTTATTCTAGGTAGTGTCGATTCAATCAAATTTAGAAATAAATTGAATTACATGGCATCAATTACTTAATAATTATAATTCAATATTCATCACAAATAAATAGGCACACGTTGTTCTAACTTAACATAAATGACAAAGAATAATGGCTATTCACAAAGTTTTATTTACAAGTTATATTTAAATTAATACTATTTCTGTCGCAGGACTTATCGAGTCAGTTAGTGTTCGTCACGAAAGGTAGACATATGCAGCGTCATTCGTATTGGCAGAAGGCCTGATAACTCTCCCAATGACTACAGCATCAAGCATCCTACATTAATATCTAACTAAACTCATATTTACTCATTCTCATTGCAATTTATTACACGACGGTCTTCAATTATTGCCAGCAGACTTTATGTTTAGATGTAGCGTGTACGAGCCAGCATTTATAGCTCATCGTAGAAGGCGAGTGTGTAAGTTGATAAGTTTTATTTGTGTACCTTTGTGTGCCTCGCAGGTTGAACCGTGCACATCGAGCTCGAAACGGACCTAGCGAAAGGATAATACTTAGCAAATTCGTCTCGTAGCTGGTTACACTAACATCATTACATTTCTCGAAGCGTCGAATATGTCATAATTAACGGTGCGGTCTACTGTACAATATATATTTTAAAGCGACTGCAATTAAACACTTAGGATTTCATTTTACTTTTTAAGAAATGGCTACTTATTTAGCTCGGATAGAGGTAGTTTTACATCATTTTTCTCCTACCCCGCTATCCTCCGCTCCGCACAATTATTGTCCGTACTCACTCCTGAACATTTGATTGGACGACCACTCATGTTTGTTCCGCATCCACAGGTGCCTGACATCAACGTTTCCCGACTGAAGCGCTATCAGCGGGTGAAATATATCAAGAAGACCTTCAGGAACAGCTTTTATTCACCATATCTTTCTCTGCCACAGCAAAAGAGCTAGTTGGACGGCTTCGAAGAGGCAGCAACTGTCAGTGGGAACAACTCTGCGGGCAACTTCAACAACCTTTGTCCTCTTCCTCTTTCATGAAGAGGTCAACCCGGGGAGGATGTTCGTGCACCATCGGCTGGGCTCGGCTACACCCGTGGCGAGCGGGGCGCGACGACGCCCGAACCCGACACTTCGCATCGGACCACCGCGATTGCTATACGCGCGTTCCAATCCTATAACCACAGCTTTGTAATCGCAGATTCAACCTTTATTCATTATATTATTTTATACAGTCCACCGCTTTATTATTTACGTACTGAGCTAGCTCTCGAACAGGCTCTATAGATATTTTTACTTCAAACGAGGTCACTTTATAATCCATGTTGTATCTGTTTAGTAATCAGTAGTCTTAAGCAGTGATTGTGCTGCATAGTTTTTTTAACAGGTTAGAAAATTAACTATAAATTACTTATTTTATTTTATTTAAATTACTACTGAAGTGCTTAAGTACTGCTACATTACAGATCATAATAATAGTCCCCCTAGCCAATTTCGACTACAGTGGCCATTCACAACTACTCACCGACTGCGCGGGTCATATTATAGTGCACAAGTGTGTGTGCAAACACAGATGCCTCTATTCCTCCCACTCTCATAGCTCGACGGGACAGCGATCTGACACTACAGGAGAGAGGTCACGCGCAGGACCAACAGCTTTACTTGCTACGTGGCACGTAGGTGAAACACCGACCACTTTCAAACTCCGGGCTTACCTGAGAATTTCTGAACAGACAGCCCAGGTACATATTTTTGGCCCGAACCCAGGACCTCTAGCGCAGCCGTCGCTTACCAATGCGACCCACTAACTTCTGCGCCACCGAGGCAGTGAAACATTCAATTATAATCTTTATAGAGCTATTACAAGATCTAGTGTCTAACGATTTGAGGCTGAACACGAAATTTACTTATAATAACAATTGAATTCCAAATCATAATCGTAAATCGTTATCTTTACTCAAAATAAACCTGTGACTTCAAATAATATCGACAGTACACACCACTAGTGCCACCGTCAAATGAAACTACAGGTCAGGTTAATCTGGATCATCGTAGCTTAGCCTTGTGTATGTGCTTTGAATTCTTAATGTAATTCAGTGAGGATAGACGCGAGCAAACGACGAATTTTAAGAACATACTCGTCCTAAATATTTTATTAGGTACGTTTAGACCTGTGGTCATAAAGAAGAAAGATACGGAAGGCTTAGGTGGTATGAGCAGAACTAGGTTTAGGGGTTAAATCTACCAATATTAGCCAGGATTAACGGTTTAACATGCCTTTCGAAGCACGGAATCAAATTGGTCACCTATTCAAGCACATATCCTACTTAATACTATAAACGCGAAAGTTTGCGAAGATGAATGTGTGTCTGTGACTCCTTCACGCAAAACTACTGAATTTATTTTGATGAAACTAAACAGAAATGTGACTTATGCATAGGAATATCTAACACATAGGCTAAATTTTATAAAAAATATGTATTTTAATAGAAAAGATATGACGAAAAAATAGCTTCCCTGGCCTGGCCGTAAAAAAAGACCTCAAAAACTCTCGGTCCACACTCCCGACTTTATGGCAAAACGTCGATCTATGGCACTGCAGACCTCCGTTCATACTGAAAACTACAGGCAGCTTATTACACAACTATGGAAGTCCCTGCAACACTACATCCGTTGCTTTAACACTAATATTGTTAAAAAAATGTTAGAACGGAACTAAGGTTCCAAAGTGTTTGCAAGGGACATGTCTATTGACGGAGCTTAAGATAGAAGACGGCAGTGTAGCGTCGACGAAAACAGAGGTTTTGAGGGAGATCGAAAGATTCTATGGGCAGTTGTACACCTTTTTAGCCAAACCCGTTGATGGCTCAACCAAAGACCAAAGAGTTATTCTGACCTAACACTACACCGAATAGATCCCGGGCATCAGCTCTACGAAATTAGGACGGCCCTTAAGCAGCTCAAAAACAACAAGGCACCTGGCGAGGACGGAATTACAGCAGAGCTTTTGAAGGCGGGTGGAACACCGGTACTTAAAGTCCTTCAGAGACTCTTTAATTCCGTGCTGCTGGAGGGCATCGCGCCCGAAGCGTGGAACAGGAGTGTGGTGGTCTTGTTCTTCAAATTCCACAGCCGCGTAGCCGTCACTGTAAACGACTTGGATTGATAGGAGGAGCGATGAGCCGGTATGCCTAGCCGGAGATCTTCGGAAGAACGGAGAGCACGATCATGTGATTGACATAAAAAGGAGAACATATCCTTAAGATAAGAAGGTGATAAGGGGTTATTGAGAATACCGTACAGTACACAGAGAATTCGAGAGTTTCTACGTTGTCGAATGGGAAGCCAATTAAGTTGTGCTCTGAAGCTGGTAATATGGTCATATTTTTGAAGGCCAAAGATAATCTAATACATCTGTTAAGAAGACGTTCAAGTTTGTCAGTGAGTGCCTCAGTGAGGTTAGTACAGCAAAAGTCCGCGTAATTAATGATAGGTATAATGAGAGTTTGCATGAGAAGAAGTTTTGTCTTGAACGGAAGAAAAAATTTAATCGATAGAGAAACCTCAATCACGTGATGACCTTACGACTGACCTTAGCCACGTGAACAGTCCAGCTCAACGTAGAGTCTAACATCAGGCCCAAATTCTTCACACTGGTACAGTAAGGTATAGCAGTACCATCATACATAACCGGCTCCAACTCTGCCATACCTAGCTTAGAGATGAGTCTAAGACTCCCTACTATGATCGCTTGGCACTTGGTGGGGTTGACAGAAACTCAGAAGTCACGAGACCAGGACGAGATATGGCTTAAACTGTCGTTGATCAGATCGATCGCTGTAGACATTTCTGAGACATCGGATTGTACGTACAGTTGTAGGTCGTCAGCATACAGATGATATGAGCAGCGAAGATTAACAGTGATGAAGTTTATAAAAACCGAAAAAAGGAGGGGAGAGAGGATACCACCCTGCGGTACACCAGAGGTCAAGCTGAGCCCGTCAGAAATGCCG
Organism: Pyrausta purpuralis; assembly: GCA_963924145.1. Classification (NCBI taxonomy): domain Eukaryota; kingdom Metazoa; phylum Arthropoda; class Insecta; order Lepidoptera; family Crambidae; genus Pyrausta; species Pyrausta purpuralis. The sequence continues at coordinate 23,588,902 of OZ001657.1, forward strand.
TTTGGAGTCTTAACAGCTTGCTTGCGGTCCCGCAGGTATGATGAAAACCAGTCCAAAGCTAGTGAAGAGACATTTAGTTTAGATAAAATGGCCAGGAGAGGATCATAGTCAACAGTATTGAACGCATTGGAGAAATCGATTAATACGAGAAGTGTGACTTTATAAGCGTCCATACCTTCCCCTATATCCTTTGTGACCTTGATTAGAGCAGTGGTAGTACTGTGTGCAGGACGAAAACCAGACTGAAAGGGGTTCAATAAATTGTTGACAGTAAGGTGAGAAGACAGTTGTTTCAGCACATAGGATTCAATAATTTTAGAGAGACAAGGCAAGATCGATATTCGTCTATACTGACTGGGTGAAGAGGGATTGCTTACCTTGGGAAGTGGACAAACAAGGGCCTTACGCCAAACGTCAGGATACTCACCGGCTTCCAATGACCAGTTAATTATGTGGGTGATGACAGGTGAGATGATATTAATCAATGGCACCACCATGAGGCGGCTGATACCATCCACTCCGGTAGCTGTAGATGTGATTGAGGTTATGGCTTTGGAGATATCAGCCTCGGAAACAGGAGTAAACAAAAAAGGGGCAATATTTAGAGTAGGGAGAGATGCTATGTAAGACAAAGTGTGGGCTTTAGTGTGGGAGTCAAAAATTGGAATATTTGTGAAGTGCCGGTTGATTATATTGAGATCGTAAGGAATATGGGTATTGGCAGATTTAGACCTGCCAACCCCGAGGGAGTTGAGAAATTTCCAAATATTAGGAGTAGAAGACTTATGGATCTCTGAATGTATGTGGCGACGTTTCGCTGCACGTATCATCTGGTTGCATCGGTTACGTACGGATTTGTACTTCGTCCAGTTCTCCTTGGATCTATTCTTTTTAAAAATACAAAAGGCTTTGTTACGCTTAGACAGCTGTCTGGATCTTCTTGGTAAGTCACGGTGCTGGTGGTCGCCTTAAGCGGACTGTATGCAAAGGTGCGTGTTTATCAAAAAGATCAAGTAAGAGAACAGAAAATACATCCACTTTAAGGTCAACCGAAGCTGCAGCCACCATAGGGTTCCAGTCAATAGCAGATGCATCTTCCAGCAAGTTATTTATATTTATACGAGCATAACTTCTGACTTGAACGGACTGCGGCTTGTTTTTAGGTGGTCGTATTCTGTAATACAACAAATACAAGCAGTCGTGTCTTGAAAACCCAGGAGCCAACAATTGACCATGATCGAGCACAGACTATTCAGATGAGGTCAGCACGTGATCAAGCCAAGTGTCACGAGTTTCAATATTATGATGTGTGGGTAAAAACGGGAGATGGAAAAGACCTGTAGACCTAAGCAGGTTAAGAAACTTATTGGATAGAGTAGGATCTCCGGTAGGCTCAGTGTTGAAATCACCCATTATAATAATGTGTGAGTAGACAGTGCATAGCGGCTCAAGGGCAAGTTCGAGCTGATCAAAGTAATCTACACCAGATGGGCTATACACAACCCCGAGTACAGCTTTAGTTCCACCCAGGCAAATCTCGATGAACAGAAACTCTGCAGTAGCAGAATATTCAGCAGGGGATGACGAGATAATTTTGAAAGGAATGTCAGATCGTAAGTAAATAGCAACTCCACCGCTTCCTTTACCCAGCCGATCGTTGCGAATAAGTAGAAAACCAGGCAAGCTGTACGCAACTGAGGGAAGGTTTGGTTTGAGCCACGATTCCGAGACAAGAATCGCATGGATGACGTCGGACGAAAAACTGTCAAGGAGATCACTGTGGTGCTTGGGTATGCTCTGAGCATTAATATAACAAACATTCAGAAACTTTTTATTGTCACGAAAACAGTTGTGAAGCTGAGTTCCCAGCGTTTCCAACTCTGAAGCCGCTGAATCAAACGAGTCATCTTCACAAGATCGAAAAGATCGTAGAGAATTAACTGACAAATCAAAAGATTTCTGTAAGACATAATTGCGAAAATTAAATGACATCTATTACTGTCTAACCATTCTTATTGTAATTTAATGTAGAAGTAGTGAAACATGAAAGAGTAAGATCTATTCAATAATCATAGACATTCACCGATAGAAATCATATTTTTCATGCGGTGTTTATTAATTAACGTAGTGATTGATTATCAGGCCCATACCGATTATTTGTATGTACGCGATTTTAAACCGATTAGGTTTTGTCAATCACTGTAGTTCAAGTTCCGTTGCATGCATGAGATATAGTATATTAGACTAATCTAAAAGAAGATTTGTAAATGTGGTGAAGGTTTTTATGGCAAATCTCATTTGACGCAGGTGAAACCGCGCGGAGCTGCTAGTACTTTATAAACTAAATTTGATTAAATCTAATCAAACTATATAGTACACAGGAATTATTTATTAACTTAGATAAGTGCTTTATCACTGAGACTAGAATTTATTTTTATTTATTATGAATTTACAATAAAAACTTAATTAGGAAACTATGCTATTCACAGCGTTACATAAACCATCTGTGGTTTTACCGAACGCTGCGCTTGTTGAGTCGTCATCGTACTCGTGCTTACAATATATACTCTATACTAAAAAAAGAAAAACAGAAAATGACAATTAATAAATTGCATGCAAATTCGATAACATTTACGCCATAGTCAGCCAGAATAGGCATATTGAGTTACCGATCCACCCGACTCGCGCGCCATAGCACTCGCAAACAGTACCGGTTTTAACTAGGCGGGTCCACACGGGGTGATTTATGTGCACTTAATCAGATCGTGTTGTTTGCAGATCCAAAAAGTAACGTTTAAGTTTATATTTAATATTATTTTTTGTAATTTGTGCTTTTAGTGTTGGAGGTAATTCATTAATGAATTTTGGTACCACATACTTCAGAAGCTGCTTGCCGTATAGGTTATTAAATTTTGGGACTTCAAGTTTCTCTTTTAGGGCACTTCTAGTTTTGCCACTACGGTAGACATAGGTTTTAAGTGGATTATTGAAAAAGTTTTCGTTAAGTATTATGAATTTAACTTGGTCATGTATAGGTATTACGTTACAAAGGTAGAAGAGCTCATGGTAGTTATGTTGGAATGCAATTTTAATTTTTTGAGGTACAATAGTTTTAAGTAATCTGATTTGGAGATTGTAAATAGGATCTAAGTGAGATTTGCTAGTTCTGCCATAGCTGCCGAGTCCATAATGTATTGTAGTTTCAGCTAATGCCTTGTATAGTTTTAAAAGTGTCTTGTAGGGTATTTTATTTTTAACCAAGGCGAATTTAGCCAGCATAGCCCGAAGCTTGTCACATACATGGTTGATATGTTCCGTCCATTTAAGTCTATCGTCGATTATTAGGCCTAAATATTTATGCCTACTTACAAGTTCCACAGGGGGACATAAACAGCCAGAAACATTGTCATGCAAACATTTATGGGTGTGCGCAATTAAGGTGAGATTTTGTATTTTTCTATTTTTGCTTGAGCTTATATACATAAGTTTAGAATCGTAGGAGGAATGCTTTATTTTTGCCTATACCCCTTCTAATACACATATACGTTTTACACAAGACCACTGAATCGACCTTGGTTGTGGGTTTATCTCGTTCTTAAAAGTGGAGTGCCTCAAGTGGAATATTTGGTGATACCGGATGTGTTAAAAGATAATGCTTCTGAAAACTGTTGAAAACTATGTGTCTTTCATTCGTGCAGTGGAAGTCTTGACATGTTTATCTGTCGAACACGAGGAAAGTGCTAAGACAAAATTTGTGTCTTTAGGGTTCCATAACCGAATGGCAAAAACGGAACCCTTATAGTTTCGTCAAGTCTGTCTGTCTGTCTGTCTGTCTGTCTGTCCGTCCGTATGTCACAGCGATTTTATTCTGTAACTATAAGCATTACACAGTTGAAATTTGGTAGGAAGATGTATCCTGTTAACTGCTTACCGATTCTCATACAAAAAATAAAAAATACTGTCATTTAAGGGGGGGCTCCCATACATGAAACTAAAACCAAAAATTTTTTTTTTGACAAACATATGCGTGTGGGGTGTTTATGGATAGGTCTTTTAAAATGATATTGAGGTTCTTAAAACCATTTGCTTTTAAAATCTAACGTTTCATAGCTATCCGCCTCCAAAGTGGTAAAATGGGCGTCCCCCCCCCATCTAACTTCTAAACTAAGAGAGTGTAAATTTTGAAAAAAATATATAATATAGATCGTAACAAATACTTTCAACGAATATTGGTTTGAATGAGATCGAACTAGTAGTTTTCGAGATAAAGCATGTTTTCAACAACCGCAAACATAACTTTGTACTTCATACAAACACTATGGAAAACAAAGTTATGTTTGCAGTCAACAAATTTTTGTGGTATTTTACTAAGTAGAAGTAAGTGGATTCACTAATTCAGTTTCAGTTTCACAATTCAGTTAAAGTTGGCACGGAACCCTCAGTGCGCGAGTCCGACTCGCACTTGGCCGGTTTTTATTGATTATACCTATATCATAGAAAATATAAAAAAAACGTTTTTCAAGCGCCCTTGAAAGTTTTTATCCATTTAATCTGTACCTATCTGTATCAACGCTCTCAAAATACGGCTCAGTTACAGATTTTCAAAAGAGATCAAATTTAAGTTATCAAGAACTTAAAACGAACAAAACAATTTCTAAAGTTTGCAAATTATTCTGTGTGTAATAGGGCAGAGTATGTATTTGATTAATATAATCTTTAGATATATTAAGTGAAAGATATACAATTCTGACAAGCTTTCACACTTACTTTTACTTCATTCAAATAACCTTAGTCGTTTAATCAAAATTACTTACTAAATTAGTTATTCAATTTCATGTTAAGTTTATCTGAGAGTGAAAATTATAACTCGGCTAGCTGAAATATTATCTTAATCCAGTCAGTAATAAAAAAGCTTTTGTAACTTCTATCACTTTAACATCAAAGGAATAATAACTACAAGCAACTGTTTAATTATTATGTCTGAGTTTCAAGTGAAAAGGATTACCACAAAGCCTCAGTTGTTAATCCAATTGCTTGAAACCTACTTAACAATCTGATTATCGCGATCGCAAATAGGCTCTATTCCAACTTAACTTCTAAGTTAAACCGGCAGTAAAAAGGCAATAAAGCCTCCGCTAAGTATACGACTTCAAACTGAGTTGGGACACAGTGAGGCATGTTTTAGAAAGCTCAATAAGTCCTACTAATGTTATACACGCGAATGTTCGTGAGGATGTGTGTTTGTTACTTCTTTACGCAAAAACTACTTAATAGATTTTAATGCAACTTAATATAAATGTAGCTCATACATTGGACTACCCAAAAAATGTCTGGACAGAAAAATCCAGCACCATATTTTTGGCCAGACCCGGGGATCGAACCCGGGACATCTGGGTAAACAAGACATCGCTTTAAAGTGCGACCCACATACCGCTGCGCCACCGAGGCAGTCAAATTTAAATTGAAATTATTTGTAATAACATAATATAACATAAGCCTTCTCCACCCGTTTTCCACAGCGACCGATCACAAGCGATCTATCCACGAGATTTCTCGATAGCGACGACGGTTTTACTCGCTAGCGACGACGTAACTTTTTGTATGGAATATTTTAGTTGCATCAGTGACCGCTAGAGGCGCTGTGCAATTTTCCATAGACTTTTTTACGTCGTCGCTAGCAAGTTAAGTCATCGTCGCTATCGAGTAAACTCATGGTAACTCTACCGTATCCAGTTTGGTCCTGCGATATTTACAAGGTCGTCTGTCCATCTTGCAGTTGGAGGTCCTACACCACGTCTTTGGTCAAAGGGTCTCCAAGTACTCCTCCTAGTTCTGAAAAGCATAAAGTATAATGTTGGTATGAGTGTCCATTTTGTATTTACGGTCCTCAAATTAATAATTCAGTAAGTAATTAAACTTTTTCATTTCCATAAGCTCTAGAAATGTACTACTCGGATCAGCGTAGTTTTTCTATTCTACACAATCTTTTTATTGATCAATTAACGAAAGTAACTACTTGGAGTCAGTGGGGATTGTCACTGATCGGGCACATGATCAGCAGAACAAGATCTCTTTACACAATTTATTACTAAAGTTGTCATTCATTATGCTTTTCAATAAACTAACACTTTCCAGATTCACAAGTGTTTGAAATAAATACTTTTTTTGTTGTACTGTCCAGGTGCCTTATTTTTGAATCACTCACATGAATATGGCGTGTGAATTTCGTTTGAAAATAAACTGAAACAAACTATATGAAAATTACGCAAAATATAAACGTTAGAAGTAACGAAAGGCAGTTATCTTTTATCGAATCACTCCCGAGTAGAATCAAGTTAATTTTCATTTAAAAAATCTGCACTATTCAAATATCACACGCCATCTTGTCGCGAGTGATTTAAAAAAAAGGGCTCATGTTGCACCACTGTATTGTCTAACGCCTTGTGTGTTTCGGATTAATTGTATGCAAAAAATATATAATACAAATAATCCAGCGTCAAATGACAGTAACAAATGTATAAAAGACTAGCACTAGGACTAGTTTCCGTTGGCTTGGTTGAAGTGACGTGAATATCATTGTAAAATTGTAGGTTATGTGCTTTTCCGAATTTAGTACGTTTTACCAACATCTATTTTGTAGATTTTGCGTGAACATGCAACCATCTTTACAAACTTTCATGTTTATAATATTAGTCGTAGTTAGAAATCCATACATATGTTAGTATTTACATTTATTAATAGATGGCGCTGTTCCATTATACATCTCGAGATGAAAAAGTTTTTCGGTGCATACTTATAATAAAACTGTTTCAGTATTAGTTGAATATGTTGTATGGTTTCTTGTATTGATCGAAAGCTGTAATTTGTTTTCTAATTAGAATCATGTATGAATGAATACGAAGGTATTATAAACTTACCGGTTAATAAATTTAAAACTGTAATTAAAGAAATCATTATGACGGAAGGGTAATAAAGTAGATGATTATTTAAAAGATAATGATGTATGGACTTGCATGATCACTACAAACATTGTTAACATTTTGAAAAGAGGCATTGACAATAGTGACTGAGTTTGTTGCGCAGCTTCTTCTCAGCACTAGGCCACAATTGTCCCGAAGCTGTGGTAGGGTTTATTTTGGGACATGTTAAATTGCCCCCAGAAGATCAGTCATTTATTTGCATAAATAAATGACTTTTATGGTAGGTCAGCGAAACATAGCCACGTAGGAACTTACATACTCTTCATTTACCTTTACAGAAATGAAGGTGAGTTAATGAGTTCCCACAACTAATACTCATATTAGATTAAGTTACAGAAATAAAATATCTGTATTTGTATTCTATGCTTAAGCTAAAGAAGCATACACAATAATATAATCGACACACTTTAGCACCAAGAAGTCCAACTATTAAGAGGAGAGAGGCTATTCAATATTTTTCAATTGGGCTCGCAATAAAACGGTGATAAACGAGTAAATAGTGCAACAAATTTAGCGAACCTGTCAGAAATTCGCAAAGTCATTTAACAGACCCGGGGCTCTGTTTATAAAAAAAACATGCATGAATATGGCATGTCATTTTCTTTAATAAATGTTCGATTTTCGAATGGAAATCAGTTGAAATCCACACGGGCAGTAAATAAAAAATATAAAGCTTAAGGGTAACCCTTTTATTCATAAAGCGTCGCGTCGACGAGCGTTGGCAGCTAGAGCTAGAGACTGAAATAAGATTTCGGGACCTTGGTTCTTGTAATATTATACTGGCAAATCCGACATGTCAAATAGCAGCTAGTTGAGCTAAAATTATTAATAAGTTAGTTAACTCTGGACCATAATCAATCAGTTCTGTAACAATATGAGGCTGATATTATCGCTGTGCGATAAAAGCCTCCGTCAATTATTAAAAATAAAAAATAGACTGTTTCAGTTATAATGAATAAGGGGATTATTTTGTAACTACCTACTTGGGTCAACGAAAATCACACTAAATGAGTGTGATTTTCGGTGACTTTAAATTAGTTTTAAACGAAAATTATTCGAAATATTGACGAAAGTGGTTCCAAAATAGAGGTCCGGTGAGAGCCATAAAGTCTTCTAGGATGACTAATTTCTCTTCATGTACGGTCGAGGTGACGCCTAATCACATTAAAAGAGAAAAAAAATTTGGAAGTCGCGTCGTCTTTTATTTAGAGTGACGCCCGTTTTTTTGTAGTGTGAGCAAGCGATTTCAAAAAGTAGTTAAAAGCGCGGGGGAGTTCTCGACCATACCAAACAAACACTTTCGTGTTAAGACGATGACTTCGCTTAGTCAAAAATTGCATAATACGACGATAGATATGACGGACGCTGTTTTAAAATAACCACAATTACACAAACAACTAAAGCAAATGGTTTATAATGTTTTAATACTCACATATATAACATTCATAAAGATGAAATAAGAAATCAAAATATGCGCACGGGCGGGACTTGAACCAGCGACTTTCTGGCTCACCGGGCCAGTAAGTTGCTGATACTAAAGCAAACTTAACAAGTAACGTCTCACTGCTGGGCGAAGGCCTTACCTCAACTATATATTGACGACCCGTCTGGTGTAGTGGTCGAGAAATCGCCTACTACGCAGCGGGTGCGGGTTCGATCCCCGCACAATACAAACATTTGTGTGCATGAACATGTCTGTTTGTATTGGTCTGGGTGTTTTCTATGTATATCATGTATGTATTTACAAAAAATATATATATTTAAGTAGTATATCCGTTGTCTGGCACCCATAACACAAGCTTTGAATAGCTTACTTTGGGGCTAGATGGTATGTGTGGGAATGTCCAAAGGATATTTATTTATTTATAAGGTAAGTAGAGCCATACTCCACCACGCGGGCTCGCCTTGCTGTCAGATGTTATCAAACCGTCCATTTTATGACCCCAACTATAATAATATCAATCGATATGAGCCAGGACCATCGGCTTAACGAGTTTCCGAAGCAAAAATAGTGAGATATACGTCACATAAATGGTTGGAATTGTCACCCTCCATCCAACACGAGCGCAACGTATGTTGCTTAACATCGGTATCACTACCACTGCTACCACTGCGCTATAAGCACCTTAACACAAACAAGTGTAATTTTATAATAAGAACCATCTTTTAGCACACCGTTTTCTACCTTTCTAATAAACGTTGTTCTGGGGGCACGGCAGTGCCCCCACCAAGTCGAGCAAAAAAGCGTCACGGCCGTACCATCCTTTTCTCGAAGCAATTCAGACCATTTTCGACCCCCTGTAACTTCGTTGTGGATAAAACTAGAAGACTGAAATTTTCAGTAACTATGCAGCATTGTAAAGTCACGATACATTTTAAATTTCATTCAATTTGAACCAGTATTTTAAGAATTATACGGGTCAAATTTCTTGATTTTGTCACTCACTGACTCACCGATCATCAAAATTCTAAGGCACTTCTAGCAGACCTAGAAGCTTCAAATTTAAAAAATATATTGGGTTTCAGGGATTAAAATAACTAAAACTGAGTAAGATTTCTACAAAAAGGGTTTATTCGAGATAAAAACGCGGCGAGTGCACAAGAACAAGAAGTGACAGATTAGCAGCCCTCTAGCGGCAAAAGCAGATAAGTTTTTTTTTTTTAATCTAAAACAAAGCAAATAGTCTAATGCAAAGAACATTGGTATTATAAAATTTACTATTTTAACAAAATAAGTAGTGTTTATTGTATGAATCAAAAGGAAAAACTGAAAAATCTAGAAAAGACCGCAAAAAAAATTAAGCCCATACAGCCAAATTTTTCAATGTTGTTAAATTTTTCAATATTGGCTTTATTCGTAACAATGTTTTACGGCAGTTATTATTATTGCATGCGAAGCCGCGGGTTTAAGCTAGTCCTATATAAATATAGGCGCATGGTAGTGCCCCTGCCAAATCGAGCAAAAAATGGGTATTCCCGTCATGAAAACACGTGTAAATGAAATTATTTAATGCAAAAAACGTACCTACGTGCGTATTCGTACTTATTTTTTTTTTTTTTTTTTAATTTATTTAATCAATATCTTAAGACTAAATACAAAACAACTTTCTGCCAAACTGTAAAACAGTTATATTACGAGTGCGTAAGGTTGTCAATTAATTTTTATACCACGCCATGCGACGCTAGCGAGTGAGCGCGGGCCGTTACTATGCGCTGTGCGGTGCTAGCGCGAGGGCGCGGGGCGGGGACAGTGGCGGGGCGCGCGGAAAGGTGAATGTCGCCGAGCGAGCAGCAGCCGCGCTCATACGCGCGAGCACAAATTAGTAAGAGTATGCGTGCGAGCGACCCAATGCTGTTCGGATGTGCCCAGAATTCTTACCTATAAGTTTGCGATTTTCATTGATAATTTCGATTGCTATATTAGTTTGACGACAAAAGGCTACTCTCATTGGTTTACTGATATTATTTGCTTACAATTTGGATGTTGTTCGGATAAATAATTTAAATTAAATATTGATACTTTAATACCTAAGTATTAATAAATTACTTATTACCTTATCGTATTTCTGCATAAAAATAACTTTGCAATCTAACTTGTAGGTAATCGCAATGGATTCAGTAATACTGTATGTGAAAGATCAGCCTTGTCTACACTGGGTTGTTCCTATACCAGGTGATGGTTCGTGTTTATTTCAGTCTTTGTCATTCTCTATGTATGGGAATATTGAGTCGTCGTATGATATTAGACTTGCTATAATCGAGTATGTGGTAGCGCATAGGGATAAGTTACAAGTGTATACTTGTGACGAGCATATACATATATACAATAAGTAGAAGTTAGAACTGTCTACACAATACAAAAAGAAATGAGATCCCATCAAAAACAATACTTGTCAAAAAAACCAATTCTCGCAACTCAGTTGTTCTGCGGTACAAAGTTGTGAGATCCATGTAATACCAAGTCGGTTATTAATTTATTTAGTCCCTACTTAAGTGACTTTCTGTCTTAATACGTCCAGTCTCTAAGACCACGATCGTGGTCCATAACAATTGAAAATCAATTGTGTCTGGAATCTCCGTACTCGAAGCATTAAGTTATTAATATCAATATTAAAATTCTTTCAGAAATTCGTCAGAAAAAGACGTCGCCGTAAGACTCGGGCTTGAGTCGTTGGCACCGCTGGAATGGTTCTCGCGCACACGGCCTAAGTGCTTGGCACTGAACGAGTTATAAGTCCTGCCTTGTAGCTGTGATTTTTTGTGCTTGTGGTTAGATTACGACCTTAGAAAAAGCTACATCACTTCGTATGACGAAGCTTTTGAATGGTTTAGAATGTTTTTAACACTCACAGTGTCATAAGCGTCACGCAATGACGAGTCCGTAAGAGACCACAAATTTCGCAAGGTCGGACTGACAGCACGGTAGCTCAATTGGTCAGCCAAAAGGTTACTGGTTAAAGTCCCGCCGGTGCGCAAATTTTTGGTTTCTTATTTCATCTTTATTGAGCTTTTGAAGTTTATAATCGTGACTGCATCAAGCGTGATATTTCAAAGACCTATACTTCATTTAAACTTTATACCTTATATTTCGTGCAGTTGTAAATTTCATTGAGTTTGATCGTTGCGTGATTATAAGAATCATAACTAAATACTCAGTTACTTCTATGCTTTTTGCATTTGACCTTCCTATCTTTTTAAATATTTAAGGCCCACGTTCAGGCACCGTAGATTCCTACGTCTCTGAGCACAGCTTTCAAGTTAACAATTGTTAGTTGCTTTTCTTTTATTTATTTGTAACTTCACTTATCTGAAATGAACTGGGAAAGGCTATATGATTTTAACAAGTTTATTTAAATATGAATTATGTACACGTTGATTATGATTCATTAAACAATTAAGCTGTTAGATTCTGAACACGTACAGCCGATGTTTACAAGATAGAAACTTAACAGAACAGGCAAAAACGACATCGAAATCGGTTCATCCAAACGTAACACTATCACGGACACCATAAGGGTAAAACTAAGCAACTTATTTTTTATGGAATGAAGTACCTAAAATTAAACAGTCTTATTTCTGCGTTGAAAGCGATCTGTAACAACCACCGTTACAATAACGTCAAAATAACGACATGCTTACGAGGGTCAAACTGAAAGTTCTTAGAACTGGCCACTTATAAACAATATAATAAAAAAAATATTCTAAAATTTGAAAATAGAACTCTTTGCCAATATTACTAAGTATATATTTCATTCATTTGTCATTTGTTTTACGATTTGGCGGCAAATTGAAAATTGTCTGTGTCACGTCAACATGAATTTAACACGAGAAAATCTTCGTGCAATGATTTTTTATGACTTTCGATGTCATATTTTAAGTCAACAAGAAAGTTATGATAGACTACGATTGGCCTTTCACGATGAAGCCCCATCTCTTGCGACTGTTTACAACTGGTTTAATGAGTTTAAACGTGGTCGCACTAATCTCACTGATGATGTACGTGAGGGACGGCCTTCTACGGCGACGACTGAAAATAACATCTGTGTTGTGCGGCGTATGATAGAGACTGACAAAAGAGTGACCTATCAGCAGATTCGGACAAGCTTAGGCATCGGTATGAGTCAAGTGCACAAAATCCTCCACGAACATTTAGCGGTCAGGAAGCTTTGCGCCCGGTGGATACCTCATAATTTGACTAAGGCTCAAAAACTCCATCGTGTGGATTGGTGCCGTAAAATGATTGAAAGATTTAACGGAGGTGACTCAAATGCTGTGTTCGACATACTAACAGGTGACGAAAGCTGGATTTACTGTTATGATCCTGAAACCAAAAGACAATCTGCTCAGTGGGTGTTTCCTTTCGAGGAGTTGCCAACTAAAGTGAAGAGAGATCGAAGTGCGGGAAAAAAAATGGTGGCCTCGTTCTTTGGAAGGATAGGTCATTTCGCAACAATTGTGTTAGAGGATCAAAAAACAGTTTCTGCAGAATGGTACACTACCAATTGTTTGCCACTTGTCTTGGAAAAAGTTCGAGAGAAACGACCTCGCAGTAGGATCCTCCTTCACCACGACAACGCCTCGTCGCACACCGCCAAGCGAACGATCGACTATTTGGCGACATCAAACGTTGAATTACTGGGTCACCCGCCGTATAGCCCCGACCTCGCGCCTTGTGATTTTTATTTATTTCCAAAAAATAAAGAAAAACTTAAAGGAAAGCGGTTTATGAATGCTGAAGAAGCGGTGGCTGCGTATCGCGATGCCATTGAAGAGACCCCTAAGGACGTGTGGGCAAAGTGCTTTTCCCAGTGGTTCCATCGCATGCAGCGGTGTATTGACGTCAATGGACAATATTTTGAAAAGATATAATAAAACTAATAACTGGCTAATGTAATCAGTTTTTGATTTTCTAAGAACTTTCAGTTTGACCCTCGTATTTTAGTAAGATCCGATTTTCAATGGTCCGACAAAACTTATCAGACTGATAAATTATAAAATAAAAAATGAAAGTTACGTATGACTGCTGACAATAAGGTGACGTTTTCAATTTGTTTTTTGTTCGACGAATATTTCTTATCTAACTTTTGAAAAATCAGCCCTAAGTTGGCTTTTTAAAAATTGAAAGTACTTCAGAAACAATAGCTTTTAAAAAAAACTAAGGACATCGAGTATGACGTAGTTATATCGTATTTATAATACTTAATGTCTTAGGATCATTATACCTAGTATTATCCCTGGTGCGCAGGGTGCGGGGGAGCGGTAACAGCATCCCAAATATGATTGCTGAAAGACTAGACTGCATTTATGTGAGCCGTTCTTGGGCCATTTCGGAGGGAGTGGTGCAGAACTGGCCGTTATACTCGTAATATACGTATACTGATATTTTCATGGTTAAGAAAGTTTTTAACACTCAAAGTGTCATATTTTATATTCATAAAGATGAAATAAGAAACCAAAAATTTGCGCACGGGTGGGACTCGAACAAGCAACTTCTTGGCTAACCGGGTCAAACGCTCTACCAATTGAGCTACCGTGCGTGTTGTCTGTCCGTCTTTGCGAAATTTGTGATATCTTATGGCGAAGCGTCATCAATTTACAAGTTGAATTTATTTTGTAATGAATAAGTACTTGGCCTGCTGTTGCATAAACAGACGGGTAGATGGCGCTAAACGTCACGCATATTGACGTATCGATTAGAGACCACTTTCGCAAGGTTGAACAGACAACATGGTATCTCAATTGGTAGAGCGTTTGGCCTGGTTAGCCAAGAAGTTGCTGGTTTGAGTCCCGCCCGTGTGCAAATTTTTGGTTACTTATTTTATCTTTATCGATATTCTCATTAAGATATAAGATTAACTAACAATAATGAGTCACTGTTACTTATAAAACAATAATTCATTCATTCATTATGAGTTCGTTTAAATATTTTTGTGTTATGTATTGGATGTCTTTTATAATTATTTATCAACATGTAATTTTATGTAGACAATGTGTATGTATGACCCTTTTTTTATCTCTCTTTAATCAAATCTGTCAACTTTCTTTTTTGATAAAAATATTTCATCGCCATGTCACTTCTCTTAATCTTTACGCTTTTCCTTACCTAAAGGTAAATGTAGTCTGGAAAAAATGATTCAAGCAAAAATACTCCGACGTTATTATTTAAGATGTTTAATTATATGTTGTATATGGTGTGCAATATATAATATTTATTATTATTACTATCACTTAAATCAAAACCAATTTACTACCAACCTCGCCTTCGATCAAAATATTTATAACAAAGAGCCTAGAACTTAATTTCGCGTATTAACTTAAACTTCCTCAAGATGCGAGAGCCAACTATAATAATATCAATCGATATGAGCCAGGACCATCGGCTTAACGTGTTTCCGAAGCAAAGATAGTGAGATATACGTCACATAAATGGTTGGAATGGTCACCCTCCATCCAACACGAGCGCAACGTATGTTGCTTAACATCGGTATCACTACCACTGCTACCACTGCGCTATTGAGTTGCGAGACTTGGTTTTTTTGACAAGTATTGTTTTTGATGGGATTCGTAGTTGACTGCAAGAGATCGCTTCCAGTGATAAGACCGCTAATATTGTATTTGTGATTTCTTTGGTATCTCTACTTTGGGCTCGAGTCGTTGGCACCGCTGGAATGGTTCTCGCGCACACGGCCTTAGTGCTTGGCACTAAACGAGTTATAAGTGCTGCCTTGCAGCTGTGATTTTTTGTGCTTGTGGTTAGATAACGACCTCAGAAACAGCTACATCGCTTCGTATGACGAAGCTTTTGAATGGTTTAGAATGTTTTTAACACTCACAGTGTCATAAACGTCACGCAATGACGTGTCCGTAAGAGACCACAAATTTCGCAAGGTCGGACTGACAGCACGGTAGCTCAATTGGTAAGAGCGTTTGGCCCGGTCAGCCAAGAGGTTACTGGTTTAAGTCCCGCCGGTGCGCAAATTTTTGGTTTCTTATTTCATCTTTATTAAGCTTTTGAAGTTTATAATCGTGACTGCATCAAGCGTGATATTTCAAAGACCTATACTTCATTTAAACTTTATACCTTATATTTCGTGCAGTTGTAAATTTTGATTGAGTTTGATCATTGCGTGATTATAAGGGTCATAACTAAATACTCAGTTACTTCTATGCTCTTTGCATTTGACCTTCCTATCTTTTTAAATATTTAAGGCCCACGTTCGGGCACCGTAGATTCCTACGTCTCTGAGCACAGTTTTCAAGATAACAATTGTTAGTTGCTTTTCTTTTATTTATTTGTAACTTTGCTTCTATAGGCTATATGATTTTAACAAGTTTATTTAAATATGAATTATAAACACGTTGATTATGGTTCATAAAACAATTTAGCTGTTAGATTCTGAACATATAAAGCCACTGTTTACAAGATAGAAACTTAACAGAACAGGCAAAAACGACATCGAAATCGGTTCATCCAAACGTAACACTATCACGGACACCATAAGGGTAAAAAACTAAGCAAC
Organism: Pyrausta purpuralis; assembly: GCA_963924145.1. Taxonomy (NCBI): domain Eukaryota; kingdom Metazoa; phylum Arthropoda; class Insecta; order Lepidoptera; family Crambidae; genus Pyrausta; species Pyrausta purpuralis. The sequence continues at coordinate 23,604,902 of OZ001657.1, forward strand.
TTCTTTTTTATGGAATGAAGTACCTAAAATAAAACAGTCTTATTTCTGCGTTGAAAGCGATCTATAACAACCACCGTTACAATAACGTCAAAATAACGACATGCTTATTTTAGTAAGATCCGATTTTCAATGGTCCGACAAAACTTATCAGACTGATAAATTATAAAATAAAAAATGAAAGTTACGTATGACTGCTGACAATTAGGTGACGTTTTCAATTTGTTTTTTTGTTCGACGAATATTTCTTATCTAACTTTTGAAAAATCAGCCCTAAGTTGGCTTTTGAAAAATTGAAAGCACTTCAGAAACAATAGCTTTTAAAAAAAAACTAAGGACATCGAGTATGACGTAGTTATATCGTATTTATAATACTTAATGTCTTAGGATCATTATACCTAGTATTATCCCTGGTGCGCAGGGTGCGGGGGAGCGGTAACAGCATCCCGAATATGATTGCTGAAAGACTGGACTGCATTTATGTGAGCCGTTCTTGGGCCATTTCGGAGGGAGTGGTGCAGAACTGGCCGTTATACTCGTAAACTGATATTTGCATGGTTTAGAAAGTTTTTAACACTCAAAGTGTCATATTTTATATTCATAAAGATGAAATAAGAAACCTAAAATTTGCGCACGGGTGGGACTCGAACAAGCAACTTCTTGGCTGACCGGGTCAAACGCTCTACCAATTGAGCTACCGTGCGTGCTGTCTGTCCGTCTTTGCGAAATTTGTGATATCTTATGGCGAAGCGTCATCAATTTCCAAGTTGAATTTATTTTGTAATGAATAAGTACTTGGCCCACTGTTGCATAAACAGACGGGTAGATGGCGCTAAACGTCACGCATATTGTCGTATCGATTAGAGACCACTTTCGCAAGGTTGAACAGACAACATGGTATCTCAATTGGTAGAGCGTTTGGCCTGGTTAGCCAAGAAGTTGCTGGTTTGAGTCCCGCCCGTGTGCAAATTTTTGGTTACTTATTTTATCTTTATCGATATTCTCATTAAGATATAAGATTAACTAACAATAATGAGTCACTGTTACTTATAAAACAATAATTCATTCATTCATTATGAGTTCGTTTAAATATTTTTGTGTTATGTATTGGATTTCTTTTATAATTATTTATCAACATGGAATTTTATGTAGACAATGTGTATGTATGACCCTTTTCTTATCTCTCTTTAATCAAATCTGTCCACTTTCTTTTTTGATAAAAATATTTCATCGCCATGTCACTTCTCTTAATCTTTACGCTTTTCCTTACCTAAAGGTAAAGGTAGTCTGGAAAAAAAATGATTAAAGCAAAAATACTCCGACGTTATTATTTAAGATGTTTAATTATACGTTGTATATGGTGTGCAATATATAATATTTATTAACCGACTTCAAAAAAGGAGGAGGTTATCAATTCGACTGTATGTTTGTTTTTATCATAATTTTTTTTTGTATGTATGTTACCTCATATCTCAGTCGTTTGTCGACCGAATCGAAAAATTTTTTCACCTACTTAGAGGGTATACCTTCTAGTTGGTCCCATTTTTTCCACTTTGGGATCTGATGATGGAATCTTGGTGTATTCGAGGGAAACCCTCAAATTTTAAAGGCACGTATAGTGTTTCTTTACTAGAATCTTAATGTTGACATGTTGTTACGTCTGATAGTCAACATTTTGTGGGGCTGAGCTGATGGTGGAACTCCTTAACGCCTAGGAGTTCAGTAATTATAATGACACAACTTATGATAGGTAATTTGTAGCTTCGTAAAAAATAGAATCATAAGGTGCAACTCCCCCCCCCCCTCTTATGTAATCACTAAAAATAAAGAAATAAAATAAACATTAAAAAAAAGTAAAAACCGACTTCAAAACCAAAATGCACAAAAAAGTCTTAAATAAACTCTTCACCATTGAAAGGAAAGGAATCCGTTTTAGGCAAACAATTTCTTTTTGGAGTCGGTGCCATCACTTTGACCATCAAGCATCAACTATCACAGCACCGACTCCAAAAAGAAATTGTTTGCCTAAAACGGATTCCTTTCCTTTCAATGGTGAAGAGTTTATTTAAGACTTTTTAGTGCATTTTGGTTTTGAAGTCGGTTTTTACTTTTTTTATTATTACTATCACTTAAATCAAAACCAATTTACTACCAACCTCGCCCGTATATCAAAATATTTATAACAAAGAGGCAAGAACTTAATTTCGCGTATTAACTTTAACTTCCTCAAGATGCGAGAGGAAAATAAAACTTTCTACATTCACAAAGATTCGCTTAAGTTTGTCTAAGATTAACTTTTTATTGGGAAGTGAAAATAGACTTTGACAGTTCACAAGAAATATTATGGCAGAGTTTCGGTGTTCGCACTGAATTTAAAGGTAGCCACACACTTGACGAACTCGTTTGCCTTTTATTTGGTTACCTACACATAAATATTATAAGAAAATCTCTATCCCTTAGCACAAGGCTAGCCCCCTTATTCATAATAACGCAACAGTCTAATAAACCTGCTTTAACTATTGTTTTGTCTCGTTCTTGCTAGGTGCTTTCATTAATTGACAGAAAGTGACAAAGCTGTGTTATAGCTAGGTTCGGTTATAGGCTAGGGCTATAATAGGTTTATTAGTCTGTTTGAGTTATTATAAATAAGGGGGCAGGAATACTTTTACTATATTAGGTAACTAGCGGTCACCCGCGACTGCTTCCGCGCGTTTTGAGTTAGGTCCCGCCCCTTCCATTGCATTGTAATGTTTTATAGCTTTAAGCCTTCTTCAATAAATAAGCTATCTAACACAAAAAAATGTTCTGATCGGTTCAGTAGTTCCTGAGATAAGAGCGTTTAAACAAACAAATTCTTCAGCTTTATAATATTTAATGTAGACGTATCGATTGAAAAATATGAGAATGGTGCAGAAAAGATGCAATTAGGGTTAAAACTATATTAGTAAAAGCGAATCAGTCTGAAACGGAACGCTCACACACATTTTTTTCAGGAATAAAAACCAGATTCTGATTTTACCGCAGTCAGGTAATGTGAGATGAATTAACTTGAACATTAAATATTCCAAAAAAACACACTATTTTACCAGGACTAGTGGTTGGCAACCACCTTTATCAATGCTACGTTTCATAAAATTTTATCTACATAATCTGGTAATAAATAAATTGTTTTCACAACAAATTTGTGGTTTTTCAATATCCGTGTTACATTGAGTCAGTATCGAATTTTTCAATTAAAAATGAAGGTTGAAGGCACGAACATAGCTCTTATATCAAACCAGTTTCACAGTGCTTTTTCAATTAAACCACTTTTTAATATAGGTTAGATTTTTCAAAACATCTTCATTAAAATGTTGCCCTGTCTATTTATTAATAAGATGCGCAAAACCGCCAAAGTATCAACTTAACAAGCAATAGTTAGTTTGAAAGAAGAATCAAATAGTTTTCTTATGAGCGTAGATAGTAGGAATAGTGTCAGCGCGGCGCAGCCAGCGACCCGGCGATATATCTACCGACTCCTCTCTCGACAGAGCGTCGTACGCAGAGCAAAAAATAATCAGCAATGTCGGTAAAACTAAAATACCCAATGAAACCCTTTTTTTAGAATTAGATCACTTGATTTGAAGCAGGGGGTTTTGCGCATTTAACATTACAAGTTGTAGAAGGCTGAAACTTAAAATTAGATTAAAAAGATACACAATATAAGGTAGCGGCTGCAATTGATTTGACGTCTTCGTGCCGTCGAAATTTTATATGGTAGTTTGTCGACGGCTACCGTTAGCAAGCCAACGCCTGTCGTCGATATGTTAGCGGATATCGAATATGGCGTCATGTCGGCACGCCGTCCACAAATGTTAATAGCCATGGAATCGTATGTAGGAACTCCAATGATATTGTATTTAGAACATAATATCATTGAGGAGCTCTGTGGCCATTTATTTCATAGTTATAGCGAGGAATATGAGAGGAGTTATCATCATCATTATCAGCCAAAGGACGTCCACTGCTGAACATAGGCCTCACCCAAAGCTTTCCACAGCGAGCGGTCACTAGCGGTCTGCATCCAGTTTGATCCTGCGATATTTATAAGGTCGTCTGTCGATCTTGTTGGTGGACGTCCTACGCTGCATCTTTGGTCGAAGAGTCTCCAATCTAGAGCTTTCCTTCCCCAACGGTCATCAGTTCTTCTTCTATGTGCCCTGCCCATTGCCACCTGAGCTTACTGATTCTCAAGGCTATGTCCGTTACCTTAGTTCTTCTACGAATCTCCTCATTTCTGATTCGATCCCGTAGAAAAACACCCAACATAGCCCTCTCCATTGCTCGTTGTGTGATTTTGAGCTTCTTTATGATGCCCATAGTTAGAGACCATGTTTCGGATCCGTATGTCATCACTGGTAATACACACTGGTTGAAGACTTTCGTCTTTAGACACTGAGGAGTAAGACTTTATAATTTTTTTGTTTTATTTTGCTGCCCAGAAATCACCAAAAACGTCGTATTTTTAATTGCCATTTACATTCCACTATTAACCGACTTATCAAAAGAAAGTACGATAGCAAACTTCACCACCGTTTAGGAGACCGCATAAAATCGAATAGCATATAATGAAAACTCAAGAAACGGAGCAAATAAAATGCATTCAGAAACTATCGCGAAATGTTCCGGGACAAAACGAAACGGCTAAGAAGTGCGGAACCCTACCAAGTAAACCATGTAAGACTCTATTCGTGTAGAAAAGTTTTACATATAAACGCGTGATGGCTGAAAAATACTTTTCCCCCAAGGTTAAGGGCGGGAAAAAATTGTTTGAATAAATTAGCCTATCTTAGGAGCTACTGGATCGTATTTTTTTAAAGTTTTGTGTTAGAAAGCTTGTTTATTTATTTTATATATTTAAATTCGTTATAATCTTGTACTTAATAGGCTCAATTCGTTTATAAATATTGTTTCAATAAACAAGTTACAAAAAAAATTAAAAATGACAAGTCTTGATCATTTCATAGGTTACCACTTAACCCTTATAGTTTCGTCAAGTTTGTCTGTCTGTCTGTCTGTCTATCTGTCTATCTGTCTATCTGTCTGTCTGTCTGTCTGTCTGTCCGTCCGTATGTCACAGCCATTTTATTCTGTATCTATAAGCATTACACTTTTGAAATTTGGTAGGAAGATGTATCCTGTTAACCGCTTACCGATTCTCATACAAAAAATAAAGTCATTTAAGGGGGGGCTCCCATATATGAAACTATAACCAAAAAAAATTTTTTTAGTCAAACTTATGCGTGTGGGATGTCTTTAGATAGGTCTTTTAAAATGATATTGAGGTTCCACAAACCATTTTCTTTTAAAGTCTAACGTTTCATAGCTATCCGCTTCCAAAGTGGTAAAATGGGCGTCCCCCCCATCTAACTTCTAAACCAAGAGAGTGTAAATTTTGAAAAAATATGTAATATAGATCGTAACAAACACTTTCATACGAAAATTGGTTAAGACGAGATCGAACGAGTAGTTTTTGAGATATAGCATGATTTCAACAACCGCAAACATAACTTTGTACTTCACACAAACACTATGAAAAACAAAGTTATATTTGTAGTCAACAAAATATTGTGGTATTTTCCTAAGTAGTTGTCATAGAAGTACTCTCCCCTAATAATAATTTTATGGAAAAAATATGTTCCTAAAACTATGCCAACCCCATCTGATAAGAGCTGTAAAGTGATGGGAGAAAACTGCTTATTATTTATTGAAAGATAGGTTATTAAAGTAACGAAAGTAATATTGAATAGTTCTTCTTGTATTTATCGAAATTTATTTTATAAATTGCCTTTTAAAGTATATTTTAAAAGCCTATAAACATGTTTGGAATTACTCAACTATAAGTAAAGTTCTTTTGTTGTTGTCATTTTATCAAAATTGTTATGTACGTACGCATATTTAGACAAAAAACATCTTGAAATAGAAACTCCGTACTCTTAAATGTTCCCTCTGAATAGATACACGGCAGTGTGTAAATATGCCGGTGTAATAACCGTTGCAGAAAATTCATACCAAAAATTACTGAATGGAGCAAAACGCTTACACGGTTGACATAACTCAGTTCGGTTCAAAAATTGCAAGCGTCTTACTCTGTTATGTTTTTTTACATTGTTATTTTAGGTATTTATACATATAAAACTCAATGAACAAGTGCGAGTCAGAATCGCGCACTGAGGGGTTCGTGCCAACTTTAACTGAATTAGGGAATTTTATTTTTTATTTTATTTTTATTCATCCATAAATCATCTGTTTCATAAACAGACGGCTAGATGGCGCTAAGCGTCACGCAATTGACGTTTTCATAAGAAACCACAAAATTCGCAGGGTCGGACTAACAGCACGGTAGCTCAATTGGTAAGAGCGTTTGGCCCGGTCTGCCAAAAGGTTGCTGGTTCAAGTCCCGCCCGTGTGCAAATTTTTGGTTTCTTATTGCATCTTTATGAATATAAAATATGACACTGTGAGTGTTAAAAACATTCTAAAGCATTATTTTTATTTATTTAAGAAAACATATAGCGTTACATAATATATGCTTGGTCAAGGTAATAACAAAAGGTAAAGCCAATTACAAGGTTTCCTTATACAAACTAATAGTCAGTACGTAGCTAAATCACCAAGGTGAGATAAGATAAGAATAAAGTTAAGTCAACAAGCTAAGAATTGTCACTGTCAATCCTATTAAGATCTTTCAGAATATTAAGTACACGAGTTCTAAAAATCGACTTGGAGCTAGAAAACATGTCGATTTCACTTAAAGAGTCGTTATAAAACTGAGCAATTCTTGAGAGAGGAGCATTGCGAGCATTTTTGGTGGTCGATAATGGTACCCCAAGAAGAGGAGTGTGGCGCGTGCGGCGCGCTGGAGTGCGGTACGCCACACGAGCCACAAGTTCCGGACAGTCGACAAGTCCATTTACTATGTCATATAGTAGATTTGCATCCATAGCTATACGTCTTTGTTCCAAGGTCAACATACCATTGCGATAGCAATTTTCTTCGTAAGTTGTAACCTTCAGGCGACGTCTAAAGTTAAGATGATTCACGAATATTTTTTGAATACGCTCCAGTTGAGTTTTATAAGTCGCGTATATGGGGTTCCACACGGGATTCAGGAATCGGAAATCCATTGACTTCCACTTAGCTAAAATACCTCAATATTTTATTGACAGCAAATGTAACTTTGTTTTTTATAGTATTTGTACGAATAACAAAGTTATGTTTGTGGTTATTGAAAATATCAAAAACTGCCAGTTCGATCTCATTCAAACCAATTTTCGTTGAAGGTCTTTGTCAAGATCTGCATCATGTATTTTTTTCAAAATTTACGCTCGCTTAGTTTAAAAGTTGGAAGAGGGGAATTTTACCACTTTGGAAGCGTCTATCTCTCAAACTTTAGACTTTTAGAGAACAAATACATCACCAGGATTCGAACCCGGATGTTTACGTTTTACCTACCGACCTATAATAGTAGGTATTCACAGTTTCGGCGAAATTAACTTTTGTATTCGATCTGTATTCAGGGACAAACTGTTTATTGATTTGGTTCAAGATGTCATTCTGTCATAACATGCACCAATATAAAAGTAACGTTCTCCGCCAATGATAATATTAGGATATCTCGGTGGGTAAAACAGGCCGAACGTAAGCCCCGGATTCCAAACCTGCTGGTATATTTGTATGCGCGTTAGAGATGGAGCCACGGCCTTATTTCTTCTACGTATTTCCTCACTAGCGGTCCCCCGCGACTGCATTCGCGATTTTTTTATTGATCAAGTAGTTTCTGAGCTTAGCGGTTTCAAACAAAAAAAACCTTTAGCGATATAGTACAATATAAGTATAAATTCGATTTTATCTCGTAAGAAACACCGAGCATAGCCCTCTCCACCGCTCGTTGTATGATTTTAAGTTTTAAGATGAGGCCCTTAGCTAGAAACATTAAACACCTATATATGTATAATTATTATAACTAGCTCTAGGTATAATTATTTTGAGCGAAACTTTTACTAGATACGTTCCCACAGTTCATTTTCGCTACAAACTAAAGTGAAATAATAACTGGACAGCATTTTCGCAAATTAAAACAGTAGCGCATTACGTTCGGTCATTAACGGGTTCACGTTTAACCTCGCTTTGCATTCTTTATGGAAATTAGGTGTCTTACACACGTGGGTACTATTCACCAGTGTGCAATGTTGCCAGATATAGGGTGAAAACTCATTTTTCTACCTAGATATCAGACCCTAAGTATTACGAGTTTCATATTGCTTGTGGTTATATTTTTATTTTATTTTTGTCTCAATGGTCATTTTAAATCGTTTTAACATTGGATTTTGAAAAAAAAAAGCAGAAAAGTTCAGGAAACTCCTGCATTGTTTTGGTACGTTTAAGGTGTTGGACTTACTCCATAATTTTCGAAAAATCATTTATTAACGTCAAAAAAGATTTCTTATATGTTTTGTTTTAAAAATCGTTTATATATATTATCGTGATATTTATTAGGAAATGTTCTGCCAATCTGTAGTACCCGTTTGACAAAATCTTGTAGGTATTCAGCTCATTTAGGGGTATGTTTTTCGGTTTGCATTCAGAAATAGCATAAAAGGAGTAATATTTTTTTAAGTGCATTTGTAAAAAGCAACTGTGTCAGACAATTATATTAATGAAATAATTGTACAAATATTTCCTTCGGATATTGTTAGAGCAACCTATTAAGCTTTAGTGGCAATGAGCAGGGCACTTACCGCTGATGGCGCAGCGTAGGACGTCTACCGACTAGATAGACTGAGGACCTGGTAAAGATCGCAAGATCAAACTGGATGCAGACCACTAGTTCAGTGGCTGTGGAAAGCCGTGGGGGATGCCTATATTCAGCAGTGGACGTCTATTGGCTGATAATGATGATGGACCTATCAACATTGATCAGTTGATGCAGCCTACGCGTTAACAGAAAGCACTTGCAAATTTCAACTGTTTTCCGAGGTGGCTGAGTAGTATAGGCATGCGCCCGAAGAGCGTAAGACACAGGGTTCTAAAAATTATAATAAAATGATTAAAAGGAAAATGATGTAAAAGTTATCTCATTCGGGGTGGCTAATATGGTTTCAAAGTTAAAGCCAATACAAAAAAAATACCACGCATTAAAAGCAAACCACATTTTCAAAAATCCAAATCCGCAATATAGCAGCTATATATTTTATTTCCTGAAAAAAAAAACATTTTTTATTCCAACCAGCTCGCGGTATGCCTAATCCAATGCAATGCTACTACGCATTCGCACAGATAAAATAGCGCTGTTTCTCTAGCCTTCCGCGAAAATTAACTCTGTTTGATAACGGACAAGACACAGTATTAACGAATGCAGTAGTTTCACAGAAAGTGTAGCAGATTTACCTATTAAGTATAGATAAACGTCTACATCATCCCAAGGTATATAATCCGATAAATGGTATAAATTATCAGTGGGATCAACCTTACTTTATGTTAAGCCAAAACTTGAAACTGTGAGTTAGGTGCTTGAGTTTCATGACGAAAACGTACAATTAAATTGATAACCTCCTCTTTTTTGCAGTCGGTTAATAAAAAATAATGATTGAAATCAGGATTGGTATTTATTTCATCGAATCACATAATAAGGAAGCCTAATAGGCTTAAGCATTATGATCCGTTTACACTACCTAATTTGATCCAAGCAAGTAGATATTAAATAAATTATTAATAACAACAACAACCACTGACAATGGAATTTCGAAAACAGACAGCAAATACAAGTGGAGCTACTGACCTAATCTCTAATATGTTGATATCAGACCAGTCGTTAGTATACCACCAAATTGGACGAGTTGGTAGCTTTTGTTTGGTAGAAACTTGGGAGAATCTATTTAGTAGAAATTAGGGATTCGCAATTTCGCGGACTGCAATCTTGGCAGGGCGCAAAATAGTTTTTGATAGGAGCAAGAGAAGGAATGATAATTGGAAACACAAAACTGTATGCTTACATTCCGTTTTATATTGTGCCTTTATTTAAGTATTCGTGGATTGAAAGGAAACTGATGCTTACTGACTTGCGCGCTTCGATACTGTTTATCGAGTCGATAAAATAATTTTATTTCCTATACGAGTATTTTTTCCACATTTTTTGAACTGCAATTTTTCTTGTTTTTAAGAACGAATGAGTACATTAAATTTACTCAAAATCACTTTGATTCACTCTATCGGAAATCACTCTATCTTTTGACCCGGCAATCGATAGCTGGGACAAACGATAAAGTGATTTCCATATAAAATGGTCTGTGAAATCTGATAAGAATTAGTAAGAAAAAAGGAAGCGCCAATTAACATATTGCAGTGGTTTTTAAGTAAGGAATTATCTTCCTTGTGTTTCGAATACCAGACAAAGATCATCACGGGTGCGTCTTCCATAAAAAGGTATTTATACCCATATATAAACATCCATGACTAGTACAAATGTTCGTGCTGATTACATTATGCTCATTAATTTGCCCGTTGTAGAACTCGAACCCAAGACGGCCAGCGTAATAGTCAGTAGCACATACCACTACACCAAACGCGTTGTCAAATCAATACTATGTCCCGCCCGTGCGCAATTTTTGGTTTCTTATTTCATTTTTCATAATATAAAACATGAAACTGTGAGTGCTCCAACAGTCTAAACAGTAATGCAATGCATAATAAATGCATGCATAAAATACAATAATCATAACCATTTATTTATTTCAGGCAAATTACACCCATAAAGTTACATATCACTTGTCCAAAACTAATCAATTTAGGGCTGATTTTTCAATAGTCAGATAAGAAATATTCGTCGATCAAAATACTATATGGCTAACTTGAAAACGTCACCTAATTGTCAGCAATTATAGGTACCTGTATTTTTTGAAAATCTGTCGCTTTATAATGTATCAGTCTGATAAGTTTTATCCAAAAAATTATTATCCCTTTGGAATAAAACGACAAAAGCGAGATGTCACTAGCAGAGAGATGGGTAGCAGAACCATTTTTGTAAGATGTCAAACAATTGACCGCCCTGCAGAAGCTTGCTGAAAATTACATGCATTTGATTTTTTATATTTAAAAGTGAAATTGTGTATATTTTGTAGAAATAATGCGTTTGAAACATGGTGACTTGATCGGTGATTGATTGTTATACATTATAGCGGCATAACCCCAACAAATAATCATTTAACAGGTAGATTAGTCCAAATCGAAGCCTCTTAATATACGACTTATATTTACCAATGCGCTTCAAATTTAAAGTACGCAGTTTGATTATTCTATTCTACAAACGTTAATTTACGTAAAAAATAAAGACAGAATGACACAGGGATTGTATATCAAACAATATTTTGTATAATGAAATAACATTTAGTTTTACTCTAGAGCTGCATGTTCAATATTATGTGTCGACTATTTATCATGCAGTAAACTACTATATTTAACTTAGGAACATAGTTATAAATCACCTGATGGAAAGGTTATCTCATTTAAAGCTACAAATGTTACTTACTTATGTTAGTTACTGACATCTTAAATCGGTTTCGTTTGACAGCTTTTACTTGTCCTTCTATTCCGATAGGAATATTAATTTTATGGTTTTATCTGACCATTGAAAAATCGGCCCTAAATTAAATAGAATAGGATGTCACTGTTTTGATATTAATTAAATTTAAATACAAATGTCACTATAATTATTAGGCAAAATAAAATTGAAATTATAATTTAGAACGTTAAGTAAATGTCATTTTAACTTAAATACAAGTCAGTACATGCTTTTTGGCATCAACAATAACCAACGGTATTTTTAATTAAAAATGTATGCGTTTTTTTAATAAAAATGTATGACGGATTTATAAAACGCGAGCAATGAGTCATAAAGACGACATTGCTAGTAAAACTGACTTCCATTCCATCAATTTTAATTATACTACATTAAGTTCTCCCAATGTTAAACTCAGCCTGTAGATACGAGTATAATGCTTCTAGTCTGATGACGTAACTTGCTTATACTTGATGTAATTTAATAAGCAAAGTACTGCAGTAAAGTTAAAACCTCTTAAAATAATCGTTGCAGAATTAAACTGAAAGCGGATACGATCCCACCTAAAGGTAAAACCCCGGCAAACTCCAAAACATACCCGGACAGCGCGATCTCACGCGATGCGCCCACCAAAGGTTTGTTCCAATTACGATTGTGATTCGTACCATCAGTTCTTATATCCCGTATATAAAATAAAACTCCTGAATTTTTGAAGCTATTGCTTAGTTTCTATCGCGGGCCTTGAGATTGGAGACCGAATCCAGAAATTCCGTAACAAAAATAACCTAACACCCCCCACTCCGATCGCCACAGCGGTGATACTTTTTAGTTTGCCCATCTATCGACGAATAGCAGAACTTTTAGTGACTTTTCGAAATATCACGCTTGTTTCTTTAGTTCTGCAACCCGCCTTTAGGTGGCATTGGTTGTAAAAATAAAATAAATAAATAATTATAATTCCATAAGTTGATAAAATATGCTTTACCGTGGCAGTCTCCGAGTGCCACACGTCTTTTTTTTGACGTTCTAAGCGGCGAGACTAATAAGTATAGATAATTTTAGTGTCTTAAAATGGTAGAACAAAAGTACCTACCTGGTTTTAATGTAATCAGGTATAGAAATAACAATTGCAGATTTGTTTTTATAGTGTTTTGTCACTAAACAAACTTAATAATATAAATTGCACTTCTAAAAAGCAACTTTGGCTATGACAGACGAGGATTAATGTGACGGTGGCAGAGTGGTATAGGCGTACGCCCGGACAGCGTAAGATACGGGGTTCCTCGTCTGTCACAGCCAAAGTTGCTTTTTACAAGTGCAATTCTTGCATACTAATTATTAAATAAAACTAAAATGTAAAACTTAGGTAAACTAACTACTCATATTTCTGCATTTTCAATAATTATGTTTTTAACAACATTCTTTTAATTGAAATAATTAAAAACATGTTGTTTAAATTACATATTTAACACTATATTAGACTAAACAGATTCGTCGCAGGATCACGACGTCGTTTTTATATTGCATTAGGTACCGCTGTGTTTAGCTTTAAATAATGTTTTTTTGTACGCAACAAATAAAATAAAAATGTCCTCCTGTGGCCCTATATTTGAATCACTCACCTCAATATGGCGTGTGACTTTCGTTAATAAATATGTTATTTTTGAATGAGAACCGGATATAATCCACACACAAATTATCACAAAAAAGATAACCCAATTTTATCTGTAATTTCGTCAATATTTCACGTGATTTTCGTTGATTTGCAATAGATTTTGGAACTATAATCACTCGTAATATTGACAAGATTGATTCAAAAATAGAGCGCCTGGTCGAATTCGACCACGGCGGTGAAACTCAAATTAGCCATCGGTGCGGAATATTGTTTGTAGTGCTCAAGTGTTTGTGCAATTCACAAGGGCACTCTGTTTCTTCACTCTAATTGATCGGTGAGACAGCACGTTAAGCCGTTGGTCCCGCGCCTGATCTCTAACTGGTCATGTCAGAATAGAAAAATAAACAAGAGGAGAAACCGTTGATCCCAAGTGGAATGTAACAAAGAACACAAGGCAGGTTTTCCGCCTCTTATTATTAAACAGTGCTACTGTTTTCGCTGCTATTAAGAGTTTTTGCGATTGTAATTAGGAACAGCTGTGCTTTAATAACGTGTTTCAGGTTTTGCATGTTTTGTCTAGAGATGGTTGGCGTCGGTTTTTAAACCGACATCATCATAGCAGGCAATGTACTTGAGTTAAGCTTACTATTAAAGTCGAAATTTGGTGTTAATAGCTAAATTAAATATAATTTGAAAAACAAAACTCCTTCCAAAAACTGACTAAACAATAACGCATTTTTCGTCTACTTAATCTGTCTGTCTGTCTGTCCGTCTGTCTGTCTGCCTGTCTGGCTGTGTCACAGCCAATTTATTCTGTAACTTTATGCACCACACTGTTGATATTTGGTAGGAAGATGTATCCTGTTAACCGCTTTACGATTCTTATACAAAATATAAAAATAATGGTATTTAAAGGGGGCTCCCATACACGAAACTAAAACCAAAAAATTTTTTTTTGTCAAAGCTATGCGTGTGGGTGTCTATGGATAGGTCTTTTAAAGTGACATAGAGGTTCATTAAACCATTATCTTTTAAAGTCTAACCTTTCTTAGCTAGACGCTTCTAAAGTGGTAAAATGGGCGTCCCCCCCCCCCCCTCCATCTAACTTCTAAACTAAGCGAGTGTAAATTTCGAAAAAATATATAATGTAGATCATAACAAATTCTTTCAACGAAAATTGGTTCGGACAGGATCGAACGAGATGTTTTTGAGATATAGCACATTTTCAACAACCGCAAACATTTGTTCTTCATACAAATACTATGAAAAACAAATTTATTTTTGCTCTCAGCAAAATATTGTGGTATTTTACTATGTGGAAGTAAGTGGATTCCCTAATTCAGTTAACGTTGGCACGGAACCCTCAGTGCACGAGTCCGACTCGCACTTGGCTGGTTTTTTGATGTCGGTAAAAAGGTAACATCGCTTGCTTGTCTTGACTCTGGTACTTTTGAATCCTTAATAACATTGAAGGTACCTAATCCCAAGCCTGAGCCCACTAATCAACCCGTCACGGTGACAGCACCTTATCAGCTCGAGGCGTTCAGTATTATTTGGATGAAACTCCATACTTCAACGCACATCTATCAACTTCGTAACGTCACCACCTCAGATCGAGACCAACTCGGGACTCACTCTCGACCAGCGGCGCATGCGTTGTAACTCCCTTACAGCGCGTCGCCCGCTGGTTGACGACTATCCGTCTTCCCTGTCAAACGGGCTGGCATTCACAGCTGGATTCGAGGCGTTCGCTATCCGGTGCCGATCCCATCCGAGGCGTTGCTGTTCCCTTTACGTAACGTGTTCCCATATGGTTGACGCCTGGTTGGTGCTGTTCTAAAAGTCACATAAAATCCAGAGAACAAAATAGTAACCGTTAGGAATTTAAACTAACATTTAACGTACACTTATCAATTTGCACCTTCAATCTTAACATATATTTCAGCGATGAATTTCAAAATCCAACAAGTATCAGTAAATCACTTAAACAAGTTATACAAATCGTATGGGTTTGTAATTCTACTCACAAAAGTAGTAGCCCTATCCGTCAGTCTTACTAGCTCAAAACTTACCTAGGTAACTTAAAATTTATCGTCGAAAGTTACCGTTTCACGGCAGGTTACTGGTTAACTTTCTTGAAGTACGCATTAGTTTTTACTTGCAAATCATTTATTTTGCACTTTAAATGCTAAATCTTGCATAAAAATGTCTGCTGGGTAAAGTATGCTTTGTTACCGACTAAGTTATGTGACTTTAGTCCGTTTTAAAATGTCTTTTCAGTACCGTTACCATGAGTTTACTCTAGCAAGTAACGACGACGATACTTTTTATATTGAAAATTTTAGTTCTGTCAGTGACCGCTAGAGGCGCTGTGCAATTTTCCATAGTTTTTTTTCACGTCGTCGCTAGCGAGTAAAACCGTCGTAAATTCATGGTAACGGTACTGGTTTCCTGCTGAAAGAAACAAAGTAAAAGATTGTTAAGCAAATATTTATAATATAATTTTATAACATAAAGTGCACTTGTAAAAAGCAACTGTTTCAGACAAGGCATCGATCCCTATGTCTTACGCTATCCGCAATTTATGTTATGAGTTTGTTTAGTGGCAAAACGCTGTAAAAAAAAAACTAGATTTCAAGTTCTTGGCAACTTGGCAAAATCGACATAATATGTATGATACTCGGAATTACGACTTTAATCTGAATTAATATTATAAAGTTGAAGAGTTTGTTTCTTTGTGTGAACGCGTAATGTCAGGAATTACTTACTAGACCGATCAAATATTTTTTTTGTTTTGGAAAGTTTATTTATCGAGGAAGGCTTTGGGCTATAAAACATCACGCTACGAAGGGAGGGAAGGGAACAAACTCAAAACGCGCGGACGAAGTTTCGGGAACCGCTAGTATGTATTAATTCAAGAGTACATCATAGTGTACTTAGGTTCGCCGTTATTTTGGCAATGTATTGAAATAGTACTTAAAATTAATAAAAGCAAATTGAATAACGAGGTAATATTAGCCTCTCCACATTGCCAGTCACATTCAGAGTTATGAAACAAAACCAAAAAGCATCAAGAGACAATTTGGAATCACGGCATTGTTTTGAAATGTTTGAATAACAATCTGGTGGAACCAGTACGTGTTCGAAATATGAATCAGTGGTTCGTCCGAGATTACTGTCGGATGCTGGCAAGAATACAAACTAACAAACGATATGGATCGACCGCGGACGGAACAGCTTTTTCTTAGTTCTGTAGTCTTCCTTATAAACCATGATATAAAAAGCCATAAATAAAATGTACTATTGATGACTTAGATTGACGTAATGTCATACTTTTTGTGTCCTCTTGTTCAAATGTTCACAATTTAAAACATTTCATTTTTATAAAGATATGAAAAAGGTCTTTCGTCTCTAGAACTATTTCAAGAGTTTGAGTGACCCACCCATCCCTTTTATTTTCTTATTCTTACCCTTTTTTTGTAAGTTATTGTAAATATGGTTACTTTTATTTGAAATAAACGTTTTATTTTCACTATTAGGTACTTAAAAAGATTAGATGTATTATAACTATGATAAGTTATAACTTTCTACTAATAAAAATATCTTTATTAGGAAGAAAGAAGATATTTTTCAAGAACTAGGAATTCTAAACATGTTTTTTTTTTTACATAGCAAAGACATGACCTTGTAACATCCGACCGCATGTACTTACGCTCTTTTGGAATGGTGAGTTTAAAAAAAAAATATTATTAGGAATAATACTAAAAGAATTGAAAATGAAAATATATGGGTGCCTTCAATTTTGAAGTACTTTCAGGAAAAAATAAAAGTATGCGTATAATGGTGTATACACACCGTCCGTCAGCATGCACCGGCGACCGGTTTCCATAGTATCAGAGAGTTGATTGACATATGCCGCCGGCAATGCCCCCTGGCGTTGTGGATACACCATAAAAATTTTGAAATGTGTTAATTCTTTGTTTTTGTATTATTTTACTATTACAGAGATACAAAATCAGATAATGTGGAGCCAAACATAGAACCAAACAGTACTTTGTAAATACTTGTAATTCCTTTTGATCGAATAGCTCTTTAAATTAAGTAGAACAAACGTTGCCGTTAAAATTGAGGATTGTATGATAATATTTAAATTTAACTAAATACCAATGTTAAATTGTAAGCAAAGTTCTAGAAAGTACTTCACGATTTTAAGTGTTAATTAACCTTCAGAATAGATTACTCGAGACATTCACGTTTCAATTATAGTTGTGCTTTATTATAATATTGAAACCGAACCAATTGAAATATTGACTATTTTGTAAGATAATGCTAAACTTTTCGGTTTAGGGTGGCTTCGATTGATGTTGCAATAAATGTTTTTTATGGTTATGTGTACCCGCTCCTGACATATGGCATAATATTTTGGGGAAGTTCTGTCAATGTTCAGAGTACATTTATATTGTAAAAGAAATGCCTTCAAATAATGTTTAATATGGATAAATTAGAGACTTTGAGAAATGTTGATTTAAGACTTTTTATTTAAACATCCGTGAAGAATAAGCACACACATACAATATGATAACTGGAAAACGAGATAACTTTGTATATATGGGTATAAAAAAAAAAGATTTTTCCCAACATAGCATTTAGCAAGGCGCCCAAGAAATAAGCACATTTGAAATAAATATAACATGTATTAACAATCTTCTTTTTCAGGATTCAAAGTTGCCAACTCCGGCCCTCGAGTGAAGGGAAGGAAAGTACTTTTACATCGTTCGTGACGCAAATATAGAACAGTCTAGTTGACTACTTCTTACTGCGTAGCTCCATAAAATCAGCCAGTACATAAACATATAGAATACAATCTTATAACTCCGATTTAGTGTTTTGGAAGCTCCAAATTAGCACCAAATTAACGTGATATCAATTTGTTCAAGCATCACTTAGAAAAACGTTGTTCTGTAAAAATAATATGAATTCCATTTCACATTCGGATCAACTTCTCAGCTAGAACTTGCCTCTAAGCGCTATTTTACGTTTTCTAAGTCGGTTTATACGAGTAATGTACTAAACTGGCTGATTACCATTTTTCGTGGCTCAGTTGACTACGCATCCTACATCCGCCTTAATGTAGCAAACAAAGCCCCCCGGCGGGACACGAGATTTTTTCGATTTAATCCTGTAAAAAGACATGAATATTTGATGGGATTCAGATTTTTGCATTTGAAAAATAATGAGGCCATGCGAGTTATGAGATTTGATAGATCTATTGCACTTCTTAATGTTATTTCTAAGTGAGGGGTACGAACAGTGGCGGCTGTACCTTAAGTGCGCTCGTGCGCTGAACCACCAATTCAAAAGATTTAAAAATTACAATATATTAAGTCATACATCTTTCTTTTTAATTACCATTTTAATAGTTATTTTTAAACATACAAAAACGTAAAAAATATATAATCTCCAATTATGGTAAAACAGTTTGAGCGCTTTACTAAACTATTAAGACTTATTTTTCTGTAAAGACAAATTCTCGTGCGCTTCGGCGAGTGCACGAGGACTGCTATATAACTTGTAGGAGATACGAGTTAATACGCCTGACGCGTGAAACAAAAGATAGTTCATAGAAATGTACCGAGTAATGAGTGGGTTCTCGAGCGCCGCACGGGCGAACCGACGATTGCCGAGAGAACCCGATGTTTGACGGATTGGCCGGCCAGCATGGGCGCGAGGCTTGGATGAATAGGCGCGAGGCGACGACGGCAGCCATGATTGACATAATGACATGTTTCACTGTATGTGTGACGCATTAATTATTGTTTATTTATATTACCGTAATTGTTTTTAGTTTTTGCTTCGATTTTCTTAAAGTGAACTACCAGTTCGATAACCCACCAGCCGCCACTGGGTACGAATTTATTTTCGTTATTTTATGACCTTACAATTGATGATGTTTCATCATAAATGCACAAATCAAATGCAAAACTCAAGGATTTACACAATTCTGACTTCTCGAAAACATACTTGATGACTTTTCAAAGCGTAGTTTCTTTTCAAGGAGCAAATAACTCGTTACTCAATAACCACTCTACCCAATCATATTAAGCTAGTATAATCCAATGCGCCACTTGACATTTAACCTCCACGCTGTCGGAGTCCCTAAAAATACAATCATAAATTATTTCGCTAACTCTCGAGTATGAAAAATTCAAGCGTTCCCAGTGAGTCCATTGCCTTATTAAATGGTTAACATCACGGTTTTTATTGTATCGTTTAATCGGGGTGTGCTGCAAGCAAAAAGCGAAACAGCGAAAATATTCATACAAAGAGCAGTGGCTTATAAAAGATGAAAATTTTGCGGGGTGACAATGGGTTTAAGGAAATAGAGGGAAACAGATTTATTTTTATTTTATACTTCACCTAACGCTTGTTTCATAATGTCTGAATAAGATCCCATCAGCGCTATCTATCCGCTATTTTATACAAAACTAGCGGTCCCCCGCGACTTCGTCCGCGCGTTTTGAGTTTGCTCCCTCCTCTCCCGTCACAGCGTGATTTTTTATATCCTAAAGCCTTTCTCAATAAATAAGCTATCTAACACAGAAATATTTTTTCAAATCGGTTCAGCAGTTCCTGAGATAAGCGCGTTCAAACCAACAAACTCTTCAGCTTTATAATATAACTAGCGGTCCCCCGCGACTTCGTCCGCGCGTTTTGAGTTTGCTCCCTCCCCTCCCGTCGCAGAGTCATGTTTAATATCCTAAAGCCTTTCTCGATAAATAAGCTATCCAACACAGAAATATTTTTTCAAATCGGTCCAGCAGTTCCTGAGATAAGCGCGTTCAAACAAACAAACTCTTCAGCTTTATAATATATTAGCGCAAGCGCACGTTGTACTTAAGCTGCGAACATTATTTTGGTGCGGAGTTATGTTAAAACTGTGATAGCTCCTAAGATATTTATTGAAATCAAATGATATAAAGGGCAACTTGGTTCTAAATAAAATGCTGGTGATGATGAATGTATTTATTTTGATAAGAATAAATACCTATGTGTATAATACACCTCTAAAAATAATGCATTATTTTTTTACAAATTTATTAACATAAAAAAGGTTGTAGTAAGTCAACCATAAAAGATAGACATATGCTGTCGCGGACTTTTTTATAAAACTCTTAATGCTGAACAATCCTGTCATACATGATTTTTGTGTAACTTAAGCGGATTCACAGCAGAAATGAAAAATGTTGCGAAAACGGGAGAAAGATATTCCTTTTGAGAGCTTCCGCTGCATACGCTGCGATGCAGCGGAAGCTCTCAAAAGGAATATCTTTCTCCCGTTTTCGCAACATTTTTCATTTCTGCTGTGGTCTTATGAGTCGTAGCTTTATGTTATATAGCCTAAAGCCTTCCTCGATAAATGGACTATCCAACGTAAAAATATTTTTTCAAATCGGGCCAGTAGTTTTTGAGATTAGCGCGTTCAAACAAACAAACAAACAAACAAAAAAACTCTTCAGCTTTATAATATTAGTATAGATAGCGGTCCCCCGCGACTTCCTCCGCGCGTGTTGAGTTTGCTCCCTCCCCTCCAGTCGCAGCGTCATGTTTTATATCCTAAAGCCTTTCTCGATAAATAAGCTATTTAACACAGAAATATTTTTTCAAATCGGTCCAGCAGTTCCTGAGATAAGCGCGTTTAAACAAACAAACTCTTCAGCTTTATAATACCTATATTAGCGCAAGCGCACGTTGTACTTAAGCTGCGAACATTATTTTGGTGCGGAGTTATGTTAAACCTGTGATAGCTCCTAAGATATTTATTGAAATCAAATGATATAAAGGGCAACTTTGTTCTAAATAAAATGCTCGTGATGATGAATGTATTCATTTTGATAAGAATAAATACCTGTGTGTATAATACACCTCTAAAAATAATGCATTATTTTTTTACAAATTTATTAACATAAAAAAGGTTGTAGTAAGTCAACCATAAAAGATAGACTTATGCTGTCGCGGACTTTATTATAGAACTCTTAATGTTAAACAATCCTGTCATACATGATTTTTGTGTAACTTAAGCGGTTTCCGCAGCGTATGCAGCGGAAGCTCTCAAAAGGAATATCTTTCTCCCGTTTTCGCAACATTTTTCATTTCTGCTGTGGTCTTATGAGTCATATCTTTATGTTATATAGCCTAAAGCCTTCCTCTATAAATGGACTATCCAACGTAAAAAATTTTTTTCAAATCGGGCCAGTAGTTTTTGAGATTAGCGCGTTCAAACAAACAAACAAACAAACTCTTCAGCTTTATAATATTAGTATAGATGGCGTTCTTAAATTGAAGTATTCGTTGGTAAGGTAATAAGAAATAAGTTGAATATATTTCTGACGAGATTAAGATGGGTTAAAAAGAGCATATAAAATTAACCATATCCCAAATATCAAGAACTTACGAGTACCTTATATACCTGGGTATGTATAACCTGATGTATAATGTTTTTTTAATATGTCTTCAACTCTAAAAAAAATTAGTCACCCTTCTTTTTATGGCAAAGCTTGGCTGTTGAAAAAATCACCCTGTATTTGTTTATCTGACCGGCATTCTGTCATCTCGGGCACAGGCTCATTTTTCCTACATATTTCATATTCACTGTGAAACATACGCGATTTTAGCTTGAAAACGGCAGAAATAGTAGCGTTTTGAATTACCGCTTTTGTTTGATATAAAATATAGAAACATCGGTGTTGTGATAGAGGAAGAGCGACGTAAAGTATTTTAGCTATAATTTACAAAATATTATCATTAATTACATCGACATTAAGAACACGTACCACAAAATAAGAATCAAAACAATTTATACAAACTATTTCATAATGGTCGACCTATTTTAGAGTTATTTCTAAGTACTAAAAGAGATTACTCGGTGTGTTGATAAATATTCTTATTTCATAACAAAGTTATTCATTATGCAATAATCAATGCAGTAAGTAAAATTACACGGGACAATTCCACAACAATTAATTTAATGTCAAACACAATCTATATGACAGGTCTAGTGCTGTCCACGAGTCCTAGTTGTCTACCATAGTAATGCCATAATCGATTATCCGTCTAACAGTACCACAGAAAATATATACAAATCAGCCCACATATCCATTTTCCTTCCGTTTATAGTGCCATAATAATTGTCACCAATAATTGTGCAGCTGATACTAGCGACAGATTATTTCCGTAGGCACTATTTCTGACATGTAAACTGCCTGCCTCAAAACCTTCTTTGCACTATTACCTAACGCGAATAACTTATGGCCATTGGTTCAGAAACGTTCTAAATTGGAGACCTTTTGACCAAAGGCGCAGCGTTGGAGGTTCACCAGCAAGACGGACAGACGACCTTTAAAGATTGCAGCATCACACTGCAGTTCAGCAATGGACGTACTTTGGTTGAAAATGATGACGATGATGATATGATAGCTAAGAACCCTTATACACTTCGACTTTTGGCATCGATGCAGTAACGCGTTTTAAAAATGCGCTTCAGCATCGCGACTGACGCAATGAATAGATTTAATTTAGCATCGATGCAGTCGCGCGTTAGCATCGAATCAGAAGCTTGACTGCATCGATGCTAACGCGCGTTAGTATCGATGCAGTCGCCAAAATTCAGTAAATAATTTGTCAACTTCCAGCTTCTGCATCGTGACTGCATCGCTGCTAAAATTCGCAGTGTATAAAGGGTCTTAGCGATAACATTGGCGTGAGCGTTGTCGTTTTACACTTTTCTAGACCCACAGTTACGCGCACGGATAACAATCACATTGCTGTTGCTAACAAAATACGTAAGACGGATTATTTACAATTCGGTGTATTCTATTATTATATCGTCACTTTGTTTGTAACAAACTGTCACCGATAATTGCTCAGATGATATGTAAAACTGACTAGTAGTATTCTGTTGACTCTATTTCTGTAAAATAAACACCCTGAAATTATCATAATGTTTTTAAGAAACTTAATTTAAGTAATCAAATGTGTGCCTAAATGTTTTTTTAAAGAATAGAATGGTGGTATCGTAGCTCTTAATCGGATGAACCGATTTGCGTTTTGTTATTATTTGTGAAATTTGTTTTTTATGAAAATATGTTAAGCTGTTTGACGATTTTCAGCTCCTTTTTGGTATATAAGAGGATCAGACTAACTTCCTTATGTGCGATCGGTTCAATATTAGGTTCAGTATCACTTTGAACGTCGCGTTATTTAAATATATTAATTATCAGCTAGTTTCTTCAGTCGACTGGCTAAATAAAGAACGTAAAGTGTGAAATATCAAGCTAATATTATGTTTAAAAAATATACAAATTATTACAAGTCATTGTTATATCTCGAAAACTTACACATTTTTAGAAAAACATCACATTTCCACTTGTGATGTTTATTGCAGATTTTATTTCATTCATCATAATTATGATACAATGCATGCTCATATTGACTGAGACAGATGTTTTGTATTAGTCGCAGGCGCAGCTATATTCAAATGTAATAATAGCTATAGTTATAACTTGTTTGTAAAATATTAGACCCTTCACACACAGCGATTTTTAGCAGCGTTGCAGTCGCGATTCTGTTGCGCTTTAGCATCGTTGTAGTCACCCTTACCCATTGCGACTTTTAGCATCGATGCAGTCGCCCGTTTTGAAAACGCACTTCAGCATTGCGACTTACGCAATGAACAGATTTAATTAAGCATCCATCAGCATGCAGTCACTAAAATTCAGTACATAATTTGTCAATTTCCAGCTTCTGCATCGCTGTAACACTCTATTGATGCTGATGCACGTTATCATCGCAACGGTATCGCTGATAAAAGTCACAGTGTGTAAAGGGTCTATCCCAGCAAGCACATAACTTGGATATTCACCAAAACAGATACAGAATTATGTCTTTAGGTCATATTAATTCTTTTAATCGTCAGTATCCAAATATGAATACTCTATAAGGCACTTATTTTATCAAATAATGCTTACTGGTTTATTATAGTCAGCAAAAAGATGCTACAATGTCAAAAATCGTAAATGAACGTCAAATAATTCTAAATTACAGCTTCTAAAACAGCTTTCGAACTTATACCAAGACTATTATCTTACATTGATAATTTGAAAAACTTAACGCTATAAATAGGCATTAATAAATTATTTTATAGTGCTTTTGAACGTATATTGAAATTTTTAAAGAATAAAAGCTTTCTTATAGTCCATGGTTGTGTTAATTTATTTATAACAAATAATGCCTTTGCTCCGTTTTCTCTCTGATCTATTTATCTCTACAGTATATAGCTATATTTCGATTTTTGTAACGGGCCATATTAAAATTAACAGCACTATTATGCTACAGTCAAATGCCTAAAGCTTTAATTTTATTTGTCGCCATTTGCTTTCCTTTTCCTTTCTTACAAAAAGAATACAAGTCACTATAAGATCTGACTAGAAAGGGAATGAAATCATTTGTATTTTGTACGGATACCTTTAAAAGCTATTACGGATATATATACGGATATATACGGATACCTTTATAATTATCTTTCATTGATAATTTAAAAAACTTTACGCTATAATTATGCATTAATAAATTATTTTACAGTGCTTTTGAACGTATATTGAAATTTTTAAAGAATAAAAGCTTTCTTATAGTCCATAGTTGTGTTAATTTAATGCTAGTCCTATATTAACATTGACTTTATAACAAATAATGCCTTTGCTCCGTTTTCTTTCTGATCGATTCATCTCTACAGTATATAGCTATATTTCGATTTTTGTAACGGGCCATATTAAAATTAACAGCACTATTATGCTACAGTCAAATGCCTAAAGCTTTAATTTTATTTGTCGCCATTTGCTTCCTTTTACTTTCTTACAAAAAGAATACAAGTCACTATAAGATCTGACTAGAAAGGGAATGAAATCATTTGTATTTTGTACGGATACCTTTATAAGCTACTTTATTTGTTAAACTTATTGCTAATGGCTAATTTTTATATTTGTTAAAACTAGGTTGTGCTTTCTTAAAATTGTAAACTATAATAAAGTATTTTAGCAAGAGCGCGTTTATTCTTTACTAATAACATGTATATTTCACCCGACAAACTGATGTGCGCAGCTAATTATGGCTTATTTCAATCCAAAAAGTCAGTAATAAATATCCAAATAAAGTCAATAATAAATAAATATATCAATATTAATTGTCACATTTAATTATTTTAGGTCCACAACGTAGCACGAAATCAACAGCAGAATAAACATATTTTTAAAATCATAAGATTTTCTTTTTTACAAAGAAAGTAAAACAGTAAGCATTGTAATGAAATTTTAATAACAGATTGTAATTTTAAAGCTTTAAATTAACTGTATTAAAGTCGCAGAAAATGTCATTTGTTTATTCCTATGCTCATAACTGACTATTATTGAAGTAATATGATAATTTTAATGCTATTAAATAGCGTTTATATAACTCAACGCTGTCTAAAGGGGGGGCCCAAATTTTACTTAAAAGAGTCGTACAAAAGAAATACAGCATATAAACGATTTGGTTATAATGCTTTGTACATGAAGTCGTGCTATCATAAGTTTATTAAAATGGTGTTGTGTGCTTCTTGGGATGTAAATTTAGGCGACTGCATCGCTTCTAACGCGTGTTAGCATCGATTCAGTCGCGCTTCTGTATTGATGCCAACGCGCGACTGCATCGAGGGGTCTTAATTGTACCATCTTTAGCCAATAAGGAAAAGAAAAATCAGTATATTCACTATTGTGTTTTTATAGTGTTTTGCCACTAAACAAGCTTAACACTTTTACGGACAGTACTCCAGAGGTGGGATTGTGTAACGCAATCGTATTCATTTGACAATTCAAAACGTACGGTTCTATCTGTCATACGGCAGGTCAGCCATACGTTTGACAAGTCATACCGTACGTTTTGAACTGTCAAATGAATACGATTGCGTTACACAATTTCACCTCTGACACAATAGAAATTTTATTGTTATCCCGCCTATAGGCGGTCACTGTCCGTGAAAGAGTTAATAATATAATTCCAGATCTCTTCTATTTTGCGGTCGATATATACCATTATAATACTAGAAATCCCGAAAGACTTGTTTTAGAATTTGCACCCAGAACAGCACTATAAAATGAGATAAGATAATTCTTTTTTATTTTTATTGCACTGACAAAATAAAGTACAAATTGCGGATTCAAAGCATTTGTTGACAGCAAATATAACTTTGTTTTTCATATTGTTTGTATGAAGAAAAAAGCTATGTTTGCTGTTGTTGAAAATTGCTATATCTCAAAAACTACTAGCTCGATCTCGTCCGAACTAATTTTCGTTGCGAGTATTTGTTAAGATCTACATTATATATTTATTTAAAAAAATACTCTTGCTTAGTTTAGAGGTTAGATGGACGTCCATTTTACAACTTTGGAAGCGTCTAGCTATGAAACGTTAGACTTTAAAAGAAAATGGTTTAAAAAACCTATCCATAGCCACGCATAGGTTAGTCTAAAAAAAATTCGGTTTTAGTTTCATGTATGGGAAAACATTAAAACATTAACTCTTAAACATCATTATTTTTTATTTTTTATTTTTGTATAAGAATCGTAAGGCGGTTAACAGGACGATTAACATCTTCCTTCTAAATTTCAGTGTAATGCTTATAGTTACTGAATTAACTGGCTGTGACATACGGACGAACAGACAGACAGAAAACTCGACGAAACTATAAGGGTTCCGTTTTGTGCCATTCGGCTACGGAACCCTAAAAAGCAACAAATTAATTTTACCCTACTAATAAACTTACATATATAATTGAAAATAAACTTACATAAACATACTTGAATACATAAACTTGTCCATACAAAAGCTAACGGGTTACGGGAAACAGAGAAAGACAAACCTTAACTATCAAGCATCACGTGGTATTCTCACTGAAAAAAAACTCACGAATGGACTTTTTAAAAGAATACTTAGACGTTGAAGTCTTGATGGTATAAGGGAGGGAGTTCCAGAGTCTTATAGCACTGAGGGTAAAGGAGTTAGAGACATAAGCGGTCTTGTGAAGAGGTGTGTACAGCTGATTCTTTATTGCATATCAGATAGATTAATAACAAAGTAAAAATCATTTCGAGGTAATGTATAATTTAGGTGGACTTATCGATCTCTTCTAGGCAACCTTTTGGTAAAGAAATAATAAGCAAAATTATGTGCATAAAAGATCAAGACAATCCATTAAAATAAAAATATAATTATATAAAACCTACATATATATGTATATACATTAATATATACAATCATAAAAAAATACATTCATAATACATAATTATAAAGATAACAAATTTTAATAGTATATACTACCAACACAATACAAATTTTTATACATAATTATAAACCATTGTGTAATGAAAGATATTAACCGAGACATGAGAATAGATTTTGAAGAGTTGAAGAAATATGCTGGAACTTAATTCGATTGTAATGGTGACCTTATTGTTCCATATTTTAATTCAAATAAAATGAATCTTGAATCTTGCATTTGTAAAAAGCAACTGTGTCATACGAGGAATTGAACTCCGTGTCTGACGCCATCCGGGCGCATGCCTATTAAGTAACTCTGTTGAATTTTGTGTTTTCTTTAACGTGTAGACGTGACAACATCAACGATGCGAAATTGCTCTCACAATATCCGAAGGAAATAATTTTACAAATATAATAGGTTAAGACATTGTGAGAAAAATCCAAGGTGTCAGTGGGTTGGATTCTCTGTCTGACATGTTGCTTTTTGCAAGTGCAATTTATAAAACAAATATGGGTACAAAAATGTGTAGTATCTTATTAGTCTAGGGCACAGGTTTAAAAAGTAATTCTTTATTGCAACTAAGCTTGATGAAACCTTATATTTCCAGCATTTCTCCAGCAAAATACTAAACAGCTTCAAAACCGGTATATGGGACCCTATTTTTGAATCACTCGCTTAAATATGGCGTGAGACTTTCGTTCGAAAACGAATTAAAAATCAATAGAAATCACGCGAAATTTGGAGTTAGTACACGGGGCACACTAGAAGTTTTGCACTTCTGGCTAATCGGAACTATTTGAATTTCGAATGTTATATTTTTCAAACATTGCAACTTTCTTAGTAATAAAAAACAAATGGCGGTAAATGAATTGTCAATTGTTTTTTTTATCACATATCAAAGTTCTACGTACGCAACGAAGACGAAAAGACTTTCCCTCTTTCCGCTAGACTGTGACGCTGCTCTTCAAAATAGTTTTGGGAGAGATGCACCTTGTTTAAGCATCGTAAGGCGATGGTTTGCTGAATTTGAGAGAGGTCGAGTTTCTTTACATGACTTTCGTGAGGGGCAGCCTTCAACTTCCGTCAACGACAATAATGTGGCTACTGTTAAGCGGCTAATTGAAGAAAACCCACGGATTATTAGGAGGCACTATTAGAAGTTGGTATGAGCCAAATTTAGAAAATTTTACACGGAGAATTGAAAGTTCGGAAACTTTGCTGTCGGTGGATCCCTCATGAACTGACAGCGAAGCAGAAGCGGGCTCGCGTAGAATGGTGCTCATAGATGCTACTGAAGTAGGACCACGGACATTCTAATGCTTTTTATGTCATTGTCACAGGAAACAAAACGTGGATTTATTGTTATGAACCCGAAAAAAAACAACCAATCTTGTGAATCAATCTTAAATCAGCACGTAGAAAAAATGCCTACAGATCTGTGGTCTTCCTGTTTTAAAAAACCGGCTAAGTGCGAGACGGACTCACGCATTGGCAAGAAACTTTAAAAATATTTTTGTATAAGAATCGTAAAGCGGTTAACAGGATACATCTTCCTACCAAATTTCAACAATATGGTGCTTTTAGTTACAGAATAAAGTGGCTGTAACGTACGGAATGACAGACAGACAAAACTATAAGGGTTCCGTTTCTTGCCATTCGACTACAGAATCCTAAAAATGGAATGATCGCATGAAATGTTTTAAAAGTAAAGGAGAGTTTCTTGAAAATCAATAAACATAATATTTTGGTTATAACATGCTTATTTTTTTAAGTTACTCAAAGCTTATTAGCAAAATTCAGTTATTTAATTTAATCACTCCCGTGTTTTGATACTAGAGGGTCGAGTTTAGAAATATTTACCCTTTTTAACTATATAAGTAAAAATAGATTATGAATTGTTGCCAAAATTTTGATTAAATACTTATTTTTAATGAAAACTTAATGAATGAGAATAAAATTGAAAATTGATCTACTTTCGGACAACTATCTCTTTATTCTAAGGTTAACATCTATTCCCGTTTTGTCTAATTCACCCTCAGCCCAGCTGGATTAGACCGTGATCACAAGTAATCGTTAGTAAAAAAAATATGAGATATGTGATTTCATAAAAAAGACATCAAATGACATCAGAAATATTGCTCATTAAAATCAAAGCGCAAAGTAAGCTGTTTACTTAGTTCTGATTTGTCCAAGACTGGTTTCAGACCGCTCTGACAGGATAGTAATTAAATGATTTAAATAGTTTAGCATTTGTTGTTAACATCTACTTTGTGACTGAACTAAATCTTAAATTTGTAATACAAAATCAACATATTTTTTTTTTTTATTCAGAGGTGAAATTGTGTAAAGCAATTGTATTCATTTAACAGCTCAAAACGTTCGGTATGATCTGTCAAACGGCAAAGAACAAAACGTTTGACAGATCTTGCTTCACACCATTGCGCTTCAGCTTCACAAAAGCCATTCTGTGCAACTAGCAATGATTGATTAATTTTGCATGTTTTATTATAATAAGCAATATAAAGAAATAATAATTTTTCACCAGACAACACACCGATAATTGTCTGGTTTCGAAATAAGGAACTGTCTTCCTTGTGCTACGAAGTACCATACAACATTATGACGAGAGCGTCTCCCATTAATACTTAAATACATTTAACAACTATGACTTAAGTACAAATGATCGTGCTCATCACAAAAACATTTGCCCCTTGCGGTATTCGAACCTGCAACCACTAGAACAGTACGCAGGACCACTAACCGTAGTTAGGTTGGATTACTAAACGTGTCGTCATAAGTAAACAAAGTATAAACAAAAGGATTAGGAAAATTTTGTTTTGTTACATAATACATGATCGCGAATTGTCCTGCCTTCATCTCTGTGATTTAATTGACCATGTAGTATGCCCTGCTACGCGTCTATTCACTCGCACACAGGTTTAGCGCAAGAAGGAGAAAGTAAAAAACCACACTCCCTCCCACGCCTCACAGCACAGCCAGCCGCCTGTCGCTCATTCGTGTCCGTGCGCGCGCGCCGTTACAACGCACGCAGTAACCACAGTATATAATCGTTAAGTTTTTATTTCGTGCTGAACGAAACTTACCTTCTAGTGATACGTATTTATTTATAAAGTGAATGTGAAGTAAAACGCACTACCCAGCGTGGCTGCACCATGCATGCTTTACGCTTCGCGGCCGAGCTAGCACGCGATGCTAGCCAGTCCGCATTTTCCGCTCCGAATAAATAGGCGATATTGATCTGTAGCAAATACCGGCTGAGCTGACACGCGATTTCAGCCAGTCCTAATTATCTAGATCATTTTTGATCTCAGCTGAGACTTTTGGTATGCGTTGCTTCCAATATCCTACCCTCATTTTCATTGCAAAAAAGGGAAACGTTGAGTGAAGTTACAGCCAATTGGGTTTTAATGCTTATAATAAATTACAGCCAAAGGCATTTATGCATAATTCCACATACCAAGCAGCGCTGACGATGCGCCATCATGGCCTCTAAGTATGAAGCAGCGGCCCTCGCCCGCACTCATCCGGCCCAACAGGCGCCTGCCTGGGTATGTTCTACCTGTGCGAACGCGACGGCCCATGATGCGCCGCGAATTACGTCGTAACGGTGATCTACCGTCACAATTCCAGCGTTTTTTCAATGTTTCGCACTCGGAATCAGAATCCGACCAAAAAAGGTATGTGTTTTTATGAAAGCTTTGTTATATCACCTTAAAGCCGTACGTACATATGTACTTATTACGGGCTACCGTATTCCACTCGTGGCGAAACCACGACCGAACACTTGTCTCAGCCAATCTTTTGACAAATATTTAAATGGAGCATAATGTAAGCCATCACACTAACAAACAAAAATAGCAATAAAATAATACCAAGTACCTTTTCGTCAGTACCGAAAAATAGTGGTGGCAGATTTATTTCAAATCGAATAATTTTTTATTTGTTTTGTACATTTTTGCTCGGAAAAGTAAAATTGAGAGATTTAAAAACACTTTTATTGCCTTGACCTTAATCATAAATATATGTATTCTGCAACCTGCAGTACACGCTCCAAATTTTTTCCCAAAGCTCTAAAAACGGTAGCATGGCATCCCTCCATAGCTCACGTAGTTATGGGTGGTTTTGGTCCTATATCCGCCATTGATTACAACTCTTTTGTACTTATTTCTTGCCAATGGCTATAAAATTGTCTAATTAGACAATGCTATGGTAAACACAACATTGCTTAATAATACTACTTAAAATATCGAATTTAATAGATTGTGTAAAATGATAACAATTTACTTTTTTAGAACGCAAGTTTTGTACATACATTTCTGCTTTCTGCTTATACCTATAACTATTTAACTTGTGGTTGGCTCTTTGATTATAAATAGCAAGCAAGCAAGCTGTAAGCTTGCCCAGTACGTACCAAAATATGGTTGGGTCCATATAAAAACCGGTCCGTTTAAAAGCCCCGTTTTTTGCTTTCAATTTTAACAGCTATGATAAAAATGATAATAGGCTTTGCTCAATACCTGGCATATGTATAATTCTGAATGGTAGAAAATTTGACGTATTTAGTTTTGAAATTAAAAATAAGAATGAGCTTTGCTCAATACCTGGCATATGTATAATTCTGAATGGTAGAAAATTTGACGTATTTAGTTTTGAAATCCAACTAAGATTTAATCAATTTCTCAGTAAATAAATCGGTAAAGCTTAGATTTTATTTACCGACGCAATAACAACTAGCTGGAAAGCGTGATTGTTTTGAAATGTATCTTATCAAATTCCGTAATCAATATAGTACTTCCGTCATATTAGATTTATTAAGGTGCCCGCGGTATTCCATTGTTTTAGAGTTTATTACATTTTTTGAAAAATATGCTGTGACAGTGATACGCTTTTTTATAAATGCATTCATATAACCGTCACAAAGTTCGGTACTTAATCTCGAGTCGAGAAAACTGTGTCCTTTATCTTTGGAAAAGTCAGCCACCACCCAGTAAAACTTGTGACAACCTTTGGTTACATTTAATTGACTTTTGATTCTATGAGCTTGTTTTTTAACATATGCTACCACAAGCACAACCGAAGAATAATTCAAATAAAACGTCGTATTGTATGAAGTGTCCGGCAGGTAGCACTAACCAGAATTAATCAACACATTGTTAATTATACCGTAAGAATAGGTAGCCACAAAATTGAAGCAAGTCCATTTTACGAAAATAATGTCTTTTTTGTTTTTAATGGATATGCATAAACAAAGCATATGAATTGGTAGAAATTCATTTTCTCAAGCATAATATTATTATATTTCATATTCTTCAGTTATTTTTATTTGCCATTTGCCACATGCCAAACGTTAAACGTAGGGACGTTTAAGGTGAGATAAATACAAGACATGTTCAATACTACACAAATACCACTATCGATACTTTTTACCATAAGGCAATTATTATATATTTAAAAAAAAACTGGCGTATCCTAAATGCAATGCAGCATCAGACCCAAACTGCACTACAATTATTTAATTCGTGTTATTGGAAATATGAACCATGTTTACTTTCCTACTATTTATTATCTGATTTATTTTCTTTAATCACCAGTTTATTCCACCCAATTACATTCATCCACTCCACAACAATCTTCCTCAGAAAGCCACTAAGTTACTAAGGAACGATGTCTTGGAAACGTTGCTCCTATGAGTAATAAAATAGATTCTTATTGTATGAATTTTAGTGTTTGATGTTTGTTTATAGTATTCGATACCTAAACTGTGTTTAATAAATTTTCAAAGGAAATTTTATCTTAATATTCACCAGTTACTAAGGTATGGTGGAACAATTGTAGAATTCAAATTAATAACAAAACAGGTCTAGGGGCACGATAGTCCGGCCTGCCTCCTAGTTAAAAAAAATATTTAATTTTCAAAATATTTTTTTTAAAGGACTTTCCCGTCACTCTTACGCCAGAGGACGTCATGTGATACAACCATTCATTAAATTTTGAATCAATTAATTATTTTAAACCAAATAATTCTTGTTTTTTTTTATGAACCATATATAAGAATGTTTTTAAATATGTATGAAACCAGTCCCCTTGGGTACTCGATATGACAATGGCACTTGTATACGATATCCGTTCATTTTTAGATTTCTTGTCCAAATAGGTACCCTAATTCTGAATCATAATCAGTTTTTTTTTGACACTACTCATAATATTGAACAAGTCAATATTTGCCAAAGTTAAATATATATATATATATATATATTATATATAGTTAAATAAATAAAAAAAGTCATAGTAACTAACTCGAAAGATAGGATTGATATTTATTGTAATCCTTAAAGGTAATCCAGATATCTATCCAGGCAATAAAATTGTGAGTAAATTTACAACGAGAAATCTAACCATGTGCCGACTATCGAATACTCGGCGAACATTCGTGGTCAATTAGTAGAATATTAAATAAACGTATTTGGCCGGGGCCGGGTAGTACCAACACTTCTGTCGGAGAAATCGTTTGCGGTCGTTTGCCCTTATAAACTCGTTACTCAGAAGTTACTTCTCAGAAGCCGATTTTTAATGTCCTTCAGAAATATAACTTAAATTCTTATTAAATTTTAAATTATATATAAATAAATAAAAAAAATAAAAAAATACCTACTTACTTGCCTTAAAATTTCTGATAACGATAATATTTCAAAGCCATTGAATTATCATATTCTTTTTGTAACTAAGCATTAAATCATATAGCATTAATAGACACCTATGAATATTTTTACCATCTTATTAGAATTACATTCCTTAAAATGAATTTATTAATCAATTGCTTTTATACCAATCATCTAATACTTTTTACAACCAAATGTTTTCTCAGGTAATCGAAATTTTAATGTATAAAATATTATTTATATGTTCGGTATTCTGACGAATATCTTTAAAACAGTCGCATTGATACCTAAATATCCCATACTTAAAAGCAATAGAATATCATGTATGTATTTCAAATCTATAATTATAAAATATGTTAAAAACTTCAAGACAAAGATAACGATTTGTCAGACTTACCTTCAAGCCCGTTACCTTACCAAAGATAATACGCTAACTAAAAAGTGTTTTCTGTATGTAGCTTTCCTCGTAATAAAATTATCATTTGTTTTACGTGCCAAATTCAGTGTGTAAAACTATAATATTCGCAAACCGTCTCAGCTCAACAATACGTATTTCGTATTGTTTGCAATTTTTATAACACGCCACAATAATAATAATACAAATCTATTTCAGTTTCAGGTTACTAAAATAAATAAATTATATATTTTTAGTTAATCATTAATAAAATTAAATAAAAACTAACAAATATCTCTCCCTAGTAAATATATTTGTTTATAGTAGAAAGTTATAACTTATCATAGTTATCATACATCCATTCTTTTTTAGTAAAAGTTATACATCTAAATGTCAAAGATGGTGACGTGAAAATATTTTTTTATTTAATATGATCGTTCTAATGATCAAACACTACTAACGACAGAGATGTCAACTTATTCTGTTGTAACAACATTGATTTTACTCCGAACATCTACATGGTCAATTAAATCACAGAGACGAAGGCAGGACAATTGGATGATCAAACGAACTTACCTTAAGTGAAGTTCGATCCAAATTGTCCTGACTTCGTCGAAGTGATTTATGGTCCCACCCTTCCCAATTCCCGTGTACGTTTTTAATCCAAAAATAATCGTCACCCATACGATAAGTATAATCAATGTTGTGCATCTCATACATCGGTCTCCTTGCTCTGAAATGAATGAGCGACAGGCGGCTGGCAGTGCTGTGAGGCGTGGGATGGAGTGAGGTTTTTTACTTTCTCTTTCTTGCGCTAAACCTGTGTGCGAGTGAATAGACGCGTAGCAGGGCATACTACATGGTCAATTAAATCACTACGACGAAGTCAGGACAATTTGGATCGAACTTCACTTAAGGTAAGTTTGTTTGATCATCCAATTAAGACTGCTTAATAAAATAAATAAGACTGTTTGTTGATTCTTATATCAAAGTATTCTTTATTATCAGCAGCTAATTAGATAAAATTAAAAAACCGGCCAAGTGCGAGTCAGACTCACACTAAGGGTTTTGTGCCAACTTTAACCCTTGGATAGCCAGAGCGCCCGATGGTGGGCGCTGAGCATGAGTTTCGCGATTTTACCAAGCGCCCACCTGTGGGCGCTTTTTAATTACTTTTTTGCAAAAAAAAAATTGGGTGTTTAAATGCTTATTCCTTGGGCATGTTGACCTTTATGAGTAAAAAAACAGATGTTTCTACACCATAGACCGCAAACAGATCCGGTTGCTGTCAGTTATTGATTAAAATTCGATTTTTTTTTCTCGCAATTTTTTTCGTATATGTCGTCACCCTACCACGAATTTTTTTGGTTCTATTTTTTCATTTTTGAATACATTTTTTTTATTACAAGCATAGGTTATTTATTCAGTAACAATAAGCTTTTTACAGAATGATAATAGCTTGTTTCAATAAGATTTTATAACTGTTTACGTAACGTGTAACCTGACACCGCGCGAATTGCGAACGCGCACGCAGTCCACCGCGGAAACGCGACCGCCACCGCAATTGCGCCTTAGGAGGTTAACTGAATTAGAGAACAACATACTTTCACTTAGCCAAAATATCACAATAGTTTGTTGACGGCAAGTATAACTTTGTTTTCCATAGTATTTGTATGATGAATAACAAAGTTATGTTTGCGATTACTGAAATTGTGCTTTAGCTTAAAAACTACTATTTCGATCTTGTTCAAACCAATTTTTGTTGAAAGTCTTAGTCGAGATCTACATTATGGTATTTTTTTTAATTTTTCACTCGCTTAGTGCAAAAGTTAGATGGGGGGACGCCTCTTTTACCACTTTGGAAGCGTCTATCTCTCAAACGTTAGACTTTAGGAGAAAGTGGATTTAGGAACTTCGACGTCATTTTAAAAGACCTATTCATAATTATACTTCCTACACGCATAGGTTTGACAAAAAGTTTTTTTTTTACGATTTTAGTTTTATACTTCAGTATCTTTTTTTTTGTAAGAGAATCGTAAAGCAGTCAACAGGATACATCTACCTACTAAGTTTTAACTGTGTTTTACTTATAGTTTCAGAATAAAGTGGCTGTGACATTCGAAAGAACAGATAGACAGACAAAAAGAACATACAGATAGACAGACAAACTTGACGAAACTATAAGAATTCCGTTTTTTGCCTTTCGGCTACGGAACTTGTTGCTGTAGGTACTTTATAGCAATAACTCAGACAGGACTCAGCACGTTGCCTTGCAGCACTCCTTCTAGCAAAACTATTCGCATCCAGCGCTTATTGTATGCAGCTGCAAATGCTCTAAATCGCTGCATTTGAATCGGGATCGAATGCCGCCATCTTGAGATGCGTTCCTTCCTCACTGACATAGTTAAGTCAGCACAGACAGGCCATGTTACAAAAAATACCTGTATTTGGCAGTTTTAAAGTGATCATTTAAAGAAATATGAAACAAATAACGCCGATTGTTAAAGGTAATAAATTAAACCTTTTTCGTGTATGGAATTACGCGGGGCGCGGTGGTGGTGTTGAAGTAAGACAAGGTGGTTGTTGGGAGGTTGTAACTGAACTCTCATTACTGTACATTTTCCAAAGGTTTATATACAGGCTTTTCCTTCTTAATTATACGTCTCATGACATTTCCTTAACCTATGACCTTTCACTTATCTAGGAATATTTTACAAGATAATAAAACAATATTATTTACTAAATGTCAGTTGACGTATGAGTGATGATGTGTGTCGTCACACACCACACTTTCCCCTTAAAGAGACAAAAACTAATCATTTTTTGCTTAAGTAAAATTATACAAAATAAGAAAATCAATTTTGGTTTCCAGATATTGAAATTTTAGTTAATAAAACATGACATGTGCCTTCCTCTCACCTTTTTTTTTAAAAAAATACGATTAAACATCTTTTTAATCGGATACATGAGTTACTTATATCTATGATTAAATGCATACATGACTTAAAATTAGGTTATAATGAGTTCTTATATCTAGGTATATAGGTGATACAATATTTTTTTGACTATATCTAACTATAGATAGATATATAGATTTCGAGAAAATGTACAATTTAGGCGGTCTTATCGCTATAAGCGATCTCTTCCAGACAACCTTCGGGTAAAGAAATAATGAGCTTATAGGAAAGGGTATTATGTGCATAATAAATTAAGACAAATTGTTATTAATAATATATTATATTAAACATACATATATTCGTATATATATTAATAAATACAATCATAAAAATCAAAATCAAAATGCATAATTACAGATACAACAAATTAATGTAATTATATACCAACACAATATAAACTATTAACATACTTATACATACATATACATACATATAAACCAATGTGAAATGAAAGAAATTGACCGAGACACCAGATAAAAGGAGAATTATTCTAAAGAGAGAAGATGTTCTTTTAGGCGATTTTTAAAAACAGTTATTGAAGTTGACTGCCTAATAGCAAGGGGTAAGAAGTTCCACATTCGTACTGATTGAACTGTAGAAGAATTAGAATAATAGCTCGTTGTGTGACTGGGGGATTCAAGGTGGAGTTTCCTCGATGTCCGCATGTCAAGACCTCCCGACGGCTGCATAAAATGAAAGCGCTCCTTGAGATAAGGTGGGAATTTCGGATTGAAAAGTATGGAGTACAATAAACAGAGAATATGAAAGTTACGCCGAAGTCGATTTGAGCCACTTGAGCCGAGAGCGGTATTCGGAGACATGATCGTACTTCCGTAAACCATAGATTGTCCTAATACAGAAATTTTGGAGACCTTCGAGCTTGTCGAGAAGAATTTAATTTAAATCAAGATAGCAGCTATCTGCATAATCTAAAATTGGAAACAATAGAGCCTGGACAAGCGCAATTTTAGTGGGTATAGGTATGAAGTTCCAAAGTCTATTTAGCGACGCTGCTGCGGCAAAAATTTTCCGACTAACGTTTGCAGTTTGTTGGGACCATGAGAGCGAACAGTCAATATGTATACCCAGGTTTTTCACGGATTTGCTAAAAGGAATTTGGACACCGTCAAATGTAATCGGAGGCATCGCCGGCCAGTCAATCCTAGCAATTTGCCAAGAACCGCCCACAATTATAACCTGCGTTTTAGTAGGGTTGACCTTGAGACCGAAGGCTTTACTCCAGTCAAGGATACGATTGAAATCAGTGTTAACCACCTCTATAACCGTAGGTAAGTCTTCAAGGTACCCTTGTGAATATATTTGGAGATCGTCTGCATAAAGCTGAAAAAACGACGTAAGATTACGCGTGATAGAGTTGATAAAAATTGAAAAAGGAGAGGAGACAGAACACCGCCTTGAGGAACACCAGCAGTCAGGTCACACCATGCAGAGAACGAATCCTCTAAACAGATGCGCTGCCGACGTCCATGGTTGTAACTATGAAACCAGTCAAGCACCGTTGGAGATATGTTAAGAGAACGAAGCAGCCCCAGTAATATATCGAAATCTACGGTATTAAAGGCATTGCTAAAATCTAATAGAGTTAGCACAGTGAGTTTCTTATCGTCCACACCATGTCGAATATCCTCAGTTATTTTTACCAAAGCGGTAGTCGTACTGTGACCAGGGCAAAAACCTGACTGGAACGGATTTAGGAGATGGTTATCGCAAAGGAAGACGCTGAGTTGGTGATGAACTATGCGCTCCATCACTTTGGAAAGGAACGGGAGTATCGAAATTGGACGGTAGTCAGTAAAGGAAGATGGACTTGTTTTTTTTGGAAGAGGAGTTACCTGACCGTCTTTCCACATTGTGGGAAAACAACTCGAGGACAAAGATTCATTGAGGATGTGGGTGATTATCGAATGAAAAATAAAAGAAGTATTTTTTTTAATAACTCCATTAAACAACAAGTGCCAAAGTCGTTTTATACCGCATTAGGAAGCTATTTTTTTCAGCTTTCTTTTTATTATAACAAAATTTAAATAGAACTGAGGGATTTTTTAAAATAAAGCTAAATGTATTTTACTATACTAGCATAGGTCCAGCTCTGATCAGCAATGTCACTTACGATATTATTCGTGTAAATATATATTTTGACTGCAACAGTAATATCGTGTTGCGGCATTATTCGTGCAAATTGTTTTGTTTATTGAACATTTGTAGAAAGCAATTACTATACTATTCGCCTGTTGAAAACTAAGATACGTTTTATTGTTTTAATTATAACCATTTATTAAGCATTAGTGTAAAACTAAAAAAAATACATGCTTCATACTACTTTTTATGAAACAAATGAAATTATTATAAATAAAACAACTTTGGTATTTTAATAAAAAGACAAAAGTTATTATTATCCTAAAAAAATGACAAACTGGCCTAAAGCCAGGATGATTATTACACATGAACACTTCAGATCTTACAACAGTTAAACATCTTAATCAGAATCCTCATCATTACCTGATTTATTATCACAATAGCATAAGTTCCTATAAAATGATTGATAATGGTTGGGAATTGCTTTGGAGTTACACAGACTTAGGAAATCGTCATACAAAGCCTTTCTAATAGGGAGAGGCACGTCGTATGCTGGCTTTAATTCAATATTTTAAATTGTTTTGGACAACTGTTTCTGCCGACGCTGTTTATTTCTGCCTGCATCGTAATCCAATTCAATATAATCCTGTTCAAAATCATACTTGAAAAAAAAAACAATTAGGTTTAGTATATGAAACACTAACCTCCATCACATCGGCCATCGTACTTTTTCTCCTGTCTTGTCTTGAAGCCATCTTTTGGGTTCGACTAGTTCTTTAATGTTGAGGATTTCAGATTGTTGCATTTCTTTGAGGGTATATTTGTCCCCGGAGACTTTAGCGTTCATGAGGATACTATATACTTGGTCCGGTGTATACAAAACTTCGTTTTTCAGAGCTCTTTCGATACATGCGTGCATGGAATCGCCTTCATTTTGGCTATGCCCGCTAACAAAAAATCTATGGGTGATATCAATTTGAAGAGTCATTGCAACATAAAGATACAACGCAAAAATATATCTGTTTTTATTCTGTCCATAACAACCATCAGAATAAAATATAATTTTCCGTATACCTTTTTCCTGTACTGTCTTAATGAATTGCAACAAACAACTTCCTATCTCGATGCATCCTTTCTTCCCGATTTGAGCTTGCCAAACGTTACAGAACCCAAGATTGTTTAAAGCATCAAAAACTGTTAAATTGTAAATAGGGTATTTACGTTTGTAGTGAAAGATTGACACTTCAGACTGTGGTACATTTAGCACTTTTTCTAAGTCAATAATTGCCACAACTGTATCATCTTTATTTAGTGTTTTCTTTTCTTCATTTTTAATTTTACGTACTCTTTCTATGATACTCAAATGTTTCCTGTAGTTTTCTTCTAAAGATATCTTTTCAACGGAATCAGCTAGTTGATATTGTGAACATAAAGTACGTTGGTCCTTTTTGGGCTTAAAAAAGGAAAGGTTGTAGTTACTACTCTTTCATATCGTCGTTTTGAAGCCATCTCAACATTAACTGGATAGTTCTATTTTCCAAACCATGTCTTGTAGAGCCGGTACATTTTTGATATATTTAGGGATTCAGACAAATATTCTCGTTTAGACTCTTTTCTCGTGTTATGCGATTCCACTTTGGGCAATAAATCAATATGTTTTTTTATACTGTCCTTTGTATCTAGCTTCATCCGATGTGGTCTATTCTGATGCTTACCTCTTTTATCGATCAAACTTTCGTCCTTTTTAATTTTTTCTAAGGCCGTGTAAATAAATCATTTGCTCTGTAATAGAAAGCATTTTAAAAAAAAAAATACTCTGCACACTTGGATTTCTTCATTGTTGAGGGGCAAATGATATTTTAATGTTTGGGATTGGATATTTTTTCTATTAACGGTTACTCTTTTAACATGTTCGGATTTTACATGTCGTGTAATGTATTGCCATTGAAATTCACGATTGGCAAGTTTATAAAAATTACTATGTAAGGCTTATCTGTCTTCTGTGTTAAATTATGACCAGCAACCTTTTTTACAGGCACAATTAGGTAAAATATTTTTATTTGGATGTCATTTTTTTTACGAGCTCCTTCATAAGCTTGACCTGAATATTTGAGTTTCTTGTTCTTATTATCTCTCCATTCACATGGGTCTGCTTTACTTTTTCTGGTCAACTTATTTGCTTGGAGTTGATTTTGATTTTCAACATTAGATACTTGGTTAGATTGACCGCTTGTAGCAGATTCATTTATATCATTCACTGTAGCAAGGATAGCTGGTGTGGGTGTTTCAAGTTGGCCAAGTCTGTCAGGGTCTTACTCAACAGAATTCAGATTGGGTTGATCTTCTAAATCCAAAGGGTCTAAGTTCTCAGTATCATCATTCTCCTCTCTATCACGTTTTCTTCAGAATCCTCTTAAAATACTCCTTTTACGTCTATTTTTTCTTGATCGCCTTCGCTTAGTGCTTGGTTTATGCTCTTTGGAAACATTTTGTTGTTATTCTCTTCATCACTGCTTAAAATACTTGGCTCACCTGTCTCTATTTCGCAGCTATTCCTTACTAGATCAAGTCGTTTATTTTGTTCTCCTTTGGGGTCCTTTCCCTTAAAAGAATCTTCAATATCAGATGGTTTGTTCGAATTGGTGTTTATCTCTATAAATTTGTCAACAATAATACTGTCAGCTTTGGGAGATTACGGTTTAATTATTATATTTTCAATGCTGTATTTCTGCAATACATAGTTAGATTCTTCATCTATATATTCTATAGTTCCTTGGTTCTTTTGAATTAAGTCTAAATCAGTTATTGTTATGTTTGAATCAGAAGTGGTAGGTCTAGTCGGTGTAAATGTCTTTTGTAGGTTGTCACTTGTTGACTGATCAGTTATTTCAGCACTGTTATGTATAGCTAATTGTTCATGCTCTTTCACAGGTGTAAGTGTAACATCCAGAAGTTTGATAAGTGTATTATCTTATGCTTTAGAATGTTTTTAACACTTACAGTGTCATATTTTATATTCATAAAGATGAAATAAGAAACCAAAAAATTGCGCACGGGCGGGACTTGAACCAGCAACCTTTTGGCAAACCGGGCCAAACGCTCTTACCAATTGAGCTACCGTGCTGTTAGTCCGACCCTGCGAAATTTGTGGTTTCTTATGAAAACGTCAATTGCCAATCAATTGACATGAAATTGAAATGAATTGTCAATCTTCCTTTTTTGGAGAATCAAAAA
This sequence comes from Pyrausta purpuralis, assembly GCA_963924145.1. NCBI lineage: Eukaryota > Metazoa > Arthropoda > Insecta > Lepidoptera > Crambidae > Pyrausta > Pyrausta purpuralis. Next base: position 23,647,819 of record OZ001657.1, read on the forward strand.
AGTTATTTTTATAAATGACAGTAGTAGTAGCCACGAAATCAGTTCCACCCAGCACTAGAGATAAATTAGATACCGTAGATGGAGATTTCATGATGGTTTCGATGCGGAGCAAAATGTTATCTACGAGTAACGAATTACTTCCGAGACTAGAGGTACTATAATTATCCTTTTCTTGGAAAAGTGACGTGCTAGACGAAATAATATCCGCATCTTGCACATCAGTACGAGGCTCGAAGTACTTCGACTGTTAGGTAATTTACGCTCTGGACTGGAATGTATTCAGAACAATCGGGAGAAAAATCCTCTGTGTCATTCTCGTCTTCAAAGTATTTTATATTTAGTGGCTCTGCAACAATACAAAACTTTTTTATAAAATTAATCATAAAATATTAAAGCAGGTAATACTTAAAACGCTTAAGGAATTAGATAATAATGAAAACTATTGTAAATATCGAACATACCTCTCAACTGGTATTGCGCTATTGGTAGAGCATCATCAGTAGACAATTTTGATCCGGATTGAATAGAATCTATTTTCGTATCTATCTAATAGAAATACTATTTATCTGTAAACTTTCTTTTACTTCTTATATAAAGTATATTTCTCTACGTTTTGTATGTAATTGTATTATATTGTTATTATAATTTAATTCTAAATCAAATAACTATTCGCTATCTAGATATTTCATAACCAACATCCGTAAGTACAATAGCCTATTTCAAATGACTTCGTTTGGCGCCAAAGAAATAAGAGAGGGTAATTTTATGCCAACTTTTAAAATAGAGGGACAGGTATATCATCTGATTGGTAGCCTTTTACCACCACCAGGCCAAAATCCACAATACTTGCAGGTATATTTCATTTCAGACGCAGATCAGCTATCATTGAGGTCAAACATAGCTCCAACGCTGAAAATAGATTTAATTAACGAACTACAGACCGCACGACCACGACCGAATCTCGCTGGAGCAGCGAGCGCTACCCGGTTACGCGGAGAGGATGACCTCTCCGCGCCCTCCAGCAGCGGCGTGCGGGACGTACGCAACGCCGCTGCGGGGGCTCCTTTAGCGGACGACCAACCCCCTGAGCCAGTCGCCCAAGAACCCGCCTCAGGCCAGCCACGAGGCCAGCTGAGACCCACCTAGACAGCCGCAGAGGACAGGGAGGGAAGGCATACCGCAACTCCTCTTCAACTGTAACCCCTCCTCTGCTGCAGAAGCAGGTGGTCAAACCACTCTGCAGCTGCATCTTGTGAGGTGCATCCTCAACGCGGGCCGAGCCAAGCCTGCTGGGAGCGCTAACATCCCTGGGATCATCTTGGTTTACCGTTGGGTCCACCAATCTCGCGGTTACTTAGCCCACCCATCGCGACAAGATGAGAATGTATTTAACCGAGCCAACAAATTTAATAAAAAAAACATACAGTTAATAAGTACTAACGTACAATATCTAGTTTATCCTTTCTGTAATGACCATACATAAAGACAGTAGAAATGGTGAGCATTTCTACTTAGTTCAGCTTGATCCTGGACAAAGTTGTACAATAATTTTCTTCTAGATGTGCTATAAGCTTTTAATTGTCGCGGCAACATAGTAACAATATTATCATTTCATAAGTAATCACTTCACTAAGTAAAAATTAATTCACGTCTTAACAATCAGATTTTTATAGCACAAGCACAACCTTTCACACGCATTGACACTTCGTGACTAATATTCGGTAAACAAACATTATGATAGGACGAGTGAGCAAAGTGGGCGGGGCATTAGCACTTGCCGATGCAATAGGCATAATCGGAGACAGTACCTGTCATTACATGTTAAGAAATCGAGCACGGTGTTTTGGTAACAGTCTTTAATGTTTGAATGATATTTAATAATTTTCACGAATAATCTTGTAATATCAATATAGAAAAGGGTTGTTGAAGAAGTTAGTCAATAATGAATGTAACTGGAAATCGATTTTTTAATAAAATCCCGAATATTCATGTACTAGCGTTTATAATATCGTAAAAGTGTTAACTGTCAAATTATTTTGATACAAATTAACAATGATAAAAAACGCTATAATACCGTTATAACACTTAACGGTATTATAACACTATTTAAGTTAGCTAGATTACAATTTTAAACGAAACGCAGCTGTCTGATATGACAGATGACATTTGTCACTTACACAAATCACTTTTCTGCAAAATAGGACTGGGTATTTACGAAATAAATTATGTAGAACTATCCGTCAATTTCTGTTACGTGACTAAATCCAAAAATAAAGTGTGAACAAGAGGGTAATTTGACGTGATGGGATCAAGCACTTTGTACTTAACAAGATATAGCGTAATAAGAAAATACACACCGGATCTAATGGAATTTATGAAATGAAAGCCCCATAGTAAGGAAGACTGACTTTATTAATTAGAGAAAACACTTTTACATTATTAGATACGTCCGCCATTGCCCTACGCACAAATAAGAAGAACCATAGATTAGAGATGCATGACAGACGTTCTGATCCTTGAACACAAATAACATGCATAGATAATAAACTCCAATACCCCGGCTCAAGATCAAGTTCCAATTTCTATTTTAGTTTTACACAATTAATATGGCAAATTAACTTGAGCTTGCATTACAAAAAAAACTTTTGAAACTACTAACAACATTACAACTATTACAACACTATGATCTGTCATTATGACGTTGACATTTGACATTGACAATTAAAATTATAACCTCCAAAAATATCACTTCAAATTTTTTTACGTGTTATCACTTATTGCTGAAAAACAACTATTTGTTTACAAAAGACTAAGTTATAATAAACAAAACATTCAATATTACTTAATGTAACTAAATACAGATCTTCGTTTAGTACAAACCTAATATTTCACAAAAATAATTATGTTTTACTTGAGACAATGACTTTGTAAGTATATCTGCTTTATTATCATTAGTGGAAATATATTTTAACGTTAATAAACCTTTGTTCACAATATCTTTGATAAAATGTACTTTTATATCTATATGTTTGGATCTTTTACTGTTTTCATAGCTTTGTATCATTTTAATTGTACTTTGATTATCAATTGACAATAAGCAAGTTAAATTTTTATCAAATTGCAAATCTTTTAACACTTCTCTAATGAATACAATACGCTTACAGATAATGCTGCTGCAATGTACTCGGATTCTGCTGTTGACAATGCCACTGACGTCTGCTTCTTAGAACTCCAACTAACTAGATTGCCATGATGGAATACAGCAACTCCGCTGACACTTTTCCTGTCCAATTGTTCACTTCCCCAATCAGAATCTGAAAAAGCTTGTAAATTAGTATTATTATCTTCTCTTCTGTAAACTAATCCTTTTTCTTTTGTTTGTTTCAGGTATCTTAGGACTCTTTTCGCCGCTTTCCATAATGTAGGTGTTGGACAATTTATACATCTGCTAAGAAATCCTGTTGAATAAGCTATATCTGGCCTGCTGATAGTAGCTAGATACATGAGTGACCCTATGAGTTCTCTGTATGGGACATCAGTCAATATTTCCTCATCTTGGTTAATCTTCAGTCCAACTTCCATAGGTGTATTCGTTCCTTTACAATCTTGCATATGAAATTTTAATAAAATCTTCTCAATAATTTGTGTTTGTTTTATTTCCTTGCTTCCTTTTGACTGTGTAATCTCCATGCCTAAAAATTTGCTGATAGTTCCCATTTCTTTAGCTTGAAATTGTTCTTTTAGTTTCTGTATGATATTTTGACTGTCTCCGATGATTAGAATATCGTCCACAAATATTAGTATGTATACATTTGTTCCTGTATATAAGCAGAAATCACTTTGAGATTGTTTTAGTCCATTTTGTGTTAGAAAATTATTTAGTTTCTCATTCCAACAACGTGGTGCTTCCTTTAGTCCATATAAAGCTTTTCTTAACCTTAAAACTTTTCCTTCTTTTCTGTTCTCTATTCCTTCAGGATATTTTATGTATATGTTTGTTTTCAGTTCACCATTTAGAAATGCTGTAGGTATATCTAATTGTTTGATTGGTAAATCTTCGTGAACAGCTTTATTTAAAAATAATCTTACTGTTGTCATTCTAGCAACTGGTGCATACACATTTTGAGTTGTCTCCTCTTGAAATCCTTTAGCAACTAACCTGGCTTTCTTTGTATTGTCTGTTTTTGTTCGGAATACCCACTTTGTATCGATTGCTTTGTTTCCTTTTGGTAAATCACTTTCTTCCCATGTTTTTAGCTTTCTGTGTGCTTCTAGTTTCTTCTCTAAAGCTTCTTTCCATTCTTCTTGTTCAATAGCTTCATTATAGCTTATTAGATCTTCTGATAATAGTGCATAAGCCATATCTTTTTGGTAACCTTGTATGTCTTTTACCTCGACTATGGCCTTCTTCTTCTTCTTCTTCTATATGTTCACTTTCAGTATTTGTCAAATCCGGTGTACTTCCTTGAGACTTTATAGGTTCTTCTTCCTCATCTTCTTTCTCATCATCATAAGTAATACTATGTGTGACTTCCTTGCTCTCTTCATATCTGTAGTTTGACTCGTCAAATCTAACATCACGTGACTCAATAATCATATTTGTTTTTGGATCCCATAATCTGTATCCTGATCCACAGTATCCAATCATGATCATTGGTTTTGCTCTGGGTTCTAGTTTGCTAGGTCGTGGGAAAATCATACCCCATGCCTTTGAGCCAAAAACTCTTAGTTTTTCTAAATTATTCTTGCCATACCATCGTTTAGCTGGTGTGTCTCCTGTAAGTGCTTTAGTTGGGGATCTGTTTATGATGTAAGCTGCACATCGAATAGCCTCGCTCCATAGATATTTCGGTAAATTTGTCTCCAATAGCATTGCTCTTACTTTGTCACATAGTGTACGGTTCATTCTTTCACAAATTGAATTTTGCTGTGGAGTATAAGCACAAGTGGTTTCCTGTATAATACCATTTTCTCTGTAAAATTTTTTTAGGTCTTCATTTAAAAATTCTCTACCTCTGTCTGTTCTAATTCTTTTCACGTTGTTACCACTATTATTCATTCTTTTTATATAATTTACGATATATCTTTTTGCTTCATCTTTTGTCTGGAGCAAATGTACTTCCATAAAGTGTGAATGATCATCAATTATTGTCAGGTAATATCTCTCTCCATCTTTGCTTATGGGTGTGACAGGACTTCCTATGTCACAATAGATTAGCTCTCCAATTCCTTTAGTACGAGTACGTGGTATTGGGTTGTCTGTAAATGAGCATCTACTTGCCTTAGCTTCCATACATATAGAGCAACGTTCATTTGATAAAGGTAGTCCAAGAACTTTCATACCACCATAATTAAGATGACCCATTCTTCTGTGCTATAAGTTTCTGTCTGTCTTCTGGGTAAGTAGTAGTGTATTGTTTGTTTCATTTAGACTTAGTTTGATAGTACATAGTTTCCCATTACTTTGTCCTTGCACTTTCACTGAACTGTTACTAATCACTGTGCTTTTTCTATCGAAAGTTACTTTCAAACCTTTCTCATTTAATTTTAAAACGGATAACAAATTGTGTGACAACTTTTCCATTATAAGACAATCCTCTACTTTTATAGTCAAGCCTTCATTTGATATTCCTATTAGTTTTCCTTTCTTATTAGCTGATATTGTATTTCCATTCGCTACTTGTATCTTTATTGCTGGAACTTCCTGTATATCTGTCATATATTTTTCATACTTCTTATTTACCATATGAAATGATGCGCCCGAGTCTATAACAAATTCTATCTCATTGTTTTCATAAGATGTACTTTCTGCAGAGTGAGCTTGTGCTGCTACAAATGATAGACTTTTATCATTTCAACCAGACCAGGTTCTCTCCAATATTGGCAGCCGGTCTTCTGTTGTAGTTTGTCTCCCTATTTCCTCTTCTTTGATAACCTCTTGCTCTAGGATTACCTCGGCCTCTCTGATTATTGTTATTATAGCGACATAAGTTATTCTTCGGACAATTTCTTGCGAAATGGTTTGGCTCCCCACAGTTATATTATTTAACAATGGTGCTCTGGAAAACATAGTCTGAACTTGTGGAACTCGTAGGCCTTTGTCGTGTCTTCTCTTTTAATTCAGCATCCAATAGTTTTCCTTTAACAAAATCCACGGTAAGATCAACATTTGACATTTCCAGGGCTGTGACAAGTGGTTGATATGCTTCCTCTATGTTTGTAATTAAATGTCAATGCAAATGCATATGCAGTAAGGGTGAGTATCAAATATAGGGGCACGGAAATAAAATGCAAGTTAACCGATTGCCGTCTAATTGAGTACTAAGGTAAAATGTAAAATGACAAATGCATGTCAGACAAAATGTAGGTCGCAACAACGTATGCACCGCTGCACCTAGCAACAAATGTTAAAAGAGTATTTAAATTAAAATGTACTTTGTACATATTGCCACTACGAAGAAAACAAAATAGAATAATACTTACAAATAACTTAACATGCAATTTAAATATAAAAATAATTATTATTATAATAACTATGATAGGTAATAAAATAAAATTATAAAAATGTATTGTCTCTCTATAACTAGCACACTTCACTGTGTTTTTGAGTGTCAAACTTCACTGTGCCACATTTTCTTTGCACTGCACTACGCTTTGTCTCCATGTTTACGTGGCTATATACCGGGTCCTCGACGTCATCTAATTTTTCTTCCTTTCGATGGGTCGGGCGTCTTATGTCTTCTAAGTCCAAGTCTTGTGCCTGTCTTAACGCGTCATTCCTTGCTTTCAATCTTCGCCAACAGCAGATAGAGGTTGCAAACAGTGCAATGCTTATAATTAATATAACATAGATCATAATATAATGATGCCAGTCATGAGAATTTATATTTTTAAGAACAGTGTTTTCTTTGATGATGCTTAATTCCTTCTGAATTTTCTGAAACTTTTCTTCGTGTGTTTCTATTTGCAGTGATGAGTTTCGAAGAGTGGTATTAACAATATCATTTATCGGTGAAATGATTGGTAGGATAGGTTTAATTATATCTTCTAATGAAATTTGACTCGTGAACTCTATGTTTGCATGTAACATGAACGTATCGCCACGCAGGACACACCCTCGTCGTAGAGTTATCAGTCCCGTGTTACTCAATGCCTTTGACGTCATGCCAGCTGGACACATAATGTGGACTAAGCATACGTCACAGCAGTAGTAAAGCCATGTGTTTTGTTTATGCAATTTGATCCATTTGTCGGTGCAAGTCTTTATTTCAGAATGGCAGTATGCAGAATGTTGTTGTATCAAAGTTATGTCACAAATGGATTGAGTGCGACTATTTGTCTTATATACAGGATGGTTAAATTTGCACATTAATTTTTGATCTTGTACGTTCATGCATTTCTGTATGTCAGATTGGTGCAAAGGTATAAATGTATATTGATCAGGGTTAAATGCAATTAGGTCGGAATTTGAAATGATGTTCATAATTCGGTTTGAGTCAATTCGTGTAGGAATGCTTATTAACTTGTCTAATTCGAATGTCTCATCACTTAATAACGGTACTTTAATTTCCATCATAAGATAGTTGTGCCTAATTCGTGCATGGATTCGGAGCAACCTGTACATGTCTTTTATATTATCTTGTATATCAGGTAATGCATAGCTATGTGGAACGTATCGAACTATTTTATTTAATTTATTTTGTAACTGTTTAGGTGATAATAAATGCGTGTCTAAATGTCCTCTGTACATATAAGTCAGTGTGTTTATTAGAGTTTGTTGAATGTACTTGATGTTTTGAACCATTGCCTCGGCGGCCATGGCTGAAGTTATTACATAGAATGCATTTTCTGACTCTAGTTTATTTATCAATGTCTCGTTTTGTAATTCTTCAAGATGGTTGTTTATTAACTTAAAGTGCTTAACCATTGTTTCCTCGTTTCTTTGTATTATATTTTGCTCTGCCTCTATGATACTAGTTTGATTTTTCAATAAGTTTAATAGGTGGTTGTCATTTTCTTGTATGATTTTAATGTCATTTTCGTATTTTTGAGCATACCTTTCATCTAATACTCCGAATAATGTGTTTGCAACATATCCGATCCCGTCAAATAATCCTCTTTTATATCTTTTTTGCATTATTTTTTCTGATTTTAAGACATCATTCAGAAACTCGATTTCTATCATACTTTGTTCTAGTTGATTTGTCAAAACATGAAATTGCGTAGCCCAGTTTTCTTTTCTGTATTCTTTAATGTGAGATATGTATTGCTTCAGAGCGTCAACATTTTGCCAGTAACTTGTCATATTGTAATAAAATATCAACTTCCATTCATTTTGGATTTGTTGTATTTCGGCTATTTTGTCAAAATAAATTGTTTGATTATTTGTCAGAGGTAAGATATTAATGTCATTTGAATTCTGTTGTGAGGATGGCGTGATATTAGTTATAAGCAAAAGTAATGCATAACAAATTAAACTTTTCCAGGACATATTACCAGTTCTCTTTGTTCTTTTCGAATTTTCAGTGTCAGATTGATTATTTGTTGCAGGGTCAGCTTCTAAAAGCGATACTAATTTAATTATTGGGCGTTTAACTTCCCCGTTTTTGGTTTTTAATGTAACTACTCTTGTATGACCGTCCTTGCCAGGGTGCAGATTAACAACACGTCCGAGAGCCCACTTTCCTGCTGGTAGGTTCTCATCCTTGATGCACACAATGTCATTTATCTGAGGGTCATGGTTTCGTCTTTTCCATTTCAATCTTGATTGCAGTTGTTGCAGGTATTCTTGAGACCATTTCTTCCAGAAGTCCTTACTTAGTTTTTGCACGATCTGCCAACGTTGTCTCAAATCATAAGTATCAGTGTCAGGTTCTGGAATTGCCATTATCGGGGTCCCGGTGAGAAAGTTTCCAGGTGTCAAGCAGTCTATATCATCGGAGTTTTCTGTCACGGTACAAAGTGGTCTAGAGTTTAAACATGCCTCGATCTGACATAAAAGAGTAGAAAATTCTTCGTAGGTTAAGCGTTGGTCGCCTATGACTCTTTTCATGTGGTATTTCATACTCTTTACTGCAGCTTCCCATAGACCTCCAGCACTAGCCCATGCCGGAGCATTAAAGTGCCAGCGTATACCCATCTCTCCGACTTTGTTCAAAAAATGACTGTCAAAATATGTTTGCACTGCAATTTTGTATTGTTTTAAGAGAATGCGATTGGCTCCGACGAAGTTTGTATCATTGTCACTGTACATATCACTTGGTGTTCCTCGACGTGCACAGAAGCGTTTGAAGGCTGCTAAGAACGCCATGCTGCTTAGCTCTGTTACCAATTCCAGGTGGATGGCCTTGGTTGCTAGACACACAAATACTGCAACGTATGCTAGCAATGTTTTTACTCCTCGCCCCTTGCTCGCTTTGATCTCAATGTGACCAGTAAAATCAACCCCCGTGTGAGAGAAAGGTCGAGATACTGACACGCGCGGCACGGGTAAGTCAGCCATTATTTGATTTTGACACCTTGCATTAAATCGACGACATATAACACATTTGTGCAACACTCTTTTTACAGCGCGATGTCCACCTACAATCCAGTTTTTTTGGCGTAAATGTGTCAGGGTCAATCTAGGACCGCCATGCAGTGTTTGTTGGTGAGCTCTAATTATCAGAAGGTCTGTCAATATGGTGTTATGTGGTAAAATCATTGGGTTCTTAGCATCTTTGTTTATGTTTGAATTATTCAGTCGTCCACCTACACGTAATATGTCATCGTCATCTAGGTATGGATTCAAGGCAAGTATTTTACTTTTAGGTTTTATGCAATTGTCAGATTTTAGTGTAAATATTTCGTCCTTGAATTCTTGCAATTGTATTTGTTTAATTATAATTTTCTCAGCTTGTTGCAATTCTGTAGTAGTCAAATAGTTAGATTGTTGTTTTTTATCGTTAACTTTTGTTTTGCAGTTTGTATAGAAACGAAAAATCCACGCGATGACTCGTGCCATATGAGTCATATCGCTATGCATAGTGAGTAATTCGACTACGATCGATGACGGTTCGTATTGCGTAACACACGTGATCTTTTGTTTTTGTTTTGTTTCTAAGCAGGTTTCAGGAACTGTAGGTTTGGTAATTATTTTTTCACTTAAGTTTTTTAACCACTCTGGTCCATGCCACCATAAGGGGTGTTGTAAGAGTTGAGAGCAACTTGTGCCTCTCGTGGCACAGTCAGCAGCATTCTCCTCAGACTTGACATAGTTCCAATGCGTTTTTGGAATAACTTTATGCACTTGTTGAACTCTATTGCTAACAAAGCTATTCCATTTACTCTAACTCCTTGTAGCCAGCTTAAAACTATCATAGAATCCGTCCATGCATAGGTATGACTGCCAATTGTTGTCCATTTAAATGCATTTATGACCTTTTTCATGAGTCGTGCAAGTAACACAGCTCCGCACAGTTCGAGTCGAGGTAATGTGAGTTTCTTTTTTGCAGGGGCTAATCTCGACTTTGCAGTTATAAGCCTTACTACGGGGTTGTTTGTGTCATCGAGTGTATGTAAGTAGATGGTACACGCATAGGCCTTTTCAGATGCATCGCAAAATCCGTGTATTTGCAGAGCCTTACGCGTGTCACCTATCCATCTTGGTATCTCCAATTGAGTTATATTTTGCAAGTCAGTTGAAAACTTTCTCCATTCGTCTTGTATTTCTTGAGGTAGAATGTCATCCCAGTCGCATTGCAATAGCCATACTGTTTGAAATAATAATTTAGCCTTGACCGTTATCGGTGTGAGCCAGCCAAGGGGGTCAAATATTTTGGAAATTTCGGAAAGTAATTTTCTTTTTGATAAATCAGTCCATTCTGTCGTGATCTTGTTGTCAAATGTAAAGTTATCATTGTTCGGGTTCCATTGTAGTCCTAGTGCCTTAGTGACTCCTTCGTGTTTGAAATGCATTGTTGTTTGGTTAAGTTCGGATGTTGATAAAGCTTCAATTAATTTTGGCTCATTACTTGTCCATTTTCGAAGGGTCAGACCTGCGCCTTGCATCATGTTTATAAGTTGGTCTTGAATTTCTTTTGCTTGTTCTATGGTGTCACTACCGCTCAACACGTCATCAACGTACATCTCGTTAGCTATGAGGTAGGTATTTTTTGGCGTCATCCTGAGCGAGTTGTTGTAACGTTCGCAAAGCTAGGTACGGGGCGGCTTTTGTACCATATGTTAAAGTGCAAAGTTGAAATTCTTTTAATGGGCAATCTTTACTTTCTCTCCATACAATTTTTTGCAGCTGTTGATCGTTTTCGTTTACTATAATCATTCTATACATTTTTTCGCAATCCGCAATGAAAACATACTTGTATAGTCGCCAACCCATTAAAAGTGTCAATAGATCTTGATGCAATTTGGGTTTAAAATTTATTGTTTTTTTATTAAGTAATTCATTTTTATTATGTTAATTTTAGAAATTATGTATGATAAAGTTAATATTTACAATATATACGAATAAAATTTAAAATAATAATCACTAACAACAAAAAACAAAACTAAACTACTTACATATATACATCGAAAAGCTCGTTGCCCTGTGGAAAAGTGCCCAAAAGGCTGGCCACATTACCTCGCTGGATGGCGAGACTAATTCTCTGGCCGAGATAGAGACCAGCCTTTGCTTCATGAGAAGTCTCAACAAGCCGTTGGGACAACTCACGAAACAGTTTGTGGGCACTTGGTCCCCACGGTCCTAGCGTTTCTACCCCAAACGGCTCAAATAAGTAAGCTTCGCTGAGACTTTCATATTTGCGCCGTTTGAGGCATTTAGCCGAAGCAGCGGCTGAACCCACCCTACTGCTAGTCTGTAGAAGATGGGAAGGCGCTAATGTGTCGACACAAGTAGCATCCCACACCAAAGGCCTGCCCATCTTCCACGGAACGAGGGTCATGCCGTCAGGACGCTTGCCGTCGCTACGTACAAGACCATTCGGTTCCAGAACGGCCGGAATACGAGCACTGACAAGCGCCCGCCGAATGACGTCGTTCAGACTAGCATGGCGTGGAATTCTGCCAGCGCTTCTGCAACAGGAAAGACCGTGGTGAGCTAAATTGTCTACGACTTTTCCACAAGTGCAACGATGGGGCACGGCATTAAAAATCCCAAGCCGAAGGCTAACGGCAATCCTAAAAGCGTTGCTGTCGAAAAATGTTCCCAATGCTGGACACGGTATGGCTTTCAGCCAAAGGCTGGACTCCCATTCAGCCACGGCCATGAGACGGGCACGATCGGCAGAGTTAGTAGTCGAGAGAAGAAGAATTTGGGTCCACATTCCATTAAATCGTTAAGACTATATCCTGTGTCAGTTTTTTGAGATGCATTGAAAACAACTCGTAGTTTTGTTGTTACGGAATCCTGACGTAGGACGCCATGGTGGGGTAAGTAGCAGTACGGTTGCATGTCTGCTTTGCTTTCTTTCATGTGGCCCATTTCTAAATATTCTTGCATGAATTTGATGTAACTGGCTGAAAAGTTTTGTTGTTTATTTAATCTCGTTTCTAACTGCCTGAACTGAGCAATAGCGCGTGGTTTAGACTTTCCTAACAAACTCTCAAAATTTGGTTTCATGGGCAAACGTACTTCGTATCTCCCGCTGTCTAGCCGTTTGGTTGTAGATGTAAAAAGTTCTTCGCAGTATTGTTCTTGAACAGTTTTGTTTTGGACGTCTCCGCTAATTTCTTCTATCTCCCAGTATTTCGACAAATCTTCGATGTTATTAGTTACGACATGACAGTTGTAGGTTTTAACATTTCCTGACAATATCCAGCCTAACTGTGTTTGTTGAGCCATCAGTTGATGATCTTCGCCTTTTATGAGACCGCTCATTAAAATCTCGGAATAGACGTGTGCATCGAAAAGTATATCTATGGGTCTCGAAATGTTGTAATCGGGATCGGCAAGAGTTATATTTGCTAAGTAGGGCAATTTTTTCTTGGTAAACGTAGAGTTTGGCAAGTTGTTTACTACGCTGGTCATAATTAACGCTTCAGTCGTAAATTGAAAGTCGTTAAATAATGATTTGCAAATTAAATTAATTTTCCCTTTGCTTTTCTTTGAAACTGTACCGATTCCATTGATGTTTGCATGCATTTGTTCTCGCTTCAATCCTAATCTTTGAGCTGCATTTTCTGTAATAAGAGTGATCTGAGAGCCTTGATCGACTAATGCACGCAACGTTATAAACTCTCCTTCGTTATTTTTTATTTGAACTAATGCAGTTACTAATAAAATCTCGTCATCCTCATTAGAAACGAAATTATTTTGTATATTTTTATAACTTGATGACTGCACTATACTCGATTTTGCAATTGACCCAGATTTGTTTACATTCGCGGGCGTTGTTGTCACCGGAGTTTGACCTGTGGCCGAGGATTTGACAGCCTTTTGCTATAATGTGTTGTGAGGTTCGTTGCACTCTCTACAACGTTTCTTTGAGCCACAGTAGCCTTTTTCATGCACGTATAAACAATTTTTGCATATGTCAAATTTTGCAATCAATTTTAATTTCTCTGCATCTGTAATGTCATTGAACTGAGAACACAGAAACAAAGCGTGATCTCCTTTACACACCGGACAATTTATTTTATTATACGGACCAACGCTGTAGGTTTGGAAATTGCGAAATTGGTGGTATGCATTTTTACTAGGTTGCTGATTTGATGACTTTTGATTTTTATGTGGAAATGACGCATTACTGAATTGCGTTTTTGGTATCGGTTTTGCAATGCTATTTTCGAACTTTTTCTTTTGCAAGGGTTCTAATGCCATAAACTTATTCTCAATGAAGTCCATAAAATTATCCAAAGTAGGAATTTCCCGGGGGTCTATCCTTGATTGCATGTACTCAGTGTACGTCTCAGAGTCTAATTTTTCACATAAAATGTAAACCAACATTGGGTCTCAGTTTGAGGTGTCTATACCCAAGTTGTGAATTGCATGAATGCATTCGTTACTAGTATCGTATAGTTTCTTTAATTCAAATGCAGTTTGTCTTTGTAAACTAGGCTGACGCATGAATATTTGAAAGGTTTTTGTGAATAACAGATGTTTATTATTATATCTGTGATTGAGAATCTCCCAGCATGTATCATAATTTTCTGCAGAAATATGCATATGTTGAACGAGCTTTTCAGCTTCGCCACGTAACCTACCCTTAAGATGCTGCATTTTCTGGGCTTTGTTTAATGCAGGATTGTTATGAATTGCCTCAGAATATAAGTTAAGAAAGGTAGGCCACAAACTATAGTTGCCATTGAAAGTAGGGATCTCAACTTTTGGCATAGATTGTTGTTGATGAATCGATGCATTTAACTTTATGTTAAGCTTACGCTTCATATCATTAAAATGTTGTTCATATTTTGCAAATTCGTCAAAGTAAGGACTTTCCTCTTCATGCAAATAACCATCAATTATTAAGTGTAATTTGTCAATTGCATTCCATCGTGACTCTAAATATTTTAACTTATCCTCAATTTCCCATTTTTCATTCATTTCGTCAATACAAATACTTTTTACTAACCTATTGAGTGCTCGGAAATTAGCATTTTGCGACTGTTGCAACTCTGTCAGCTTATCTACTTGCGGTCTTAAGCTTTCAAAGGCAGACTTGTCAAACTCAACAATTTCAGGGCGGAAAGCAGACGTAGAAGCTATGTGCTTTTCTTCACTTTTTTCCTTCCATGCAAGAATCTCGTCACGTGTCCCTTTATACCAATCACTAATTATTTGGATAATATTGTCAGTAAAATATTTATGACTTTTATCTTCCAGCAACATTAACGCAGCGTCAATCCTCTGACATTCATCCCACAAATTATCTAATAACTCCAAACTAGTTTTAAACAATTCCCTATTCTTCATTCTCGCGGGGTCTTTCGCGAAGTTAGAATGAATCCTTTTAATCTCGTCCAAGATTGCAGCCTGACGCGCCACATTTTCCATTTTTAGCAATAATAAGGAAATATCTTACTTGAAATGCAGGAACTTATCTCCAATCTCTGGTTCGGTTGCCGCACTGGATGCTGCTACCTCCGCGGTGGTGAGATGACGAAAACGCAATCCATTCACACACAGCACTAACACAGATCACACGCGCGGCCCTTTTTTATTACGAAGGACCAAAAATAAATGTTTGTAATTAAATGTCAATGCAAATGCAAATGCAGTAAGGGTGAGTATCAAATATAGGGGCACGGAAATAAAATGCAAGTTAACCGATTGCCGTCTAATTGAGTACTAAGGTAAAATGTAAAATTACAAATGCATGTCAGACAAAATGTAGGTCGCAACAACGTATGCACCGCTGCGCCTAGCAACAAATGTTAAAAGAGTATTTAAATTAAAATGTACTTTGTACACTCTACACTTAATAATAGTTGGCAGACTTTTTCTTTTTCATCGATTACTATGCCGTTAGACCTTATCTCTTGTATTAGCTTTTCGAACTTATTTATATGTTCTTGTACACTGTCTGACTTTTTACACTTGAGCAGCATTAATTGTCTTTTTAGATGTAGATTATTAAACGTGCTTTTCCTTGCAAATGCTCCTTTTAGTTTTTGAATCATATCGAAGGCGGTGCGTGCATCTTTCACATATTGTAGATATTTATCTGGTAACGCTTGTATAATTATGTTGCGTGCTTTTGCATCCTGCTTTGGTGCATTGGTATCTTTGGGGTCTGACTCCATTTTGGTCTTGATGACATTCAATAAGCCTTTTTCATCCAGCGCAATCTCAACTCTGAACATCCAGTTTTGGAAATTACCACTTTCTAGTTGTGGGACGCTTGTATTTGGTGCCGACATTGTATTTAATTTTCCTGAAATGCTGAAGTAAAACCCACTACCCAAAAATAATAACGTGACCTTTTGGATGGCCGTCCACGCCGTGTCCACTTTTCCTATTTTACTTTCCTAAGCTATCCTGTGTCAATCTGACTTACTTATGAGCTCTGGGCCCATAACCTAATGGAATTTATGAAATGAAAGCCTCATAGTAAGAAAGGCTGATTTTATTAATTAGAGAAAACACTTTTACATTATTAGATACGTCCGCCATTGCCCTACGCACAAATAAGAAGAACCATAGATTAGAGATGCATGACAGACGTTCTAATCCTTGAACACAAATAACATGCATAGATAATAAACTCCAATAGATCCCTAACAAATCAGGGCATCTTCTTACGTCTGGATCTTGTGCTCACTTCCTGGCCAGTACTGGACCCTCCTGCGGCTGGTGTTCCACTCGTTGAGGGCGCCACTTCTGCGGGGACCGCCCGATTCAGCTCTTCCATCGTGGTGATGCGCCGGTGGGACCCGTCAGCCGCCGTGACAACAATGATGCCGTTCCTTGTCCAACACTTCGCGATTCCTATACGTTTTCGAGCCTCAAGGAAAACGTCATGACGTGTCTTGATCAGGAACTCTGACTGAATGTTACCCCAGTACCCTTAAGTCCGGATTTTGCGAACCAGAACTTATCCCGGTCTGCCACGCTACAGAACTTCACCAGAATAGGCCTAGTTTTGCCTTTTGTTTCTCGTCCAACACGATGGCTTCTACTGAAGGCATTTGCCGTAAGAGAGACACGGAGTTGGGCAGCTGCAAGTTTCACAATCCTAGTAGTTGTGTCCTCTCCCTGGGCTTCCGGTACACCATGGATTATTAACATCTTACGTCGGCCTCTCATCTTCAACCGGTCACACTGCTGGTGTAGAAGCTCGGCTTGCCTGCGTAGGTTGGACAGCGGAGCAAGAATGAATTTCTGAAAACTGGCAAACTCCGCTGCCAAGGTGGCTACTGTGTTTGAAGGGGTAGCCTGCTCCAGACTTTTTTGAAATTCCGCCAGTTGTGAAGTGAATGAAGCTTGCATTTCATTCATGGCTAGCTGTAGTGACTCCATTTCCAAGTTGGATTTAAAAGTGATTTGTGTCCACCAGTAATGTAGTTAATGTTTGTGATAAACAAAGGATTAGCTGGCAGGTACGGTATGCTGTTTTAATACATAAAATCGTATTTGTAAATGTTTTTAATTAATTAAAATATTCTCTGCCTAAAAAATATGTCTATTCAGTTTCGCGCCTACCCCCGAAAAGTTATATAGTTAACAAACTATATAGTATGTTATAGTTGTTATGTTATTGTTTCATTTAAAATAGGTTAAAGTGTTTATTTATCCAATGCATAATAATATATTATATCTATCATCATCATCATCATCATCATAATCAGCCAAAGGACGTCCACTGCTGAACATAGGCCTCCCCCACGGCTTTCCACAGCGACCGATCACTAGCGGTCTGCATCCAGTTTGATCCTGCGATCTTTTTAAGGTCGTCTGTCCATCTTGTTGGTGGACGTCCTACGCTGCGTCTTTGGTCGAAGGGTCTCCAATCTAGAACTTTCCTGCCCCAACGGCCATCAGTTCTTCGCGCTATGTGCCCTGCCCACTGCCACTTAAGCTTACTGATTCTCAAGGCTATGTCCGTTACATTGGTTCTTCTACGTATCTCTTCGTTTCTGATTCGATCTCGTAGAGAAACACCGAGCATAGCCCGCTCCATCGCTCGTTGTGTAATTCTGAGCTTCATTATAAGGCCCATAGTAAGCGACCACGTTTCGGATCCGTATGTCATCACTGGTAACACACACTGATTGAAGACTTTCGTCTTCAGACACTGAGGTAATTGAGACGAGAAGACGCTCTTGCGCAGTTTCCCGAACGCTGCCCAGCCGAGTTGGATTCGTCGATTGACCTCTTTCTCGAAGTTGGACCTACCCAATTGGATCACTTGTCCCAGGTAGACGTACTCGTCGACAACTTCGAGAGTTGAGTTCCCAATGGATACTGGAGTGGGTACAACAAGGGAACTCGACATAATTTTCGTCTTCTCCATGTTCATTTTAAGACCCACTTGTTGGGATACTCGGTCGAGGTCTTCGAGCATAGTGCCTAGATCATCCAGCGTCTTTGCCACAACGACTATGTCATCGGCAAACCGAAGGTGTGTTATGTATTCGCCATTGACGGAGATGCCGAATCCTTCCCATTCCAGGAGCTTGAAGGCGTCTTCCAATGCCGCTGTAAACAGTTTCGGAGATATAACATCGCCCTGTCTTACACCTCTTCGCAATGGAATCGCCCTCGTATTCTGTTCCTGTACTCGGACCGACATGGTGGCGTTGTTATATAGACACTTTAACACCTCTATATACCTATAGTCTATGTGACACCGCTGAAGAGACCGAAGCACCGCCCAAGTTTCGATCGAATCAAAGGCCTTCTCATAGTCCACAAAAGCTAAACATAGAGGCATATTATACTCCTCGGACTTCTGTATAATTTGCCTTAGCGTATGAATGTGGTCTATGGTACTATAGCCTTTTCGGAAACCGGCTTGTTCGGGAGGCTGGAAGTCATCAAACCTACGTGCGAGACGATTCGTGATAACCCTTGAAAACAGCTTGTAGACATGGCTCAGGAGTGAGATGGGTCTATAGTTCTTCAATAAGGTTTTGTCTCCTTTTTTGAAAAACAACACCACCACACTCCTGTTCCATGCCTCAGGCGTGATGCCCTCTAGCAGAACGGAATTAAAGAGTCTCTGAAGGACTTTAAGTACCGGTGTTCCACCCGCTTTCAGGAGCTCTGCTGTGATTCCGTCCTCGCCAGGTGCCTTGTTGTTTTTTAGCTGTTTCAGGGCCATCCTAATCTCGTAGAGGCTGATGTCCGGGATGTCTTCAGTGTAGTGTCGGGTCAGGATAGCTCGTGGGTCTCCGGTCGAGCTATCAACGGGTTTGGCTACTGAGGTGTACAACTGCCCATAGAACCTTTCGATCTCCCTCAAAACCTCTGCTTTCGTCGACGCTACACTGCCGTCCTCCGTCTTAAGCTTCGTCAACAGGCTTTGCCCAATAGACATGTCCCTTGCAAACACTTTGGAGCCTTGGTTTCGCTCTATTGTTTCTTTAACACTATTCGTGTTAAAGGAACGAATGTCATGTCGCAGAGATTTCATTATTCGTCTATTAAGCTGCCTGTAGGTTTGAGCATTAACGGAGGTCTGCAGTGCCATAGATCGACGTTCTGCCATAAGGTCGAGAGTGTGGACCGAGAGTTTTTGAGGTCTATTTTTACGGCCAGGTCTAAAAAACTTAGATCCGACCGTTTGGACAGTTTTCACAAACCCGTTGTTTATTTCGTCCACTGATACGCAATTCTCTAGGCAATCAAAGCGGTTTGACAACTCGAGTTGAAAGCTCTCGGGATTTTGGATATGGGCACGAGTAGGTCGGAGCGTGGACTTCATCAAGCGGGACCTTTCCAATTTGACATTTATATTCAATATGCCTCGGACCATACGGTGATCACTACCGGTTTTTACCCTGTTGATCACGGAGACATCATTGAATAACCGTCTCTTGGTGGTCATGATGAAGTCTATCTCATTTCTCGTCTTGCCATCCGGACTCAGCCAGGTCCATTTCCTTTGAGGCGGCTTCTGGAAGAAAGAGTTCATCGCAAAGAGTCCCTCCTTCTCCAGAAAGTCGGCCAGCCTATTTCCCCTGGCGTTCCTTTGACCATATCCAAAAGGTCCCACTTTCAACTCATCCTCGCCTCGCTTGCCGAGTTTTGCGTTGAAGTCCCCCATAACAACAGTGAAATAGGTTTTGGAAGTGTGTATGGCTCTACTTACGTCCTCATACATTTCCTCCACCTCTTCATCCGGGTGGTTCGAGGTCGGTGCATATACCTGTATGACCTTCAGCGAATACCTTTCGGTTATTCTGAGTATAAGGTATATCACCCTGTTCGACACACTCTCGATGGTTACGATGTTGTTTACGAGGGACCTGTGGACAAGAAACCCAACACCACCTTGGGACTTTTGGTCACCCTCCCGGTAGAAGAGCAGGTTGCCAGACTTCAGAGTTATCGTGTCCTCGCCCTCTCTACGGACTTCTGATAAACCCACTATGTCCCAGTGTAACCTGCTCAATTCTTCCTCCAGCTCGAGCAACTTCTCGTCTGTCCTCAGTGTGCACGCGTTATAAGTTACCAGGGCCAGTTGTCGTTGGGGGTGGTAGCGAGATCGCCTCCGGGGATTCTTAGCACCCCCTGCCCCGCCGTTACCGTGACCGCTACCGGAATCAGGAATAGCGGGGCTGCCGGAGACTGGGTGCCTGGTTTTTTTGTGTCCTACCATATAGGGGGGTATTTGCCAGTACTCGCCACGCTTGGCAGGCGGGTTGGCGAGCGCAGAGGCGCAGTATCTTTTAAGTGTGACGCTGCTGCCCATCACAGCTCAACATTTTACTGCGCCTTTTGTTGGATGGTTATCCCGCCATCGGTCGGTCGCCAGAGCCTCGTCTGTTGAAACAGGACGCACCGCGTGAAGGTGAGGTTGGCTTGGAGCTTTGGGTCTTGGTTAAGCTCCCTTACGTCCCTGTCCTATTATATCTATATAGGTGTACAAAGAATAATAAATTAAACTTTAAAAAAAATATGGAAATATTCAATCAAATTACAAGTCGCATTAATACTCAAATTAAAATATACATAGGTATACATAGTGGGAACCTTATACCTGTATTTAACTAAATATCATCTATTAATGTGTGAGCAAAGCCACAGACAAAAATTAGTCTGTTTAACGTTATTTAGCTACGTCAACGTCAACACATCTTTAAAGTGTATTTATTAATTATGTGATATAAGTTCCCTGACCTTCATCTCATTAAATTATACAATGATATGAAACATATACATTTTTAGCATCAATATACAGAACAAAATTTATATTTTTTCTTACATTCTCAAAAATTCACTCATTAAATCTTCAATGTTTTCATTTTATAAATTGGAAAATTATTATTATTGAACGTAGGGCGTTGTCTGTAAGGGCGAATATGATCGCACGTAGGTTTGCTCGCTGCACTGCACCAGTAAAAATAACTCTTTTCAAGGCATACTGTACATCTCTCTACACGAGCAGCCTGTGGCTTTCTTATGCGCAAAAACAATACAGCGCCCTACGGGTGCAGTACAATAATACTTTTAGGATGCTGATGGGGTTGCCTCGCTACTGCAGTGCCTCTGGAATGTTTGCTGACGCGAGGGTGGACTGTTTTTACACAGTCATGCGAAAGCGGTGTACGTCCTTAGTGCGCAGTTGGATTGTCACTACCCAAACGAACGTCCAGGCCGCGCGGCCGGGTATATGCTTAGCGTCCGCGACCTCGGGCAGGCGTGACGTCTACGTTTTTTTTTACTTTTTTTTACGTTTTTAGAGCGCGACGCGCAAAAAAGTTTAACCACTGCTTATAAGTTTATTGCGCCCCGTAATAAGTAAATACTGCCAGAAAGCTGAATAAATGCATAATCTGGTAAAGTATTTAATAAACAGAAATATTCAACAAGTGCTAAGATCGAACGAAATCAACTGCAATCTTACCGTAGAACAAGTGTCTATTTTACGATGTTTTTTCACTCAACACGAATAAAACTGCACTAAACTGAGTATCACAACGTTTAACACTTTTATTTAGCTTTCTTTTGATACCTATATTAATGTTATACTGATAATAAAACGTAATAAATAAGAAAAAATGTACAAAACAACAAGCACTCAACTGAGTTCCTCAAGTGGCACTTGACATTGGCACTTTTATTTTTAAACTTGTGACGACTAAGGCTTGGGTTACTAGTATCGATGGGTTCATTCGATTTATACTAGGTTAAATAACACGTTATTTATCATTCGAAACAGTCTATGGGCGGAAAAACAGCGAAAACCGAACGGTGGGGTCGGTGGGCGCCATATTTGAATTTATTTGACCTTGCTGGCAACAATAGTGACCACGGACGTTTGAAGGGTATATGGGCTTGGCAACAATAGTGACATTGGACGTTTCAGGGGCTACTTGAACCACTGCAGCATGGTTCACGTGGTGACAGTCTGACCTGTTGTGCTATCAAAAATGATTTTTTTTTTGAGTATTGTATCTTACTGTCTTTGTATACTAACATTAGGTTAAGTCTCTTTTGTAACTAACAATTTGATCCTTTGTTGGTCGAAATAAATAAATATATGAAATGAAAAATTAGATGAAATTACAAATACTCAACAACTTCATTATTCATCAAACCCTTAAGGTACATTTATACTTATTTGGCGTATCTACCTATCATCTTACTTGCATACTTGCATATTTGGGTAATTATTATTTTGCTAAGGCCGGCCGGCTCTACAATATTCATATTCATATTATTTTTAGGTAACAGTCTTATTTATTTTATTTATAGTCGACTAATTATTATTAAAATACATTTTAGTCCTTAATGCTATGCATAACCTTATTTTAAGGTTCATGTTTTAAGATCACTTGATCTTCAACTATTTTCACGGACAGAAACTAGTCTGCACCATGATCAAATGAAGGATCTGATACCCTTGTACCCTCATTACACCATTTCATAACGAGTCCTCTTTTAAGATCTCTATTGACCTCCAACGGCTCACACGAAGAACCCTCATTTATATCGGGAACCCATCACTTAATCGCAATTTTCTTCATCAATTTTCATTTCCCATAAAACGACTCGCAGATGTTTCAAAATAATATTCAACAAATTCTGGAATCTTGTTACATCCCAATTTCATTTGGTCGAATGCTTATTATCTACAAACTTACTTCATCGTTACTTCTTTTCATAAATTACGTATTTTATCGAAGTAACGTTAGCTTTCTATTTTGTTACCCATAATTTTATTTCCACGTAAGTTTCAATATGCAGAATTCTTGAAACATCGAATTTTACTTCACTAAAGTCCGTATTTCCAAACGAATTTGTTACTAATATTATATTGCATACTTTATTAATAGACAATTTGAAGCATAACTGATATAAATATGTAATAAATATTGATCTAATAAATAAACTGCGTTAATCCCGACTCGCCGTGGTCTCCTCGCCGTGGTACTAGTCTGCCCGATACAAGAGTGTAATTCTAAAGCCGGAGGCGTGGAGGGAGAGCAGCCTCCGCCCGCTGTAACAAGGTGTAGGCACCCGCGAGCGTGGGTGACTGCGCCTTGTTACGCAAGGGCGACGAGGCTGCTATTAGCGCAGCGCCGGAGACGAGGAAATCCTCATGCATGCTGCTTATTTGCATGCCTGCTTGCTTGCTGCATGCATGCCTGTATGCTTGCATGCATGCATTAATGCATGCCTGCTTGCTTACTTGCATGCATTAATGCATGCATGTATGCCTTCTGACTTGCATGCGTATGCAATGCTTATTATTAACTATTCGATTAATCAAGAAAAAGGATATTAACATTCATTGAATAGTTTTCTGTGAAATGAAATTCGATATTAAAAAAAAATGTGTTATGATAGATACCCGTTTACATCATGTTCAAACTGAAGGATTCAACATCGTTTTGTAACACTTAATAAATGCCATTAGTACCACAATCAATTACATATAAAACTCTTTCATATCTATAAACTATCATTTCCAACGGAGACGTACAAACCAACAAAATGAATACATTAGCATAAATGACTTTGTTTACTTATGATTGATCAGGCCATACGTGATACAAAATATTTCCACTAAGTATTCCCTGACTAACTATGCAATTACGTTTCCGTCATACAAACATAACCAACTTAAAATTTCTTTCATTAATCCATCTATCTACATAAATAACAATTCTATTTCGAGTGTAACTAATGTACTCTATGTTACAAAAGTAGCAATTAAAAAAAATACTAAATGTGTTTTTACAAAAAAAAAAATGTATTACAAGTATTTGGTTCTGAAATAGTTTGAGGTACCAACTACATAATAAGACGAATAAATTATGTATATTTTTTAAAGCTACTTTACGTTTTTAGCATACGCGCATTCGATACGGCTTACTGTAGACCGGTGACGCGTTATCCTTTAATTGTATAGCTTGTTCGATAATATTAGTTGTACTTAGTGAGTCACCCGGTAAGTGAAAAATATCGGCGAACTTTGCACAAATATTTGTAAGTGTAGTTCTGTCAGTAACAATTTAATTCTTTCCGCATTATTTGTTTGTTTCTCAAACGAAAAACAATTGAATTCGGACAATATTTTAATTTCCGGTGTAAAATATTTTAAATTTACTTCTTCATCACGAGTATTTAATATTTTTACAAAAAAAATCCATTGATACTTTTTGTTATAGTATTTGCTACAAATACTCCTTCACAAATTTCGTTCGAATTTTAATAGCATAATCTCCTGATACAGAAGTTGACAACCGTATGAATGATTCACAACGTGGTGGTAATTTGATACATGACGCACGATTGTTTTGGCTATCATGTGTACTCGTACATAATTGTAATGGTACTTGAATTTTATTGTTATTGAAGGTTAATGCCAAAGTTCCACTTTCAAAGTTTAAATGACATTTATGTTTTGTTAAAAAGTCTTGCCCTATAATACCGTCTTCACTCAAAGGTAACACGGTTTAAATACATGAAACTTATTGTTAAAATACGTATTATGTTTATTATACAGTCGTAAGTTTACGTACCCTTGTGACGTGATTTTACCTCCGATTCCATTGATTTGTGTGACCTTTGGTATGATGAAAACGTTCATAGATAAAGCAACGTCACACTTTATTGCACTTAGTGACGCACTGTGTCGATTAACCATATGTATTGTTTTCCATTCACAGTAAATTGCACAGAGTTCATGTTGCCGTATGTTAAGACGTAATTAGTTTTCACGGAAAAACTCTGGGTAAATGTAATCTTCTGGGTCTTTTTTTTCGTCGTTAATCTTTTGCACTACATTTATGTGCTGTTTTTGTTTCTGTGAGGGGTAGCTTCCGAATCGTCCTTTAGTTAGGAAGCTCAGTTTTCCTCTTCCTCTTGAGTTATTCCTTTGAAGCCATTCGCTTGACCTTGCGTTATTAGGTTTTCCGTAGTTTCCAGACTTCCCTCGAAAATTTTTGATTGAAAAACCTCGGCCGCGTACGTAACTACCTTGTTTCAGGGGAACACCACCTTGTCTTGGGGGACCACCCCCGCGCCGCACGTAATTATGCACGTAGAATACTTGTTCCGATGATGACGTCTGAGTTGCACTTGCGCTGTTGCCTGCACAGTTCTGGGTGATGGTGATGTCTTCTCTCTGCAACTGGATTTTTGCTAAGTTGCTGCCCATTCTTCACGTTAACTATGAAGATTACGGTTCAAGACTGTTTCTCGGGAAACAGTGGCTGGCAGGGTCGCCATATGGAATTACGCGGGGCGCGGTGGTAGTGTTTAAGTAAGACAAGGTGGTTGTTGGGTGGTTGTAACTGAACTCTCTTTATTGTACATTTTCCAAAGGTTTATATACAGGCTTTTCCTATTTAATTATACGTCACATGACATTTCCTTAACCTATGACCTTTCACTTATCTAGGAATATTTTACAAGATAATAAAACAATATTATTTACTAAAGGTCAGTTGACGTATGAGTGATGATGTGTGTCGTCACACACCACACGTGTTTCGTTTTCGGTATGAGTTTAAACATGTATAAACGGAAGAAAACGGGTCACACATTATTGTATTGCACAAAGGGCTAAAGTGCAGAAACATCATTTTCCAAGGAACGTCTTGCTTGCAAGAGCTGATTTCATTCTTTGCTTACAGAATTTCGATGTGTTTGATTATTTGATTGATTTTAATTTTATCTTTATACACCTGCGTGATACTCAGAAATGCTCCTTGATTGCGTTTGTCAATACACATACTCGTTGTATTGTTTGATTTATAAATTGATGTATGTAGGTATGTTGTTTTCAAAAGTTATTCTGCAATGACTAACATTTTACTAGGGTTTTACGAGAATGAAGTCCTAATGTTTTCAACGAAGTGATCTTCCATAATTTAAGAAGGTTTAAGTTAATGAAACAAGTTACGACACGAATCAATTATTTATTTAATTATGAAAATAAAATAAAACATGTTCAAGGTAAAATCTTATAATTTGTTAAAAATTTGGACATGTGTAACCTATCCATCGAGCGTACAATAAAAAAAATAGTGTATGCAAGAAAGCTTACTTTAAATTAAAAAAAATGGTTACACATATAACTTCATTTTAGCCTCTTACGGGTTAAATTTGTTCTCTTTGCATTCACTCGCTGGGACATGACTGTTCTCATCCACCTTAGATAAGGGCTGACTGGAGTAAAGATGCTCTCAGGTTCTAACACTGGATAGGCACCACTGACAACGGCCACTACTCGCCCTTTGTAAAACAAGGGTCCTCCTGAATCCCCTGGTGCTGAATCCCCAGCTCTGTTAGAACAAGGAGGAGAAACGCAGACTCCAGGACCCCACTTCTTGAGGTCATGCGAACACTTAACCACGACTCCCTCACCTATCTGTAAAGGCTTAAATTGCGACAATTTAAGGAGGTGAGATATGTTACCATGAGTCGCTTTTTTGTCAAATGTGACCCCAAAACCGGCGTATTTCACTCTCATACCAATCAACGTTTTATAATCTACTGCAGATACTTTTCCTGGAGTTATGCTGATGGGCTCAACACGGATCAGAGCTATGTCGTTATGCAATAGTTTATCAAATCTCTTATATGAGGGATGATATATTTTTTCCAAAACTTTGCTTAAACATTTGGTTTCCTCGGGTGGAACAGTCATATTCCCGTATCTCACGAGCTTCAATATAGGAAGTAAGCAA
Source organism: Pyrausta purpuralis (assembly GCA_963924145.1). Classification (NCBI taxonomy): domain Eukaryota; kingdom Metazoa; phylum Arthropoda; class Insecta; order Lepidoptera; family Crambidae; genus Pyrausta; species Pyrausta purpuralis. The sequence continues at coordinate 23,674,624 of OZ001657.1, forward strand.
TGGCTAGCCGTGAGGACCCATGCAGACGCAATGAGAGTGCCCGTACATATGCTTTTGATGGTTTTATACACGATTTGATCGCCTTTGATACGAGCAATGAGCAAGCTCACCACGTAGGGAAATTCATTGTGGACATCATCGATTCCATGCAGAACGCGCAATTTTGTCTTTTCAGCACTGGCAGCTGTCGAAAGCATCAGAATAACGGCGATTGATACCGTCTTCATTTTTAGAGCTTTAACTATTGCTTCACTAGATTAAAGGTATAGGTCAAAGCAGAGCAGGAACAAAACAAGGGACTAAAGAAATTATGATAAAACACAAACAAAATTGGTTCGATATTTACGTAAATTCAATTTCCTTTTTATCGCAGATGCTATAAAATACCTTGAGTAAATAAAATAAATTTTAAGATTGCCGTGCATAAAAAGAATTAAACCGGTCATACTCGTATGCAGTTGAACTGGCACGCCGAGGTAACCTGTACTGTAAGATATTTTTTCTTGTGAATGTACCAGGAAAGTACATTAAACCCTGTGGTTCTATTCCTAATGCGTAGGTATTAAAATTATCGCTGATAAGCCCTGTAAGTAGATGAAATTTTGGTTTCTTCTCTTTCAGCTAGAATTGGAAACTATTTATTGTGATGCAAGATTGTCACACAATCAATGATATTGTATTTCAAGTAGATTACGCCTCGCAAATTAAAAGAGTACACAAATATAGACACCCATAAATCAGACATCAGTTTCGAAACGAAGTTATAATAAAGTAGCTTTTTTAATATATTTTTAAAGTATGTAGATACATTACATTACAATAGACTCGTTGACCTAATTCAAATAACGAGTTGACACTTTAGCTTGGTAGTATATTAATAAATAAAAACTTTTTTCTTTTAATATTTAACATTTACAATACTAACATAATGATCACATAATGAATGAATGATACAACTTAATGATCTAAAAAATGCAATTTGAATGGGTCTCGTGAATGCTTGGCATTCACAATCACATGACCACATGTATATTTTTTTACAAATTAAATTATAAAAATATTTACAATACTCATTCAAATAAAAAATATATTTATTAATACATAATAGTTATGTGGAGTCGTGTAACTGGGACAATTTCTTCAAATGACATGCTAATAGTTAGAGTACCTTTTTTTTTCTTACAATGATCTAATGGTGAGTATCATCCCTCACGGATGTGTTGATTAACAGTTTTTATTATACTTTTGTTTACGCGACCGCCGGTGACCTTTTGATTTGATGATTCTAATGAAGATGTACTTTATATCACCCCCTACGCAGGCCACGGTCATATTATGAGTCCCACATAGATTATTCGAGGCTGTAGCCAGGTTTAAGCAGTAAAAAGCCCACAATCTGTCTAATTATAATCCTAATTACATATTCTGTCATTTCTAATTAGCCAACTTTGTGTATTCGAATTTGACGTGTGTGACATTGACAGGTGATTTTCGGTCAATGTGCGAGATTTTTGTCTATTATAAATATCCTTTGGACATTTCCACACATCGCCATCTAGTCCCAAAGTAAGCTACTCAAAGCTTGTGTTATGGGTGCTAGACAACGGGTATAACACTTAAAATACTTTTTGTTTGTAAATACATACATGATATACATAGAAAACACCCAGACCAATACAAACAGACATGTTCATGCACACAAATGTTTGTATTATGCGGGGATCGAACCCGCAACCCGCTGCGTAGTAGGCGATTTCTCGACCACTACACTAGACGGGTCGTCAAGCTATATATAGCTAAACGAAGAAAGATAAGTCGTGCAATGTTGAAAATTTTGTTTGTTAATTTTCAGTATATTTTGTAGATTTCTTGCGGGATTATGTAAAATGAGGTAAAGAACATGTGAGGAATAATGACCTTAGACTGTTGTGGAGCGGAGACTATTGTGGGAGCTGTACATCCTTTCACTGTTAACATCATCCCGAAGATTCTTGTTAATAAAATATCCTTCTTTTTTAATTCGGTGTACATAAACATGATTTAGTTTTTTATATATATATGTGGCGACAAAAAAAGGACATGAATTGTGTTCCCATATTTATTTTGCCGGGTTATCAGTTTTTTTTATGAGGAATCTCTTGATGAAGAATCAAACATACATTATCCGAAACCTAAATCCGTATGCACCTCTTAATTTCTTCCAGCACTTCTCCGAGGCCTGGTTTAGGGTAAGTATAACTCCGAGACGGATAATAACATACATGTCTATAGGAAAAAGGGTTAGGCTCGTGTGGGCGGGATTCAAACCCGCGATTGCTTATCTTTTTAATACGAAACGTAAACCACCACACTAAAACAGTCGTTAAACAAAAATAGTAGTACACTACTCCATGTATGGCACTGTCTTCGAAAACCTATGTTGAGGTGATTACAGCCACCAACTACCACCACCAATTGATTAATTTTTATAACTTCTAAATTAGGCAATGCTTTTAAAAATTGAACCATAATTATCTAAAATAATACTTCTTTTAAATATTGCTGTCACGTTTTTACCAATAGTGGCCACATAAACCAAAAAAACGATTGGAAACTAAAAGGCAGAATGAAAAGTCGTGGACATACATTCAGTATTTAAAAGAAGTATTTTTTATGATGATTGTCCTGCCTTCGTCTGAGATTTAATTGACCATGTAGTATGTTCTACTACGCGTCTATTTACTCGCACACAGATTTAGCGCAAGAAAGAGAAAACGCAAAAAAAGAACCTCACTCCCTCCCACGCCTCACAGCACTGCCAGCCGCCTGTCGCTCATTTGTGTCCGTGCGCGCGCGCCGTTCTTACGCGCGCAGTAACCACGTAACACGCAGTATATAACCGTTAAGTTTTTATTTCATGCTAAACAAAATGTAGCTTATAGTGTTATGTTTATTCAAAAAGTGAATGTGAAGTAAAACGCACTACCCAGCGTGGCTGCACCATGCATGCTTTACGCTTCGCGGCCGAGCTAGCACGCGATGCTAGCCAGTCCTAATTATCTAGATTATTCTAGATCTTATCTGAGACTTTTGGTATGCGTTGCTTCCTATCCTCATTTTCATTGCAAAAAAAGGGAAACAAGTTAGCTGAAGTTACAGCCACTTGGGCTTTAATGCTATAATAATATATTTGTTGATCTACCGTCACAATTCCAGCGTTTTTTCAACGTCTGGCACTTGGAATCAGAATCCGACCAAAAAAAGTATGTGTTCTTATGAATGCTTTGTTATATCACCTTAAGGCCGTACGTACATGTACTTATTAAGGGCTACCGTATTCCACTCGTGGCAAAACCACGACCGAACACTTGTCTCAGCCAATCTTTTGGCAAAGATTAAAATGGAGCATAATAAATAAATAAATATCCTATAGACATTCCCACACATCGCCATCTAGTCCCAAAGTAAGCTACTCAAAGCTTGTGTTATGGGTACCAGACAACGGATATAATACTTAAATAGTTTTTTTTTGTTAATACATACATAATATACATAGAAAACACCCAGACCAATACAAACAGACATGTTCATGCACACAAATGTTTGTATTGTGCGGGGATCGAACCCGCAACCCGCTGCGTAATAGGCGATTTCTCGACCACTACACCAGACGGGTCGTCAATGCTTAATAAATTGGTTTACCAAGTATCTTTTTCGTAAGTACCGAAAAATAATAGTGGCAGAAGATTTATTTCAAATCGAATAAATTAATATTCATTTTGTAAATTTTAACTCAGAATAGTAAAAATTAGAGACTCAAAAACACTTAACAGCCTAGACCCTAATCATAAATACACATACTCTGCAACCTGCAGTACACGCTCCTAATATGTTTTCCACAAAGCTCTAAAAACGGTAGCATAGCATCCCACCATAGCTCACATAGTTTTGGGTGGTTTGGGTCCTTATACATTGATTACAACTCTTTTATACTTATTTCTTGCCAAGGGCTATAAAATTGTCTAACTATACAATGCTATGGTAAACATAAATTGCTTAATAATACTACTTAAAATATCGAATTTAATAGATTTTGTAAAAAGAAAACAATGTACTTTTTAAGAAAGCAAGATTTTTCTTCATACATTTCTGCTTTCTGCTCATACCTATAGCTATTTAGCTTATGGTTGGCTCTTTGATTATAACTAGCAAGCAAGCAAGTTGTAAGCTTGCTCAGGATGTACCAAAATATGGTTGGGTCCATATAAAAACCGGTCTGTTTAAAAACCCCATTTAATGCTTTCAATTATAACAGCTATGATAAAATTGAGAATGAGCTTTGCTAAATACCAGGCAATTGTATGATTCTGAATGGTAGAAAATTTTCATAAAGATGAAATACGAGTAAGAAACCAAAAACTTGCGCACGGGCAGGACTTGAACCAGCAACCGGACATGACATGGTCCGGTATGCCAAAAGGTTGCTGGTTCAAGTCCTGCCCGTGCGAAAGTTTTTGATTTCTTATTTCATCTTTATGAATATAAAATATGACACTGTGAGTGTTAAAAACATTCTAAAGCATTAGATAGCGAAGCGACGTCAATTTCCAAGTTGAATTTATTCTGTAAAGAATTACTGCTTGGGCCATCTGTTTCATAAACAGACGGCTAGATGGCGCTAAGCGTCACGCAATTGACGTTTTCATAAGAAACCACAAATTTCGCCGATTCGGACTGACAGCACGGTAGCTCAATTGGTAAGAGCGTTTGGCCCGGTATGCCAAAAGGTTGCTGGTTCAAGTCCTGCCCGTGCGCAAGTTTTTGGTTTCTTATTTCATCTTTATGAATATAAAATATGACACTGTGAGTGTTAAAAACATTCTAAAGCATTAGATAGCGAAGCGACATCAATTTCCAAGTTGAATTTATTCTGTAAAGAATAACTGCTTGGGCCATCTGTTTCATAAACAGACGGCTAGATGGCGCTAAGCGTCACGCAATTGACGTTTTCATAAGAAACCACAAATTTCGCCGGTTCGGACTGACAGGACGGTAGCTCAATTGGTAAGAGCATTTGGCCCGGTATGCCAAAAGGTTGCTGGTTCAAGTCCTGCCCGTGCGCAAGTTTTTGGTTTCTTATTTCATCTTTATGAATATAAAATATGACACTGTGAGTGTTCAAAACATTCTAAAGCATTAGATAGCGAAGCGACATCAATTTCCAAGTTGAATTTATTCTGTAAAGAATAACTGCTTGGGCCATCTGTTTCATAAACAGACGGCTAGGTGGCGCTAAGCGTCACGCAATTGACGTTTTCATAAGAAACCACAAATTTCGCCGGTTCGGACTGACAGCACGGTAGCTCAATTGGTAAGAGCGTTTGGCCCGGTATGCCAAAAGGTTGCTGGTTCAAGTCCTGCCCGTGCGCAAGTTTTTGGTTTCTTATTTCATCTTTATGAATATAAAATATGACACTGTGAGTGTTAAAAACATTCTAAAGCAGTGGTAGAAAATTTGCCGTATTTATTTTATATCCAACTAATATTGAATCAACTTCTCAGTAAATAATTCGGTAAGGATTAAATTTTATTTACTGAAGCAATAACAACTAGCTGGAAAGCGTTATATTTTATGAATATACTATGAGACATCTTATCAAATTCCGAAATCAATATAGTACTACCGTCATATTAGATTTATTAGGGTGCGCGGTATTCCAATGTTTTAGAGGTTTTTTCGTTTTTCGAAAAATATGCTGTGATAGTGATATGATTTTTTTATGAATGCATTTATTTAACCGTCACAAAGTTCGGTACTCAATCTCGAGTCGAGAAAACTTAATAAAGATCCTCCTACTTGTGTCCTTTATCTTTGGAAAAGCCAGCCACCGCCCAGTAAAAATGGTGACAACCTTTGGTCACTTTGATTTGACTTTTGTTTCTATGACCTTGTTTTTTTTTACCATTAACTACCTACCACAAGCACCACCTAAGAATAATTCAAATAAAACGTTCTATTGTATTGAAGTATGCGGCAGATTGCACAAACCAAAACTTACCGACACATTGTTAAATATACTATAAGAGTAGGTAGCTATTAAATTGAAACAAGCTAATTTTATGAAGATAATGCCTCTCGCTTTTTGTGGAAATGCATAAGCAAAGCATATTAATTGGCAAAATTTTATTTTCTCAAATATTTATACCTTATTTGGCTACAGATGAGACTTGTTTCAATATTATGAGCTGTGTCAAAAAAAATATCTGATGATGATTCAGAATTAGGGTACCTATTTTGACAAGAAATCCAAAAATAAGCGGATATCGTATTAAAAGTACCTATGTCATATCGAGATTCCAAGGGTAAACTGGTTTTATACGTATTAAAAAACATCCTTAAATATGGTTAGTAAAAAACATAGATAATTTGGTTTAAAATAATTAATTTTAATATAATGAAATATTTTAACAAATTCTATTACACAAATATATAGTAGGATACATAAGCAAAATTTACAATTATTTTCTGAATCAAACCTAAAATTACAATAACATCAATTGAAATAATAAAAAATAAGTTACATTATAAAATTCATCGTACCTACCATTTATTACAATTACTCAAATAAAAAAATCAAAAATTAAATAAATCAATACAATGTCAACCCTGGCTCTGGAGGAAAAGTGCCCATGACGCTCGCAGCATTTCCCCGCTGAATTGCAACAGCTATTCTTTGAACCAAGAATGACCCTGACCGAGGATCACTGGTCCTCATTCTCAGCCGGCGACCCAACTCTGCAACGAAACTCTTTGCTTCTAAACTCCAACTCCCCGCAGTTTCGACAGCAAATGGAACAAAAAGATAAGCTGCCTCTAACGCACTATACTTGGTGTGTTTTTAAAGTGCCGCTGTCTCGGCTGCTGCCCCAGGTGCTAACGTAGTTCGTCCCAAGTGACAAGCAGCATAGGTACTCACACACGTTGCGTCCCATAAGAGACACCTACCCTTATCCCATGGTACCAGAGTGAGACCATCTGGTCTTTTACCATCTGTCCGACTAAGACTAGGAGGCTCAAGTATGCATGGAACATTTGCGGATACCAGCGCTCTGCGAATAATGTCATTGAGAGCATGGTGACGGGGAAATCTACCCTCACAACGTCGGCAACTCAATGCATGGTGACCGTCTGCCTCAACTCGAGAACCGCAAATGCATATATGAGGTTCGCATACATCGCAGCCCAAGCGAAGGGCAACCGCCACCCGCAAAGAGTCATCATCTAATAAAGTGCCGAAAAGAGGGGAGGGTAGAGCCTGCAACCACGCCCCCGATTCTGGCTGTGACACCGCTCGCAGTCTAGCCAAATCCGCCCCAGTGGCATCTCCCAAAAGACGACTTACGACGTATTTTGACCCTATATCGTCCCAAGAACGCTGCACCCAAGGACAAACTGGCGTATCACCACCCAAATGCAAGCTCTTAAATTTATCGGTGGCATCAGAAAGATAAGGCACAACTACTTGGTTTTCTTCTCTATTGAGAATTCTGGCAACCAGACCAACCACCGCATATCCAGACCCCAAGAAAGCAGGAAGTCCAAGGTCACCGACGCGACGCACACCCAAACCTCCATGACGAATTGGCAACGCAACTTGGGTCCACTGAACCTCATTAAGTGAAACATTTATTATGGCCGAAACGACGGATTTAAGACATTCATCAAATGCAAATATGTTATCCTCAAATATCCATACCGGAGAAGTTCTCAATAAATATATAAATTTTGGAGCTCCAAGGCACATTCGTAATAAAGTCAAAGCTACGTGTGGATTGAGGAACTTAAGGCGCTCATTAACAAATTCAAGACTCTGTCTTTGTTTCTCAATAGCCTCTGGGTTTCCATCCACAAAAATAGGAGAACCCAAGAGAGAAAAATTGTCACGTGACAGAATTTTCAACCCGGGAAGAACAGCTGTGAAATTCTGTAACTGTGAAGCCACCGTCACACCACACGGGTAAAATTCACATTTTGTAGAGTTGAATTCCAAACCTAAATTCTTGAATCGAGGAACCAAAGTGAGCAAATCTTGCTTCACTATATCTGGTTTACCACCAAGAGTTCCATCGTCGAGATACCATACATTTAGAGGAGACTTTACATCTTCTATAGCCTTGTGTATAGCCAGACTAAAAACCAGAGGACCAAGAGGGTCACCCTGTTGAACACCTACTTGTGACAGTATAAGATTATCTTTAAAAAACAAATTAGAACTGCTACCGTATACCTGGTCAAGAAAAGGATAAAGCGAAGGAATATTATCCTTAACCGCACAAAGCAAAACATCCCTCTCCAAGGAATTAAATGCATTTTTAATGTCTAGCTTTATAATTACACAATCGGCATTATTGATGTCCATAACGAATGATCGGGTGGCGTGAATTGCCCCTTCACAACCCAGACGAGTTCCAAAACCTAACTGATGTGGCTGTAAGTGTTCAGCCATACTCTCTTTAATTGCAAAACATGCTATTTTGGAAGTCAAACGCCTAAAGGTGTTTCCTACTGCTATAGGTCTTATTCCTCCATCTTTTTTTGATAATGCGCAAAGAGAAGCTCCATAAAAGTAAGGACATACTTCCTTATTAAGTTGCCCACTCAATAAAAAGTTGCACAGTTTTGTTAAGCTCTCCATCAAACGAGGACCGTTCTCCCCTGCAGAACAGGAAGTCAGTTCTTTTAGGTGATTCGGTCGAATCTCATCTAAACATGCGGCAGAACCGCTATAGAAAGAAGCCAGAGCGCGAGAGACATCCTCTACAGTGCAGGTGAGAGGCAAATATGATCGATCTGGTGGCGGAGGGAAATCAAGTGCACGAGATGGTAAAGGATGCTTGGATTGCAAAGATGCTACGGTTTCAGGACCCGGTTGAGCCATGGAGTCCTCAGACACGAGTAACCTAACAGCTCCCCTTAAGTCACCTTCGTACACCTTTGCCTCAATTTGTTTAATATTATGATGAGGGCTTTTTCCAAATACAGGCACGTCATGACAAAAATGAACTCTATAACCCTCACAAAAATTACCAATATTAGTTTTCACCTTCTGAGTCAAGTTACCCGTACCCCCCCTTTCAGGCATCTTCAAAGCTACAAATGAAAAAGATAACAAATTAACCCAATCCTCAGTCCCGTTTGATTTGACACATTCATCAATTAACTTGCAAAGAGTCCCCGCCGCCAAATTCCGTGCCCCCTTGGGAATATGTCGTAACACATGATTAGAGTTTCTTAACGAAATTATATCTTCCAAACGCAACTGAGTTGAAGTAGGCTGTACAGCTGACTGGGTTTGTGTAGTAGCAGTCAGAGGGGCTAAATTTCCCGCATTTTTATGTTTGTGACCCTGGTGAATTTTAAGACCTCGAGGCTTAAAGGAACGAGAGCACTGTGGACAGGATACCAAAGTCGAGTCTATTTAAAAAAAAAAAGTACTAATGAAAATTACTAAATATAATAAACCAGCCGTTGACATTGTCTTGTCACAAAAAGATATAAAAACAGTTCATGGTATAGTCAAAATACTGTAAATTTTAAAAAAATAACATAAAACAAAAACAAGTGTAAAAACAATAATAAAAATATCAAAATACGTATGCAATATGTTAAAATATAAAACCATAAAATCACAAAAGTCAATTGAATTCAAATTTTTAATATTAACATTAAGATTATTTCGTTTAAAATATTGGGCATATTTTTAAGCGAATTCGTCAAAACTTAGACGAATCCTATTTTTTTTTCTAAAATTCCAAATAAACATAATATAAATTAACAAAATTATTAAGAATTCAACCAAAGTTATATCAATTATCTTGTCAAAAATTAAATCAATTTATAATATAAAGTAAATTTACATCAAGATCAATTCAGAAAATAACTTAATAAAAATAATGTCATTAACTTAAAATTACAATTATTAATTATCTGACAATAAATTAAAATTAAATAATATTAAAGTCTCTAATAAAATCCAATAGGCGTAAAATGACGTCGCGTCGCGCTGTCACAGTCCTTATCAAACAATGTGTGAAAAAATATATGCAGATCCCCATACAAAAAGACGTCAATGTGCCGAGGATCGAACCAGAGTAAGGCGCGTTCTTGTAGCACAAACTCAAAAGTTATGACCGCGAAGTCATGGCGTTAATATTGACAACCGTGAAAAATGCGGTATGATATTGAAAGATGTTTATACCACCAAATAAGTCTTTAAGAATTTCAATCTTCAGTGGTAAAACTGACCACATAGTTCAATAAAAATATGGTCACTGGCACAAACTACCGCACCTTCACTTGGGAATAACACAGTTTTTAGGGATAACACAGATCCTTCCACTTAGACTTTTACACACACGGATGGGAAAATGTTTCGACTACAACACCCGCACTGTTACATCGCTGAAATCAGCCTCGGGACACACTTGTGAATTAAATTATACGGAGCCAATACAAAAGCGTCCGACTGTTGCGGTCGGTCGATCCAAAACCTCTTTTTTATAGGTTTTTTTATAGGTAAAAAAATCAAATATTTGATTTTTTATAGGTCTTTTCTTTAACTCTTACGCCAGAGGTCGTCATGTGATTCAACCATTTATTAAAATTTGAATCAATTAATTATTTTAAACCAAATTATCTATGTTTTTTACTAACCATATTTAAGGATGTTTTTTAATACGTATAAAACCAGTTTACCCTTGGAATCTCGATATGACATAGGTACTTTTAATACGATATCCGCTTATTTTTGGATTTCTTGTCAAAATAGGTACCCTAATTCTGAATCATCATCAGATATTTTTTTTGACACAGCTCATAATATTGAAACAAGTCTCATCTGTAGCCAAATAAGGTATAAATATTTGACAAACTTAAAAATATAAATATAGTTAAATAAATAAAAAACTCAAAGTAACCAACTCGAAAAATAGGATTGATATTTATTGTAATCCTTAAAAGTAATCCAGACAATTACCCAGGCAATAAAATTATGAGTAAATTTACAACGAGAAATCTGACTATGTGCCGACCATCGAATACTCGAGGAACATTCCTAGTCGATTATATATATTGGTCGGGGCCGGGTGGTACCAAAACTTACATCGAAGATTTTGTTTGCGGTCGTTTGCCCTTATAAAGCTCCGAGAAGCCGATTTTATATCTTTTATTTTAGAAAAATAACTAAAATATAAATATTACATAAATAAATTTAAAAAAAGCATTACCTACCTACCAGTGGCGGCTGTACCTTAAGTGCGCTCGTGCGCTGAACCACCAATTCAAAAGATTTAAAAATTACAAAATATTAAGTAATACATCTTTATTTTTAAATTACCATTTTAATAGTTACATTTAAACATACAAAAACATATAAAAGATTAAATCTTCAATTAGGTATATTTAAACAGTTTGAGCGCTTTACTAAACTAATAAGACTTATTTTCCTGTAAAGACAAATTCTCTTGCGCTTCGGCGAGTGCACGAGGACTGCTAATATAACTTGTAGGAGGTACAAGTTAATACGCCTGACGCGTGAAACAAAAAATAGTTCCCAGAAATGTACCGAGTAATGAGTGGGTTGTCGAGCGCCGCACGTGCGAACTGACAATTGCCGAGAGCACCCGATGTTTGACGAATTGACCGGCCGGCATGGGCGCAAGGTGACGACGGCAGCCATGATTGACATCTCGTTATCAGACTACCAGTATAGTTTCACTGTATGTATGACGCATTAATTATTGTTAATTTATGTTACCGTAATTGTTTTTACTTTTTGTTTCGATTTTCTTAAAGTGCACTACCATCTCTTTACAACCAAATAAAGCAAATAAGTAAATAAATTTTCTTAGGTATTTGAAATTTTAATGTAGAAAATATTATTTATATGTTTGGTATTCGGCCGAATATCTTTGAATAATACCTAAATATCCCATACTGAAAAGCAGCACAATATCATGTACGTATGTATTTCAAATCTGTAATTATAAAATATGCTAAAAACTGCAAGACAAAGATAACGATTTTTCAGACTTACCTTCACGCCCTTTACCCTAACAAAGATAAGGCGCTAACTAAAAAGTGTTTTTGTATGTAGCTTTCCCCGTAATAAAATTATCATTTGTTTTACGTGCCAAATTCTGTGTAAAACTAGCAAACCATCTCAGCTCAACAATACGTATTCCAAATTGTTTGCAATTTTTGTAATATGCCACAATTAAACAAAAAATGACATTTTTCAGTTATTACTAAAATAAATAAATTATATTTTTTTTAGTTAATCATTAATAAACAATACTAACAAATATCTTCTTTCTTCCTAATAAAGATATTTTTATTAGTAGAAAGTTATAACTTATCATAGTTATCATACATCTAATGTTTTTAGTAATAGTTATACATGTAAATTTCAAAGATGGAGACATGAACAATATATTGTTTTTTAATATGATCGTTTTAATGATCAAACCCTACGAACATCAGAGATGTCAACTTATTCTATTGTAACAACATTGATTTTACTCCGAACATCTACATGGTCAATGAAATCTTAGATACGAAGGCAGGACAATTGGATGATCAAATGAACTTACCTTAAGTGAAGTTCGATCCAAATTGTCCTGACTTCGTGGAAGAGATTTACCCCCTAAAGGACGGCATGACATTTCGAAATGCCATTTGTTTTTACACCCCTAAGTTCTCCGATTCTCTAAGGTTAAGGTCCCACCCTTCCCAATTCCCGTGTACGTTTTTTATGCAAAAATAATCGTCAGCCTTACAATAAGTATAATCAATGTTGTACATCTCATACATCGGTCTCCTTGCTCTGAAATGAATGAGCGACAGGCGGCTGGCAGTGCTGTGAGGAGTGGGAGTGAGGTTATTTACCTTCTCTTTCTTGCGCTATACCTGTGTACGAGTGAATAGACGCGTAGTTGGACATACTACATGGTCAATTAAATCTCTTCGACGAAGTCAGGACAATTTGGATCGAACTTCACTTAAGGTAAGTTCGTTTGATCATCCAATTATTGTTCAGTTTAATAAAACTTACCTTATTTAGAAGTTTTAAGAATAAATATATTGGTGGCTCTAGTTGGCGGTACTAATCACCTTAAGTTGAGTTAAGGTAATGGTGTAAAATAATTAGCTTTTATATTTTTGCTTAATCCTATATAGCACCTAGTTTTTTTTCAGCGAAGCAGATATGAGTATCGCTATTACCACCTGAAGCACTTGAAATGCTGTCGACTCAACAAATTCAAGATGTATGATATGATGCCTTTTCAGAAAATGGCACTCAAGAACCACCAGTGAAGAGCACATACCACCAAGACAAGTCATTAGCAAAAGCTTCCTCCTTCCATCCTTTTATGTCTGTAGGTGAAATGACGCCTATTGGCTTAAATGATTTTCCATAATCAGAAACTTCACATGTGCCTTGCAACATTACAACCCTAACGCCGTTGACTCCCATTTTCATAATTTATGGAATCAGGCGTTACTTTCCGGAAATTCATTATTAAGTTGAAATTTATAAAATAATTTTGCTTTAAATTTCCGCAAAGCGACGCCGGCGCAGTTGATAGTTGGTAGTTGACGGTTATTATTAATACATTGTTGCTTTGCCCTGCACCCTTGTTGTAGTTAAATCTAAAAAGTTAATACTATCGTTATGTTCTATTCCTAATTTAAATTTAATTTTAGGATGGATGTTGTTAATTTTAGTAAGAAAAATATCTAACTGTCTATCAGTTCCGGTCCAACAAATCAAAATATCGTCAACGTATCTATAATAATAATAAAGGATTTTTGGTAACCCGTATAAACATGGACTACGTGGATTCATTTCTAATAATTTGTTATTATGTTTATACGTTGTTTATAGCCCGTAGAAGATCTCATATCATTAACTTTATTATGCATGGAATAAAATTATTTCCGGTTCAACAATCTATATTACAGACAAAATGAGGGCTTAGCAATGGGTTCTCCTTTGAGTCTATTAATGGCAGATATTTTTATGGATTATTTTGAAAATAAATACTTAATTCAAGAAAGAAAAAACCTTTATTATTATGGATACGTTGACGATATTTTGATTTGTTGGACCGGAACTAATAGACAGTTAGATATTTTTCTTACTAAAATTAACAACATCCGTCCTAAAATAAAATTTAAATTAGAAATAGAACAAAATGAAAGTATTAACTTTTTAGATTTAACTGTAACAAGGTGGCAGGGTAATCATGAATTTCAAATATATCGAAAACCAACACATATTGACACTGTCATTCATGCATCATCTTGTCATCCGTGGCAACATAAGATGGCCGCGTTCAATTCATATATTCATCGTCTCTTCACTTTATCACTTAGTAAAGACAATTACCATAAAGAACATAATATTTTGTATCATATCGCCATATCAAACGGATACAAGAGATGCATTATTGACAATTTAATAAAAAAAGGACTAACAAAATCATAACTAGTTTATTATACTCTGTTACTTAAGAATGGGTAGACAGGTATAATTCTAGTTTGATTTACTTAGAAGCGGTGTCGGAGCGTATCTCTAAAACATCAAAATATCAGCGTAGCTTTTAAAACTAATAATTCTTTAAGATAAGTTTGTAACGGAAAAGATAAGCTTGATAAACACCAAAAACCTGGTGTTTATAGGCTTAACTGTAGTGCATGTAAACGCCATTTATGTAGAACAGACCGGCCGTAGCTTCAACACACCATCCTGAGAGGTCTCATTTCGCTAAACATCTTTTAGATTCAGAACATAGTATTATTGATAATCATACGTTTTCGATCCTTCATACTTGTGAGAAAGGCTTAAAACTATCCGTTTTGGAACAATTAGAAATAATAAAACATAATAAATATAAAACGTTTACATTGTTGAACGAACAGGTCAGTTATACCCCGCCTCTCCACTTCAAAATATATTTTCAAATAATCATCATCATCATTATCAGCCCAAGGACGTCCACTTGTCACAGTCACTCCCGGCTAGTGTGGACAAAGGATGTTTAAAAGGTACTAATATTCGAATGAAATGAAGAAATCCGGGTATAGCATTTGGCAACAAAAGTTTATTCAAATTTGCTATTTCACAATTACCTTTTAACACCTTTAAGAAATCAAATACGTCTAATTTAGTTATCTATATCTATACTATTACAATTTTTTATGTTCGCCAAATGAAAGCAACTGTTTAGATTAGTAGTAGGTATTCTTTTGGGTACCTACTGATCCCAAGATTCTAAAGTCGTAGGGCTAACTTAAAAAACCTAACTAACATAACTTATCTTAACTTGGAACATACTCAATTAGTCCAATATGTCGTTTTAAAATATATTCATGCATACATAATCTCGCACACAAACACACACACACACACTAATGAATAATTTTAAGCATAACTTCCCCCTTTTTATTAATCTTAATTAGAACTCGCCGAACGCTGTTTGCTACCCTTAGCCGTCTAGGTTACATTCATTTATTTAGGTACATTAATTTGCTTGTAGAAAGTAGTTATGTATAATGTGTTGCCTATTATGCTGCTGATGTTGTTTACGCATTTGTAAGTTCTAAAACTGTTACTCTAAAATCTGACAAAAAAGGTTTTGAAATGTTAAATTATATTTTTTTGAAGATTATAAATCAGAAACAGATCTATTGATATGTTATCTTATTTAAGGTATTAGTTGTAACTTACTGCCTATTTAGTTTCTGTAACTGTATATGTAATTTTAATATTCTCAGTACCATTTTTACTGTATCTGCTATAC
This sequence comes from Pyrausta purpuralis, assembly GCA_963924145.1. Classification (NCBI taxonomy): domain Eukaryota; kingdom Metazoa; phylum Arthropoda; class Insecta; order Lepidoptera; family Crambidae; genus Pyrausta; species Pyrausta purpuralis. The sequence goes on from OZ001657.1 coordinate 23,690,467, forward strand.
CTACAGGACCTGTATACTTGCTGTGGAACTCTCTAATTGGCTAGATTCCATAATTAAGTTGTAATTGTCACAAATGTATCTATGTATAAAATGCTGTTGAGTTTCCTTAAGAAATAAAAATAAAAATAAAATAAAAATGTTTACAAATTTCTAATTAAATAAAGATAAAGCACCAATTAAAGTTTTTAATTTCCTAATTGATTCTAAAATTTATCCTCAAAGGTGCAACGTCAATCAAACACAGAGGCTAGTGACAGACTGGTTTATTGCTAGCAAAGTTGTCCCGGTGTCTACGCCACTCGACGCCGTTACCCATGTCGACACGATAAGAGACTGGCCCCGTTACTTTAGTTACTGTTCCCGAGGACCACTTGTCCGAGCGCGAAGAATAATCGCGTGCGAGTATCGGTTCTCCGATCTGCAGCTGTGGTGGGGACGTGCCACCCGCATTAGCCACTTGGCGAAGCTGCGCCGCCTGCGCCACTGACGCCACGTCTGGCCGCAGAGCATCGAGCCGCGTGCGGAGCCGGCGGCCCGTTAACAGCACTGCCGGGGACACGCCCGTAGTAGCATGCTCACAATTTCTATAATGCATTAAAAAAATATTTAGCGCCTGTTTAACGTTTTCGCCTGTATAGACTGCTCTTTTAAGAGCCTTTTTAATCGTCTTTACAGCGTTTTCGGCGGCTCCGTTGCCTTGAGGCCTGTACGGTGCCGTCGTCACATGTTTAATACAATTGCTCAAACAGAACTCTTTGAATTCTTGTGACAAAAATGGAGGGCCATTATCGGTAACGAGTTGTGAAGGTAGCCCAAACCTACTGAACACCGACATAAGCGCCGTTATGGTCGATTGTGAGTCTGTACGAGACATCGGTAATGTCTCAATCCATTTGGAATGTGCATCAACAAGTACTAAATATCTTTTGCCCAAGTGTTCGGCGAAGTCAGCGTGCAAGCGCTGCCACGGGGTCAGAGGGAACTCTCACGGGTGCAGCTGCGCGTGCGGCGGCGCGTCGCGCACCGACCGGCACGCCTCACACGAACGACACAAGTTCTCCAAATCTTGGTCTAAATAAGGCCAGTAAACATAGTTACGTGAAATATTTTTCATCTTATTTACTCCCAAGTGACCTTGGTGAATTTCTTCTAAGACTTTACTTTGTAAACTTTTCGGTATAATTATGCGATACTTGTAAATTAGGCATTCAAAATCTAAAATTATCTCACTTTTCCTTGCGAAATAGGGCTTTTCCTCTTCACAACTCGGTATCGCCGGCCATCCAAATTTAACGTACCCTACTATTCTACTTAATACAGGATCTTTATTTGTTTCCTTGCTTACATCATGGAAGTTAACCGGCATATAATCTTGCGTTAAATTAATATAGCTTACAGAATTAATTTCGCCTCCCTTGTGTGCTAATGGTAGACGGGACAAAGCGTCAGCAGGCCCGTTGTCTTCGGATACGCTGCCAACCGTGCGGCCCATCGCTGTAGACGACTGGCTGCACTCTGCGGAATGCCTATTTTACTGCCAAAAATATAACTCAACGGCTTGTGATCGGTTCGCAATTCAAATTTTCTACCAAAAAGGTATTGGTGGTGTCTAGTAATACCATAAAAGATCGCCAACGCTTCTTTGTCAATTTGGCTGTAATTGCGTTCTGCGTCGTTAAGCGTGCGCGACACACAGCTGACGGGCCGCTCGCTGCCGTCCTCGTAGCGGTGCGCCAGAACGGCGCCCAGCCCGTACGCGCTACTGTCTACCGATAGCACTAAAGGTCGCCCCTCTTCATAATGAGCTAAAACCTTATCGCTCGTTAGAGCCTGCTTTGCCTCCATAAATGCTTTATTGCATTTCGAACTCCACTTCCAATTGACCTCCTTTTTTAATAATTCGTGTAATGGGTGTAACATGATACTTAACTTCGGGATAAATTTGCCATAATAATTTAATAAGCCCAGGAAACTCCTTAACTGAGTGGTGTCGGTAGGTACCGGTGCATTAATTATGGCCTCTATTTTCTTTTCATCGGGGTGTAAGCCCTGTTCATCTATAACAAACCCTAAGTACTTAACACTCTTTTGTAAAAAGCTACATTTACTCAATTTTACGGTTAAACCCATATCTCTTAATCTAGTTAAGACTTGTCTTAAAGTGTTTAAGTGGGAAACCCTATCAGTTCCTGTACAGCAGATATCATCAAGGAGTAGTGTTCCTACTCCTTGATGATATCTGTATGGTATGAAGATACATGTATGGTATATGGTATCTGTATGGTATATGGTAGAAGGAATCCCTTTCAAGGTTTCTTCCATGAGTTTATGAAATTTCTCTGGAATACACGATAAACCGAAAGGGGTGCGACGATATACAAATGTACCTACATGTGTCGTTATAGCAGTGCACGGTTGTGAGTCTTCCGTTAAAATAGTTTGTTGGTAAGCATGTGTTAAATCAATTTTAGTAAATTCCTTTCCCCCACTCAACACCGCAAACAGTTCTTCAATGCGCGGGAGCGGATAGTAATCGCGTTTTAACTTAGGATTTATTGTGACTTTGTAATCGCCGCAGATTCTGATATCTCCGTTTCCTTTTATAACTGGCACAATGGGAGTTCCGTACTCGGAATGCTCCACTCGATAAATAGTTCCCTCGGCTTCGAGCCTCTCAATCTCGCGCTCGACGCGTGCGCGTAACGCGATGGGCACGGGCCGCGCTCGCACATAAACCGGTTCTCTATCGGTCAATTGCAATTGGAGTGGCTTCTTACATTTGCCTAACTTATCCGTAAACACTTCGGGGAACTCCTTTGCGAGTTGGCTGACACAAGGGTCTTCTATAATATCATTAAAATTTAACTGCTTAATTTTAAGAGCTTTAATCCAATCTCGACCTAAGAGTGGACGTCCCCCGTTTTTGATAACATAACAATGTAAATTATTAACCTTTATATCGCCTAATTTTACATTTACGATTATGTAGCCTAGGGACTCAATTACCGTACCCGAATAGCAGCGTAATATTAGATTATCAGAGATAATTTCTTTTGATTGAAACATTCGTTTGTATAATTCTTCACTTATCGCTGATATTCGGCTTCCCGTGTCAATCTCACATTGAAAAGGCTTATCGTCCATAAACAGTTTGATAAAAAATGGTTTGTTACCTTTGCACACGAGATCGATATTGTACAGGTCCTCGTCTTCGGAGAAATCCTCACTTACGTAATTTTGACGACCCGACGGAACACTACCACGCACTCGTTGACACATCACTTTTAAATGAAGAGGTCATTTATTTATCATTGATTACACTCATCGCAGTTATAATTAGCATAACGACACTTATCCGGTCGATGCGATCTGCCACACCGCCAGCAACACAACTGCGCAGGAGCAGCACTGGGCCCGTGCCCGCCCGTCGCCGCGCCGGCTGCTCGCGCTGGGCCGCGCGGGCCCCGCCGCCCGCCTGCCCCCGCCGGCGTCCGCCTCGCGCTCGTGCTGTGCAGGCCCTCGCCCGCTGCATCGCCGCCTGCACCCAAGGTCGTGGCTGCTGATGTCGCAGCGCTCACCTCCGCATGCCTCTCTGCGGCCTCCAGCGCCATAGCCAGTTCTACAGCCTCTTTGTATTCGATATTTCTTTCTGCGAAAATCCTTGACCGCATTGCCACGTTCGATAATCCCGACACAAATTGATCCCGCAGATTTTCTTCGAGTGCCGATCCGAAGTTGCATGTGGTAGCTAAATGCTTGAGATCTTGTAGGTAATCCGCCATTGATTCACCGGTCCGTTGTCGACGTAAACGAAACACGTGTCGCTCAGCAATGACAGAACGTTGCGGTTCCAGGTGATTCGATAATATTGATACGAGTTCATCGAATGTTTTTGTTTCGGGATCACGCGGAGCGCACAAATCACACATGAGCGAATACGTCGCTTCCCCTACGACCGTTATCAGTAACGACACCTGCAACTCGTCTTTTATTTCGTTCAACTTGATGTACTGTTTTACGCGAAGAATATATGCCGGCCATTGTTTTGAATTAATATCAAATAGCTCCAAGCTACCTATCGGCATTATGTAAAAATATGTTCCTCTATAGGTAAGTAACTCGCGTTGATTCGAACCGACTCGTCGCCAGTGCAACGTCAATCAAACACAGAGGCTAGTGATAGACTGGTTTATTGCTAGCAAAGTTTACCCTCAAATACGTTAATAAAAGTAAAGTAAGATGACTACTAACTATCTAACAAAAGGGATTCCTAAATTATGCTTAAATTAATAGCTAAATTATCCCACTTTTCACTAAAAGTTAAAGTAAATACAAGGAAAACCAACCTTGGATTTCAACGGAGGTTACTATTTCAAATCTTTGTTGCATCAAACTACAAACAACTCTGCAACATTACCCTTAAATTTCACCGATACCGGTCCATCCTCAAAACAGCAGACAAGAAGCAAATCAATCCATCAGGAAAATCTGACGTCAAAATTAATCTAAATGAGGTCTAAGTAAGGTCTAAGTAAGGTCACTGAAAAGAATTTACAAAATGTTAGTTCAACGCACAAACCAAAGCAAAAGTAAAAAAAAACACTAACAACATGATCACCAAATTGTGACTGTACAACTTACAGACACATATCAAAAGCGAAACCTAGAAATAAAAGAAAGTTCTAGTTAACAACCAATTTTTTTTAAGTGAGGGTAAGTATTCTTTCCATCACCCTATTTATGAAATCTTTAATAAACCAATTTAATACCTGTAACAGCTGGCTCGCCATATAAATTTTGAATTGATTACTAAACATTTATGCTAATTATTCTATTTGAGACCTGAAATGATAAAAAATACAACTCTCAATACAATATGCCCAGATGTAGGTAGGCTACATTTTCTTTACAAGGATTTCCAAAGGAGTTTCCCAAAGTACTTACCATTTTCCAGTCATTTATATCAAATCATTTTCGAAATCAATTCATCCAAACTGACATGTTGGCGGCGTGTGAAACGATAAAAAGAACCATGTGCTCAAACTCTAAGAAATGTCTCGCAACAAACGAAAATCAACGCAAACCTTTCTGCAGATACTTACCAGGAATAACTATCAAACTACAAAATAATTGGGGCGTGCCCCGTAATTAATTTTTTCACTATTTTACATTTTAACACAAGTTCCACTCCGATGCACGACCAACAGTGGCGGAACCGGAAAATACAGCAGCTGTCACACTTGACAAATGTCAGTGTCAGCATCCATTATATCTATGCCAAAATATGGACTGGAGTCCTACATCCATTTAGCTTTTCGTTTCACGCGAACTTAGACAAAAATTTACAACGTTACACACAGCTGAACATAGGCCTCCCCCACGGCTTTCCACAGCGACCGATTACTAGCGGTCTGTATCCAGTTTGATCCTGCAATCTTTATAAGGTCGTCTGTCCATCTTGTTGGTGGACGTCCCACGCTGCGTATCTGGTCGAAGGGTCTCCAATCTAGAACTTTCCTGCCCCAACGGCCATCACTTCTTCGCGCTATGTGCCCGGTCCATTGCCACTTGAGCTTATTGATTCTCAAGGCTATGTCCGTTACCTTAGTTCTTCTACGTATCTCCTCATTTCTGATTCGATCCCGTAGAAATATACCCAGCATAGCCCTTTCCATCGCTCGTTGTGTGATTTTGAGCTTTATTATAAGGCCCATAGTAAGAGACCATGTTTCAGATCCGGATGTCATCACTGGTAAAACAAACTGGTTGAAGACTTTCGTCTTCAGACACTGAGGTAGATGAGATGAGAAGACACTCTTGCGCAATTTCCCGAACGCTGCCTAGCCGAGTTGGATTCGTCGATTGACCTCTTTCTCGAAGTTGGACCTACCCAATTGGATCACTTGTCCCAGGTAGACGTACTCGTCGACAACTTCGAGAGTTGAGTTCCCAACGGATACTGGAGTGGGTACAACATTAGACCCGTCCTTTTATACGGTAGTGAAGCGTGGCCGGTGTTTGAGCGACACAAGCAGGAACTGCGTGTCACGGAGATGAACATGCTGCGATGCATACGCGGAGTCACGCGAAAAGATCACATTATAAACTCCCGCATCCGCGGCAGCCTGCATGTTCGTGACATAGCGGACAAATTGCAGTAGAGTCGCCTTCGCTGGTGCGGTCGCGTTTTGCGGAAACCGGCGAGCTAAGTGGGTAACAAATTTCTATCTATGCCGCCTCCGCCAGGCCCCAGCAGAAGGGGCAGACCCAAAAAGTGCTGGTTCGATGTCTTGAAAGACGATATGCGTGCCAATCAACTGTCCACAGAGGATGCCCAAGACCGTGCAAAGTGGAGACGGAAAAGTAGGAAGGCGGACCCCGGGCGTCACCGCACGCAACTAGGATTAACGCCGGGATGATGATGATGACTGGAGTGGGTACAACAAGGGAGCTCAACATAATTTTCTTCCATGTTCATTTTAAGACCCACTTGTTGGGATACTAGGTCAAGGTCTTTGAGCATAGTGCCAAGATCGTCCAGCGTCTTTGCCACAACGACTATATCATCGGCAAATCGGAGGTGTGTGATGTATTCGCCATTGACATTGATGCCGAGTCCTTCCCATTCCAGAAGTTTGAAGGCGTCTTCCAATGCTTCTGTGAACAGTTTCGGAGATATAACATCTCTCTGTCTCACACCTCTCCGCAGTGGAACCGCCCTCGTGTTCTGCTCCTGTACTCGGACCGACGTGGTGGCGTTATTGTAAAGGCACTTTAACACCTCTATATACATATAGTCTATGTGGCACCGCTGCAGAGACTGAAGCTCCGCCCAAGTTTCGATCGAATCAAAGGCCTTCTCATAGTCTACAAACGATAAGCATAGAGGCGTATTATACTCCTTGGACTTCTGTATAATTTGCCTAAGCGTATGGATATGGTCTATGGTACTATAGCCTTTTCGGAAACCGGCTTGTTCGGGAGGCTGGAAGTCATCAAACCTACGTGCGAGACGATTCGTGATGACCCTTGAAAACAGCTTGTAGACATGGCTCAGGAGTGAGATGGGTCTATAGTTCTTCAATAAGGTTTTGTCTCCTTATTTGAAGAACAACACCACCACACTCCTGTTCCACGCTTCGGGCGTGATTCCCTCCAGCAACACCTAACTAAAAAGTCTCTGAAGGACTTTAAGTACCGGTGTTCCACCCACCAGAAGCTCTGCTGTGATTTCGTCCTCGCCGGGTGCCTTGTTGTTTTTGAGCTGTTTAAGGGCCATCCTAATCTCGTAGAGGCTGATATCCGGGATGTCTTCGGTGTAGTGTCGGGTCAGGATAGCTCGTAGGTCTTTGGTCGAGCTATCAACGGGTTTGGCTACTGATGTGCACAGCTGCCCATAGAACCTTTCGATCTCCCTCAAAACCTCTGCTTTTGTCGACGCTACATGCCGTCCTCCGTCTTAAGCTTCGTGAACAGGCTTTGCCCAATAGACATGTCCCTTGCAAACACTTTGGAGCCTTGTTTCCGCTCTATCGTTTCTTTAACACTATTAGTGTGAAAGCAACGAATGTTGTGTCGCAAGGACTTCCATATTTGTCTATTGAGCTGCCTGTAGTTTTTAGCATTAACAGAGGTCTGCAGTGCCATAGATCGTCGTTTTACCATAAGGTCGAGAGTGTGGACCGAGAGTTTTTGAGGTCTTTTTTTACAGCCAGGCCTAAAATACTTAGACCTCACCGTTTGAACAGTTTCCACAAACCCGTTGTTAATTTTGTCCACTGTAACGCAATTTTCTAGGCAATCAAAGCGGTTTTGACAACTCGAGTTGAAAGCTCTCGGGATTTTGGATATGAACACGAGTCGGTCGGAGCGTAGACTTCATCTTCTTCATCTTTTCAATTTGACATTTATATTCAATGTGCCTCGGACCATTCGGTGATCGCTACCGGTTTTCACCCTGTTGATCACGGAGACATCATTGAATAACCGTCTCTTGGAGGTCATGAAGATGTCAATCTCGTTTCTCGTGAAGCCATCGGGACTCAACCAGGTCCACTTCCTTTGAGGCGGCTTCTGGAAGAAAGAGTTCATCGCAAAGAGTCTCTCCTTCTCCAGAAAGTTAGCCAGCCTCTGTCCCCTGGCGTTCCTTTGCCCGTATCCAAAAAGTCCCACTTTCAACTCATTCTCGCCTCGCTTGCCCAGTTTCGCGTTGAAGTCCCCCATTACAACAGTAAAATAGGTTTGGAAATGTATGACTACTTACGTCCTCATACATTTCCTCCACCTCTTCATCGGTGTTTCGCGAATATCTCTTGGATATTCTGAGTATAAGGTATATTACCCTGCTCGACACACTCTCGATGGTCTCGATATTGTTGATGAGGGACTTATGAACGAGGAACCCGACACCACCTTGGGACTTTTGTTGGTTGCCTTCCCGGTAGTAGAGCAGGTTTCCGGACTGCAGAGTTATCGTGTCCTCGCCCTCTCTACGGACTTCTGATAAACCCATTATGTCCCAGTGTAACCTGCTCATTTCATCCTCCAGCTCGAGCAACTTCTCATCTGTCCTCAGTGTACACGTGTTGTACGTTACCAGGGCCAGTTGTCGTCGAGGGTGGCAGTGCGATCGCCTCCGGGGATTCTTAGCACCCCCTGCCCCGCCGTTACCGTGACCGCTACCAAAGTCAGGAATAGCGGGGCTGCCGGAGACTGGGGGCCTGGTTTTTACGTGTTCTTCCATCGCCACGCTTGGCAGGCGGGTTGGCGAGCGCAGAGGCGCAGCCCCTTGCAGCTGGACGCTGCTGCCCGTCACAGTCCAACATTTAGCTGCGCCTTACATTGGATGGTTATACCGCCATCGGTCGGTCGCCAGAGCCTCGTCTGTATAAACAGGATGCACCACGTGAAGGTGAGGTTGGCTTGGAGCTTATGGTCTTGGTCAAGCTCCCTTACGTCCCTTTCGAATCAATAATGTATTACTAATAACCGTCAAGTACCAACGGACTAACTTCATTTTCAAATTTCCGTTACAACGATTACGTCACCTCATTAGTGGACAGAAAGTATAAAAGGCCTGTTCGCCAGCCGACACAGTTCATTCGTCCGTGCTCCGCTGAGATGACAACATCTCCTAAGGATGCCACGTGTAGTGGCGAAACGCGTCGAGGTTTTTTTGCACGTTGGTGTTGGGTACTAATAATTGCATCAGCTGTGCCGCATGCGTATTGAGGGAGGGCGGGTGGTGCATCCTGCGTTTGCCTGAACTAATTCTAAACGCGGTGACGGTACGTGTTGTTAGTTGCCTGCGCCGGCGTCGCTTAGCGGAAATTTAAAGCAAAATAATTTTATAAATTTCAACATCCCATTTTCATTGCTTTAACGTCATCACCAATAACTGAAATTATTAAGGATTTTTCTCAAGTGTCAGTACCTAATACGCCAGTTGTATCCCCGGTAAATAAACATGCTAATATTGATGATCCGTTTTGTTGCCAACATGAAATTGAAGATTTTTCCTGCCCTTCAGTATCTACTCGTACTATTGGTACAAACTCTCATCAACCATCTCCATCGTGTTCAACCTTCTTGGAAAACAGAGGAACGAAGCGAACTAGAAAATATGATGATTGGGGACAAATAAAACCGAAAAATAAAAAAAAGCCAAGGCAAAGCGTATGTCTCAAAAAGAGGGCGTATAGTTGATGCCAAAACAATGGGCTCTCCATGCAAATGCAAATTTCATTGTAGTACAAAAATTTAGATATGTCTTGCGAGCGTCAAAAAAATTGAGAGCGTCTTGAGATTTTTACGAAGTTATGGGAATAACAAGATATTAGACGACAGTTAATGTGGTCAAAAATAAGAGAAGTAGTAATCGAAGAAAGTCAACCTAATAAAATACAGTATAAATATAACCTAGAGGATGATTCAAAGACTTCAGTTAATCGGAACGAGACAAGGAACGTTACGCATATTGAAAACATACTTCAGAATGCTTATTTAGGGCCAGTTTCTATTTCAAAAGACAAATATAAAGATCTCATCAGTTTTTGCGGGGTACGAATAATACCGGCAAAATATAATTCTTATTTTAAATCCTTGCCACATAGTCTCTCAGAAGCAACGGGAGATGCTGATAATACTGATGATGATGAAAATTGCTAATTAATTTAAAAATTAACCAAACTTTACAAAGAATCCTGAGTCTGATTAGTTTATTATATAAGTGAGCATTACATTGTTCTAATCAAAGACTGATTTTAATAAAATGTTACCATGACATGAAAGAGTTCCTAGTTACCGTCTATTGAAATAAGTATTTCATATAGAATAAACAAAATTCTTACGTAGAATACTTACACAGAATATTTGTGAAGAATATTTACATAAAATATACTATTATTTTCAAGAAGTAAGTGTTATTTATTTTTGATAAAAATACATATTTTTCGTATAATAAATAGATATTGTGTATTTTATCGTGAGGAGTAAAAATTAGTTTTCTTTCTTAATATAACATTACCTATTACACGGTATTAAACAAGTTTATTATCATTTTTGTTGGGGAAAATATCCAAAAAGTTTGTATAAGAAATATAGTTGATTTAAAAAAAATGAATCTTATTTTTATAAACATACTAAAATTTCAGTAAACTGATGAAAACTATTTTGTCGTGCCTTTATTGACATTAAAATAGTTCGCAAAAAATAGAAATTGTGAGTCCTATACCTATTATTTCAATTCGCGGTTTTCGCGTTTTCTAATCCCGCCCGCGCGACCCTCACACTTATGCCTATGGACATCCGTCTCTGTTATATAAATATAAGGAAAATCTTTTAATTTCCTCAGAGCAACAGCATAGACGCTTATTGATCAATAGGTCGTTGGCGGTCGCGTGCATAATAATATCAAAAAGACTGTTGTTAAATTTAAACGCCACTTAATAGATTATTCAATATATTTAACGATAAATTTAATGACCTAGAGATATTTTACGATAAATTAAGTAAATCTAAAAGTAAGATTGTGTCAATGTTATTGTCATTAGGGCACTTAACTTACACACATAACAATATAGGTGCCGTCAGGCGGCTCATCATACCGATCCCAAGGAGTAACACACACACACACACAAAGTGCAAATTTACTAGCATATCTGCGCAACCAATCTTTGCTAAGCTATTACAATATATTATATTGTTTATACCTCTTAGTTCGTACCTTTTTGCTATCTATCAGTTGTATTAAGAGGCATGATTTGTACCTTGAAAGAGAAATAAAGTTATTTATTATTTATTTAATATCATTTGTAATGCATTTATAAATAGCTTTTAACAAAACAATGTTTTTTTACACTTCTTTCTTCTCATGTAATATGGTGACAATGGTGCTAGTCTACAATAACCATTATATTTCTTTAAATAATAAGTAGTACTCAGACAAAAGACAAACACATCCGTGTTGGATGATACTCGCCATTTTAGAAAAAAATATGTACGCTAACTATGTATTAGCATGCCATATAACAGCAATTAATTTGTAAAAAAATATACATGTGGTCACGTGATAACTAGCAGTGAACGTGACACTGATGTTGGCGTCATGCATTTCAAGTATTGACGAGATCCATTCAAATTGCATATTAAGATCTTTATTAAATATTGAAAATAATCAAATTTTAAAAATATGATGTTTTTGTTGATTAGTATACCACCAACCAAAAATGTACACTCGTTTTTATAATTCGGTCAAGGAGTCAATTGTAATGTACCTACATACTTTAAAAAATATATTAAAAAAGCTACTCTATAACTCTGTTCTGAAACCGAAGTCGGATGTGATGGGCATCCATTTTTCAGACGGTGCCATCCGTATTTGTGTACTCTTTTAGTTCGCGAGGCGTCATCTACTTCTATATACAATATCATTGGCTGTATCATAATTCATATGGGAAATCTTCAGAGGTAAAGGCAAATGAGATGCAATGGTGTGTGTTAAATTATAATTCAATTTTATGTATCACTCGCGTCAAGATGGCGAGTGAAATGTTTTTATTTTAGGCGATTTTTTTAATAAAAATCGGTTCTAGTCATCACGACAGAGATTCGAAAAAAGAAAGTTTAAGTTTGTTAGTACTTATATTAATAATAATATATAATAATATCCTTTGGACATTCCCACACATCGCCATCTAGCCCCAAAGTAAGCTACTCAAAGCCTGTGTTATGGGTGCCAGACAACGGATATAATACTTAAATACTTTTTGTTTGTAAATACATACATATATACATAGAAAACACCCAGACCAATACAAACAGACATGTTCATGCACACAAATGTTTGTATTGTGCGGGGATCGAACCCGCACCCGCTGCGTAGTAGGCGATTTCTCGACCACTACACCAGACGGGTCGTCTATATTTGCTTACTTTACTTAAGTCTATATTTTGCGTGATTTTTGTAAATTTTTAATTAGTTACCGAACGAAAATCACACGCCATATCTATTCAAGCGATTCTAAAATAGGGGCCCAGTAGGCATAGCAGAAACTTAAGAAAAAACTTATTAAATGAGCAAAATATATTTGTCTGTTAAAAACCAATCTCTGTCTGTATTTGGCAGCACAGATCTTTAATATTCACATCATGGCTTAGGAATCATAACTACTTTACTAATATTAAAAAGCTGAAGAGTTTGTTTGTTTGTAATTTGAATAAAAATATACTTGTTTTTATATCATATTTATTTGGTAAGGCTTCAGGCTACAAAACATCACGCTGCGACAGGAAGACAGGGAGAAAACTAAAAACGCTCGGAAGCAGTCGCGGAGGACAGCTAGTAGTATTATGAAGCTGAAGAGTTTATTTGTTTGTTTATTTGAACGCGCTAACTTACCTCTCTAACAACTAGACTGATTTTAAAAAAAATGCATAGCTTTTTTACGGGCAGTGGCAACGGCATCCTGGCCATGATTGCGAGCCGACTCGATTGTGTATACGTGAATCACTGCTGCTCCACTGCGTATGGAGGGAAGCGGAGATGATTCTCGTATAGTGGCAATTACGAGTCTTATACATGTATTAATCAAGATTATCATTCTTACTAACCATAGTTGTTTAAGTTTAATTATTTACAAATTGAGGCCTGGTCACTGGAATAAACATTTATTATTATTATTTATCAAGGAATGCTATAAAACATCACGCTATGATGTCAGGGTTTGGTTTCTTATTTAATCATTTTTTATTATTTCTTATTTCATCTTTATGAATATAAAATATGACACTGTGAGTGTTAAAAACATTCTAAACCATTAGATAGCGAAGCGTCATCAATTTCCAAGTTGAATTTATTCTGTAAAGAATAACTGCTTGGGCCCTCTGTTTCATAAACAGACGGCTAGATGGCGCTAAGCGTCACGCAATGACGTATCCATAAGAGACCACAAATTTCGCAAGGTCGGACTGACGGCACGGAAGCTCAATTGGTAAGAGCGTTTGGCCCGGTCAGCCAAAAGGTTACTGGTTCAAGTCCCGCCCGTGCGCAAATTTTTGGTTTCTTATTTCATCTTTATGCATATCAATATATTAGTTTAATAAATACTAAAACATTATCATTTTTTTTAATAATACTGAATTAATATCTAACAAAATTAAAATATAAAATTGTACTTGATTTTAAAAATATAAAATATTTGAATAAAAGGAGTACCTTTAGGCATTGCTAGTTTAAATGCATCGAAAAAAATAACTTATCGTTCGGTACTGTCAGGCATTTCAAAAGTGACGTTAGAATAATGACTAAAATCAAAATAACTTTTCCTAGCGCCGTGCTTAGCTTTCGCGGAAAAAATGTTTTTTTGAAGTTAAAACTTGTAACTTACCTTTTCAAAAACATTTAAACTAGATAACTTGACGTCCTGTGGCTAAAAATATTATTATGTTATTAATTAAGGTTTAGTTAATATACTTTTTATAGTTTAAATTTTATATCTTTGTATATACTTAACAAATAACTTGTTAGTAACACTAAATCGAGAACAGATGGACCGATTTGCACGATTTTCGATTTGTTGTTTTTTTTTTGGTCCCGAATAGGATAAAAGGTTACCATAAAACGGAACCAGGTCTCAAAAATATTCAACTTACTCTTTACTTTTTTCTTCATTTTCTCTAATAAGAATGGCTGCTAAATTTGAGCTGTATACCCGGTGAAAGTTTATTCACAGTTTGCGGAGTATTGGCGAGTTTTTTTTCTTTTCATCTGGTTAGCGATTGGCACTTAAAATTGAAACGTTTCCTTTCGTTTGGTACCTATCGATAATTCACAATTTCTGGTATGACTGCTCTTCATGAACTCTTTTGAATTTAGCTTTATGAAAAAGTGATGGAAACTTTTATTTATGTGATGATGCGATGTAATTGGAGTAAATGTAAAGTTAGCCTGTAACATCCAACTGCTGGGCAAAACTATGAGGTTGTTTGAGCCATACTCCACCACGCGGGTTCAGTGCGGTTTGGTGGAGGGGTGTTTGCAAGGCAAGCGACTAACCATGCTGTCAGATGTGATCAAGCCTCTGACTCGGCTTAACGACTAATATCAACCGATATTACCCGAGACGAACGGTTTAACGTGCCAACCGAAACACGGAGAAGCTCGTGATGTACGTCACTTATATGGTCGGAATGGTCACTCATCCAAACACGACCGCGCCGTAGTTGCTTCACTTCAGTATCACTACCAAAGCGTTGCTACCACTGCGCTTCGAACACCTCATTTATGAGCATTAAGATGAAATAAGAAACAAAACATTGCGCAGGGGCGGGACAGTTTTTGTTTTCTTATTCATGAATATGAAATATGACACTTTGAGTGTTTAAAACGTACTAAACCAAAATTTATGAATTTCTGATAATAGTCTCTTTGAAAAAGATTAAAGGGATTCTTTATCTTTGTTATGTTCAAACATACGAGTTTATTTAGTGACCAAATTGTTTTGTGATAGAAATGTATGGAACAGCTGTTTGTTTTTTTCTCAAATTCACTATTCCCCTATTGTAAACGTTTTCATATCCATCAGTGGAGTCTCCACACAAAATTAGGTCACTGATTAAGATTTAAGCCTGTATTTAAAATAGACTAGAACTTATTATGTCAAAACAAGCGAAAAGTAAAATTTACAAAGGCACTAAATTTTGAATCACTAAAATGGTTCAATGATAACATATTACAAAGTCAAAAACTTATACCATAAACTGTTTCGAACAAATACACATTTCAATTTACTCTAATACACTTTCTAAACAGAAATGAAATGTATAATGAGCAAATATAATTTACGAAACAAATAAAACATCAGAGGTTGTTAACCGTCTACGCAAATCGTAGTCTGCACTACGGCGTAGCGTCTACGAGACTACGATAAACGCTACCATGCTATGAAATAAAGGAAGGAACCGATTGTATTTTGATGTTACAAATGAGGTGTTTGTCAAAAGCGGTATATTTTTTTAGAACACTTTATGAGAGCAACACTAAATATTGTGTGATATATTTAACGGTATTTTTTCAGAGTAATAATTTAATAACAAATGTTTTTAAAGATTTTCATTTTTTGGTGCATAAAGAAAAAGGGTCGTACTTATAGGTTATTTGCCATTTACGCGTATAAAGTCGCAGTAAACTTAAGGTTAATTGAATTCCTAAAATTTTAATTAGCAACTATGATAACTGTTTAAATTCGCTGAAAAATACTCTGAAAAATTATTACAAGATAATAAATATATTAGTTTTCAAATTTAACCACTCTGTTGAGTTTAAATTCTAGACACTTTTCATAGGATTCACAACATCGAGCTTAAAAATGACTAGCAATTATGTTTATTCTTTTTAGAAATTAGTAAGTTTTTGAGGTTGTATTTTGACTAGTTTTGTAATAGCTATGCTGGTAATCATTAAATTAATTTATTTATTTAGTAATTAACATAAACATTATTTATTTATATTACCAACGGTCAAAAATGGATTATCATTTTACAAATTGCGCATTTAAATTAATAAAATTGAATGGGTATGTAAGATAAAGATAGAATAAGACTAAAATCAGTGTCGTGGCATGCTAACCATCTGCTGGCACACCTGGGGGCTTTGTTTTTGTTTTATGTATTATTATTATTTTTTCTAAAAGTAATGTAATTTAATTATATTTGTGTGTCAATGTCGATTATATATGTTTTTATATTTCTATTATATTCTCAGACGTATCACGTACAAAATATCGCACTGGTTATTATCAAATAAATAAGGCAGGCATACATTTTATTCCTAGGTATAAATAATCTTAAGCAAGCTCAAGTTGATCTTAAGTAAGCTCAAGTGGCAGAGGGCAGGGCACATCACTCGAAGAACTGATGGTTGTTGGGGCAAAAAAGTTTAGCAAACCGGTGACCAAAGGCGCAGCGTAGGACGTCCACGACAGGACAGATAGACGACATTGTAAAGATCGCAGGATCACACTGATTTCAGACCGCTAACAACTGGTCGCTGTGGAAAACCGAGGGGAGGCCTATGTTCAGCAGTGAACGTCCTTAGGCTTATAATGATGATAATGATTTAGTTATTGGATTATACAAAAGAAGGTGACTTGTAATAAATTTAATAATAGTAATGTATCATTCAGTCCGATCCGACAGTATTGCTCCGAGAGATAATTTAATATATTGTGGAAGTAACCACAATATTTTGATGACAGCAAAAATAGTGCATAGCTTTGAGTATTATAGCATTGTAGTCAGAAGGGGTGGGGGTGGGGGGGGGGGTATGCCCATTACCACTTTGGAAGCGTTTATCTTAATAAAAATAAAAATGGTTTTAGAAACCTCTATATATAACCCTATCCACACTACGTAGATATCACACACGCATAGGTATGAGCATTTTTTATGTGTGTATGAGCAATTATAAGCTGTATGAGCATTTTGTTTTATTTCCATGTTCCGTTTTTTGCAGAGCTACGGAACCGGCTCAGATACCGGTTTATCTTTTTTCTATTTTTCTTTTAAAAACAGTTGCACAGTGCAATAAAGTATCTGTCCATCTTAGCTACGTGTTTGTTCACGACTGAAGTACGAGAAAAGTAGTAAAGTAACAATTTATGCATTCAAGAGCGGGCTGAGATATGTTTGGTGCAAATCTCGCACTTGGCGTAGACCCAGCCAGGGACAAATGGGTATAGGCCACAGTAAAATGGTGAACAGTAGGGCTGGTCTGGTTGAAACACTGAAATGACACAAAAAAATAACGGCCTTAAAATCTTCTAAAAAGCCTAATATAAGTCTTATTTTCGAGGTAATAAATTCATTTAAAGTCGGTGCATTATGTGCGTAGACTTTGATGTACGTAAGCTTGAGTTCTAATACTGTAGAAAGGGTCTCTACAGAGGCAAAAAAAGTATTTGAACAATAGCCTACTTTAAGGAAGAAAACAGCCAAAGATACATATTGAGCCCAGCCTGACGACTAAGTATGTTGACAATAAAAAACAGATCAACCCAGGATTAGAGGTCACTTTTTATCACTGAAAAACTAACAGATCTTAAAACCCATTATGGATTGACTTGCACCGATTCAGAAAGAAAACCGAGTCTATCTTGTGTACGAACAGGCTTATTAAAATAAGATAAGCTTACCGCACCTATGTTTACTGTTTCGCTGTTTGCCTTCCCCGTAAACGGATTCTTGCGCCGTTTTGCGGGTGAAATATTCTCTTGTTTGATGCGACGAGCTGATCTGTTGTAGTTGTTTCGATACAAAAGTGGATGTTTAGTGTCTTATTCTGCCAATTTCTATTTTAGCTACAGAAAAAAAGTTAGTGACTTATAAAAAATGTATAGATATTATTATTTAAACTTTATTGCACTGTAATTTGTACAATTGGTGGACTTGATGCTTCTCTATTAGTCAACCGCTGGGGAATAGTTGTCTCCAATCAACTTTTACCCCTTTCATTACAAGCACAGGGCTTAAACCAATACTATTGTTACCTGATCTATTAAAAGGCTAGGGGGGCTATTCTTATTATTATATAATTTAAATCACTTGATTGCACATCAAATTAACATTAGCGACTTCAAAACCAAAATGCACTAAAAGTCTTTCTTGTACAAAAACACTATATGTTCCTTTTAAATTTGAGGGTTTTCCTCGATCCCAAGATCTCATCATCAGATCCCGACTTGGCAACAATGGAACCAAATAGAAAGTATAACCTCAGGGTAACAATATCAATTTAAATCGGTCTTTAATTGACTCTGATATTAGGTGACACAAACACTTGACGACCTCCGTGGTGTAGTGGCTAAACACGCTGGATTTTAAGGCGTCGCCGCTATGAGGTCCTGGGTTCGATTCCCGGTCGGGTCAATATAGAAATCAAAAATTTCTTTATTGTTTCGGGTTTGGGTGTTGTGGTACCACCACAGCACCGTTGTGTCTAATTTCCATAACACAAGTGCGTTAGCTACTTACTTTGGGATCGGAGCAATAAACAAAACACATTAACACCGACAAATCACAAGTACACTATTGGTAATCTTTTCAATGAGTTAGATCACTTCCAGGCAATCATTGGGAAAAGGGGACAACATTCATTAAAGATTAATAGCGGTGTGCAAAAGATGTATCAGTCTATATCATTCGCCTAATATCTATTTTTAATTATCTTTTAATATTATTTCGTTCTAGAACATCAAAAAATAATTAGCCCATAAGTCACCAAATCTGTTTCCGTGGCAAATGAAAACTGAGAGATACCCACATTATTAGGGACCACATCGGAAGTAGGGATCGCAACTCTGCAATCTTCCGAACCTTTTTCTGAACAAAATGCACATAAATCATCTCGCTCGTAGTAATAAATAATTTCCGAGCGAGTGAGTGCTCGTAGTAGGCCTTGTAATATACCGAATTCATATCAGTGGAAAAGTGACTTCAGTAAATTTTGGGAATCACCAACTCTTTTATGTTTTAGGATCTCTGACTTTGCCGAACGAATATTTTATCGGCGACTACCAAAATCACAGGTACTTTTGTAATAAACTTAGTTACTGAAAATAACCTAGGGGATAAGGTATCACCTACACAGGTGGTTGTTTTAATCAGCGACGAGCTACTCAGCGCTAGCTGTACAAACGATACTGATGCCAAAAAATATATTATTATTTTTTTTTAAACAAAAAAAACCCACAAAATACATTTAATAATGCGATACAGCGATCGAGTCAAAACAACCAAAACCTGGTAGCGTCTTAGTAGCTTACTAACTAGGGCGTGGTATCTTGTAGCTACGCGCGAGGGTGCGAGTTTACCCATTCGTTTTGTCATTTATAACTCATTTTAACATCCCTGAGTTGGATGTCACTGACCAAAACAACACTCTGTAGAACTACGCATGATGATGATGAGATACTGAGGGTTGTAACAAAACTCACTATAGAAAATATTATTTCAAGTGCTATTTAAATAATTCGTGTTGGACAAAAGCAGAGTATCATTGCAAAATCATCACATCATCTTGAACGATTTATGCAAAAAAATCCATTGTTTGCCGCATATTGCGATCATATAACAAACATTTTCACTCAGTAGATCCATTTCACCTAAGTAAAAGAACATTTAAAAAACGTGTGCTTGAACTTACGCAATCTGACTCCTAGAACACACACACACACACACACACACACACACACACACACACACACACACACACACACACACACACACACACACACACACACACACACACACACACGTACACACACACACACGTACACATATGATAATTGTAATTGGTTACATAGAAAGGTTGACGACATCAGTCACACTCACTTATATGGTATTTGTTTATAAAATGTAAATCCAATGTTGGCTGTATATTTAGTATTAAGACACATGTAAAACTGTAATTTTGAGAGCTGTGGATTTTGTTTTAATAAAATAAAAAAAAAATAAAAAATAAAAAAAAAAACTTCTTTTATTCTTTGCATAGTATCAACTTTAATGTATATGTAACCATAATATTGGAACAGCCGCGTGATTACAATCTTAAGGTTTTAAATTCGTTAGATTGTTATCTGTCAATTTATTGAAGGTTTAGTATTTATGCCTTACTTACATTTCAACCTTATACGAAGAATAAACGGGGTGAGCGAAACGAATTCCTACCCTGGCCCATCACTTTGCCCAGTGATTCTTCATTTCAGTTTATAACGTATGGAGTTCAGTACAGTTCACAATAAATCGTCAGATAACAATATAACGGATTTCAAAATAATAGATTGTAATCACCCGGTCTTACAATAAAAAGATGATATATATAAAACAATAACTCTTGAAACGATGGTTGAAAACGCAGTTATGTCGATTGATTAAAATCGACTATGATGGACGTTCATAACTCAGAATTGACACTTTACAATAGCTTTTTCTTATTTGAATATCGAATACTCGAACGAGTGTGACAAAAAGCAACAACAGCATTGATACTGCATAAAGGATGATTCACGCTACCTCGTGCCGGGGCCGTATTCCTCGACCGGACAACTCGAGCCTATGCCTCGTAGTAAAAAGCCTCAGTTTGCATCAAATCGAGACTGTTTGACTGGAACTTTATGTTTTTGCGAACAGATATCCCACTTGTTTGTAAAAGTAACATAGTCCCTATCCGATGTTGAAGCACTGGATTTGTCTCCAAACGTTTATGAGGTAGACCCGACTACGCTTAGTATTAGACAGTCCTCCAGTTAACTTTCAATAATATGCATTTGTCGGTATGTCGTTTATCAGCGCTGGCCAATCTATTTGAGATTAAACCTCTTCAGAGTCTATGATGCAACTTTGAATGAGTGTGCCTATGGAGACAGAAGCGGTCATAATGACAAAAGGAACTTCTGCACGAAGGCCGGGGTCTGGGATTTGGGATCGTATTAGTTTAGTTGTTTGGATTATGATATTATCTTTACTATAACAAATAACTAATAGACAACCTGAAGCGTGCTTTTTTTTTCACCCGAAAATCTACGCCCTACAGTTCGCTCAGTCATAGAATCCCTGAGAGTAAAACCCCCGAAGACCTAATAACGGTGCCAAGATGCCATCCCGGTAGGAAGAGCCGTAATATTTGATTCTAGTTTTACTATTACCTACCTTACCCAGTGTACACACCAGCTAGCTACTTACTCCCATTCGTCTCGTATGTGCGGTGATTGCGGGTCGATGACCCCGCGCTCGCGACATTACGGCGGCAGCAGGCGTGCGGGTGAAGTTCGCGCGCATACCTCAGTACCTATCTCCGAAAGCCGGCAAGGCATTACTATAAGAAAATATTTAATTTTTTAAAACTTTTTAATCTTTTACTATAAATATTATGGGTCTGTATTCCGTCTATGTCTGATACCTGAAATATAGACTTCTGCAGTACAATCATTCTTCTGAACATAGCATACGGTTCTTACTAAGTTTGAAATATTAAAATAAATGTTCTTTTTTGTGTTTCAAAATCCCGTAAGAAGGAATGAGGTTTCGTCAGAACAGTCGCAGGTACAATTATTATTAGAATATTTGGCCTTGCTAAAACTCTACAGTGACTTTACTTCATGAAATTTTGTAATATGCTTACAACCTCAGCGATGCAAATATATTTCAATTTCAGACGAAAGAGACGTGTCTTACAGACCGCATAGAATGGGCTTAGGTAGTAAAACCCTTCTCTTGTAGGTACTTACTCACACTACTGAGTTAAAATTCTAGACACTTTTCATAGGATTCACAACATCGAGCTTAAAAATGACTAGCAATTATATTTATTCTTTGTTGATATTAGTAAGTTTTTGAGGTTGAATTTTGGCTAGTTTTATAATAGCTATATTGCTGGTAATCATTAAGTTAATTTATTTATTTAATAATAAAAAAAACAATATATATTTATATTACCAACAGTCAATAATGGATTATCAATTTACAAATTGCGCATTTAAATTAATAACATTGAATGGTTGTGTAAGATAAATATACAATAGCACAGAAATGCAGTGGCGTGGCATGCTTACTATCTGCTGGCACACCTGGGGGCTTTGTTTTTGTTTTATATATTATTATTTTTTGTTTTTCTAAAGGTAATCTATTTTAATTATATTTATGCGACAAATAAACAATACTTCTTAGACGTAGTACGTTCAAAATATCGCACTGGTTATCATCAAATTAACAAGGCATGTTCATAAAACTCTTAAATTTAGGATAATCCAAGGACTGAGTAACGATTGGTTAGTTAAATAATAACACAAGAACACATTCTGCATTTAACTTTTATTTATTTTCAAAGCTATCTACCAAAGTTTTATGTAATAGAAAACTACTCAACTTTGACAAATTTTCTAAACATTTCCAGTGAAAATTAAAACTTCTGTTAAGTATTCTTTGGGCGACAAAATAATAACTTTATATCAGCTATAGATTTTGATTGATAAAAAGTGTTTTTTTATTTATCCATACAGTTCAATGCTTAGGACCGAGTGTACATTTTATTTTGTTAACTGCCTCGGTGGCGCAGCGGTAGAAGGGTCGCATTTTAAAGCGACGGCTGCGCCAGAGGTCTCGGGTTCGATCCCCGGGTCGGGCCAAAAATATATACCTGAGTTTTTCTGTTCAGAAATTCTTAGGGTAGCCCGGAGTTTGGAAATTGGCGGTGTTTCACCTCCGTGCCTCGGAAAAGCACGTAAAGCCGTTGGTCCTGCGCCTGATCTCTCGCCGGTCGTGTCAGATTGTTGTCCCATCGGGCTAAGAGAGTGAAAGGAATAGAGAGTGCACCTGTGTTTGCGCACACACTTGTGCACTATAATATGTCCCGCGCAGTCGGTTAGTCGCTGTGACTGGCCACCGTAGTCGAAATCGGCTAGGGGGACTATTATTACATTTTGTTCCTAGGTATAAATATATCTTAAGTAAGCACAAGTGGCAGTGTGCAGGGCACATAACGCGAAAAACTGATGGCCGTTGGGGCAAAAAGGTTCTAGATTGGAGACCCATCGAACTAAGGCGTAAGGTGAACGTAGGACGTCCACCGACAGGACAGACCAGGACGACGTTGTAATGATCGCAGGATCACACTGATTGCAGACGGCTCACAACCGGTCGCTGCGGAAAACCGTGAGGAGGCCTGTTCAGCAGTGAACGTTCCTGGGCTGATAATGAAGATGATGATTTAGCTATTGGATTATACTAAAGTAGATTAGTAGTAATAAATTAAATAATAGTAATGTATTATTGTTAGTCCGAGAGACAATTCAATATATTGTGTAAGTAAGCACAATATTTTGATGACAGCAAAAACAACTTTGTGTATTATAGTATTTGTATGAAGCTCAAAGTAATTTTAACGGTTGTTGAAACTGTCTTTTTCTCAAAAACAACTGGTTTCGTCTTGTTCAAATAAAATTTTTTACTTGCTTAGTTCAAAAGTCAGAGGAGGAAGGGGGAGGGGCATTACCACATTGTAAGCCTTTATCTTAAAAAAAACAAATATAGAAAAAACTATCCGCAGTCAGTGTAGACATAGACACCACACATGCATAGGTATGAGCAATTTTTTTTGTTTTATTTCCTATGTATGGGAGCTCTCGAACGATTTTTTTTTAATTTTTTGTATAAAAATCGTAAGGCGGTTAACAAGATAAACGTACTAACCAAGTTTCAACGTTAAGTTTCAGTATCTGTCCATCTTAGCTACAATATATTTGTTTACGACTGAAGTACGAGAAAGTAGTAAAGTAACAATTTATGCATTCAAGAGCGGGCTGAGATATGTTTGGTGCAAATCTCGCACTTGGCGTAGACTCAGCCAGGGACAAATGGGTATGGGCCACAGCCATCAATCAATCAATCAATCAAATCATTTATTGCTCATAGTCACATTACATTTTAAGCTGGTACATGTCAAGAAAGGTATACATGTGACGCCCTGCAAGAGCATGTCAACAATGAACGCTAGTCGCTTAAAATTAAATTTAATAATTATCTTAATTAACTTAAATTAAAACATTAAGTTATGAAGTTTTATTCATTCTCTGCTCATGCGAACCGCTCATGAGCAAAAGAAGTATCCATCTCGGGCGGCACATCATGCACCCGGATGAGATAGCAGATATAACGCTCCAAAGAATCTGGAAATTTATAGACTCAACGGGACTAAGCAGTGAAATTTAAATATAAGGGCGCCACAATAGATCATACCTGGTCGAGCTGGCAACATTAGAGCCCAACAACCAATAATAATAATAATAATAATAATAATAATAATAATGGGCCACAGTAAAATGGTGAACAATAGGACTGGTCTGGGTGAAACACTTAAGTAACACCAAAAAATAACGATAACGGCCTTAAAAATCTTTTAAAAAAGCTTACTATAAGTCTTATTTTCGAGGAGGTAAATTCATTTGAAGTCGGTGCATTATGTGTGTAGATGTACGTAAGCTTGATTTCTAATACTGTAGAAAGATACTGCAGAGGCAAAAATCGGTATTTGAACAATAGTCTACTTTAAGGAAGAAAACAGCCAAAGATACATATTGAGCCAAGCCTGACGACTTAGTATGTTGACAATAAAAAACAGATCAACACAGGATTAGAGGTCATTTTTTATGACTAAAATAGTTTGTTAACTATTTTAGTCATACCGGTTAACTATTTTAGTCATAATGGGTTTTAAGACCTGTTGGTCTTAAAACCCATTATGGATTGACTTGCACCGATTCAGAAAGAAAACCGAGTCTATCTTGTGTACGAACAGGCTTATTAAAATAAGATAAGCTTACCTCACCTATGTTTACTGTTTCGCTATTTGCCTTCCCCGTAAACGGATTCTTGCGCCATTTTGCAGGTGAAATATTCTCTTGTTTGATGCGACGGGCTGATCTGTTGTAGTTGTTTCGATACAAAAGTGGATGTTTAGTGTCTTATTCTGCCAATTTCTGTTTTAGCTACAGAAAAAAAAGTTAGTGACTTATAAAAAATGTATAGATATTATTATTTTAACTTTAGTGCACTGTAATTTGTACAATTGGTGGACTTGATGCTTCTCTATTAGTCAACCGCTGGGGAATAGTTGTCTCGAATCAACTTTTACCCCTTTCATTACAAGCACTGGGCTTAAACCAATATTATTGTTAACTGATCAATTAAAAAGCTAGGGAGACTATTATTATTAAATAATTTAAATCACTTTATTGCACATAAAATTAACTTTAAAAAGAAAAAAGTGACTTCGAAATCAATTTGCACTAAAAGTCTTTCTTGTACAAAAACACTATATGTTCCTTTTAAATTTGAGGGTTTTCCTCGATCCCAAGATCTCATCATCAGATCCCGACTTGGCAACAATGGAACCAAATAGAAAGTATAACCTCAGGGTAACGATATCAATTTAAATCGGTCTTTAATTGACTCTGATATTAGGTGACACAAACACTTGACGACCTCCGTGGTGTAGTGGCTAAACACGCTGGATTTTAAGGCGTCGCCGCTATGAGGTCCTGGGTTCGATTCCCGGTCGGGTCAATATATAAATCAAAAATTTCTTTATTGTTTCGGGTCTGGGTGTTGTGGTACCACCACAGCACCGTTGTGTCTAATTTCCATAACACAAGTGCGTTAGCTACTTACCATAATATTGGAACAGCCGCGTGATAACAATCTTAAGGTTTTAAATTCGTAAGATTGTTACCTGTCTATTTATTGTAGGTTTAGCATTTATGCCTTACTCACATTTCAACTTTAAACGAATAATAAACGGGGTGATCAAAACGAATTCCTTCCCTGGCAAATTACTTTGCCCAGTGATTCTTCATTTCAGTTTATAACGTATGGAGTACAGTTAACAATAAATCGTCAGATAAAAATATAACAGATTTCAAAATAATAGATTGTAATCACCCGGTCTTACAATAAAAAGATGACATATATAAAACAGTAAACTCTTGAAACGATGGTTGAAATCGCGGTTATTTCGATTGATTAAAATCGACTATGATGGACGTTCATAACTCAAAATTGACACTTTACTTAATAGCTTTTTCTTATTTGAATATCGAAAACTCGAACGAGTGTGACAGAAAGCAACAACAGCATACTGCATAAAGGATCATTCACACTACAACGTGCCAGGGCCGCACTCCTCGGCTGGACAACTCGTGCCTATGCATCGGATCGAGAAGCCTCAGATTGCATCAAATCGAGACTGCTCGAATGGATACGTAACTTTATATTTTTGCGAACAGGTAGGACTATCCGATGTTAAAGCACTGGATTCGTCGCCAAACGCTTAAGAGGTTGTTTACGCTTAGTATTTGACAGTCCTCCTGTTTAACTTTCAATACTATGTATTCGTCGGTGTGTCGTTTATCAGCGCTGGCCAGAGTATTTGTGATTGAACCTCTTCAGAGTCTATGACGCAACTTCGAACGCTAGTGTGCTCAAGAAGACATAAGCGGTCAGAATGACAGAATGAAAATCTGGATGTAGGCCGTGGTCTGAGATTTGGGTGCGCTACGCGATCGACGGTGTCGTTATTAGTTTAGTTGTTTAAAATTATGATATTATATTTATTATAACAAATAAATAATTGACAACCTGAGGCTTGCTAATTTTTTTCGTCCGACAATCTACGCCCTACAGCTCGCTCAGCCATAGAATCCCTGACAGTAAAAACCCGAATATCTGATAAAAGCGCCAAGGCGCCATCCCGGTAGTAAGAGTCGTAATATTTGATTCGTTATACTAACTTCAAATATATATTTTTATTAACTAAAAATATTCTAGGTCTGTTTTCTGTTCTGTGTCTGATACCTGAAATATAAACCCCTGCAGTACATTCTTTTTTCTGAATATAGCACACTAGCGGTCCCCCGCGACTTCGTCCGCGCGTTTTGAGTTTGCTCCCTCCCCTCTCGTCGCAGCGTCATGTTTTTATCCTAAAGCTTTTCTCAATAAATAAGCTATCCAACACAGAAATATTTTTTCAAATCGGTCCAGCAGTTCCTGAGATAAGCGCGTTCAAACAAACAAACTCTTCAGCTTTATAATATACTAGCGGTCCCCCGC
Source organism: Pyrausta purpuralis (assembly GCA_963924145.1). Lineage (NCBI taxonomy): Eukaryota > Metazoa > Arthropoda > Insecta > Lepidoptera > Crambidae > Pyrausta > Pyrausta purpuralis. The sequence goes on from OZ001657.1 coordinate 23,717,623, forward strand.
GACTTCGTCCGCGCGTTTTGAGTTTGCTCCCTCCCCTCCCGTCGCAGCGTGATGTTTTACATCCTAAAACCTTTCTCAATAAATAAGCTATCCAACACAGAAATATTTTTTCAAATCGGTCCAGCAGTTCCTGAGATAAGCGCGTTCAAACAAACAAACTCTTCAGCTTTATAATATATTAGCGCAAGCGCACGTTGTACTTAAGCTGCGAACATTATTTTGGTGCGGAGTTATGTTAAAACTGTGGTAGCTCCTAAGATATTTATTGAAATCAAATTATATAAAGGGCAACTTGGTTCTAAATGAAATGCTCGTGATAATGAATGTATTTATTTTGATAAGAATAAATACCTGTGTGTATAATACACCTCTAAAAATAATGCATATTTTTTTTACAAATTTATTAACATAAAAAAGGTTGTAGTAAGTCAACCATAAAAGATAGACATATGCTGTCGCCGACTTTCTTATAGAACTCTTAATGCTGAACAATCCTGTCATACATGATTTTTGTGTAACTTAAGCGGTTTCCGCAGCGTATGCAGCGGAAGCTCTCAAAAGGAATATCTTTCTCCCGTTTTCGCAACATTTTTCATTTCTGCTGTGGTCTTATGAGTCGTATCTTTATGTTGTATAGCCTAAAGCCTTCCTCGATAAATGGACTATCCAACGCAAAAAAAAATTTTCAAATCGGGCCAGTAGTTATTGAGATTAGCGCGTTCAAACAAACAAACAAACAAACAAACAAACTCTTCAGCTTTATAATATTAGTATAGATGGTTCTTACGTAAGTCGGAAATATAATATATGTACTTGTTTGAGTTTTAAAATCCCGGAAGAAGGAATGAGGTTTCGCCAGAACAGTCGCAGGTACAATCATTGTTGGAATATTTGGCCTTGCCAAAACTCTACAGTTACTTTACTTCATGATATGTTTGTAATATGCTAAAAACCTCAGCGATGCAAAATATATTTCAATTTCAGTCGAAAGAGACGTGTCCTTTAGATCGTATAGAATGGGCTTAGGTAGTAAAACTCTTACTCACACTACGGTAAACACAAAATATAAAATGAATATAAAGTTAAAACTTTCAAGATGTCTTTGATGTAACAGTGAGTTAAAAATATCTGAAAATAAGATTTGTAGCGAAATAATTATGGACTGTCCTTGTTATACATATGTACAAAGAACTTCAAAAAATATACTTAGGGTTCCGTGCCAACTTTTAATTAGAGAATTAGAGATCCACATACAGTTAAATGGGGGTGGGGGCTACGCCCATTTTACCACTTTGGAAGCGTCTATCTCTTAAACGTTCGACTTTTAGATGTCATTTTTAAAGACCTATCCATAGACACCCGACACGCATAGGTTTGACAAAATAATAGGTTTTAGTTTAATATATGTAAGCCCCCTTTTAATATCATTATTGTATTTTTTTATGAGAATCGTAAAGCGGTTTACAGGATTCATACTAAGTTTCAATTGTGTTATACTAATAATTTTAGAATAAAGTGTCTGTGACATACGGATGGACAGATAAACACACACACACACAGACAGACAGACAGATTTGACGATTTTTTTGCCATTTGTCTACGGAACTCTAAAAGGTTGGCATTTGTATCATCGTGTCAATTGAATGAGTATTTAAACTCACTACTGTAAATTGTATAGTAGTGAGTTAAAAGTTATGTTCATGCTTGTTTCAAGACTTGCTGTTTAATTTACATTATTTTGATTATATTTTTATTTGTTTCTATATGTCATCCTTTTCTTGTCCTTTTAAAATGTTAGTAAACTCAACAATAGATAACAAATAGATATTCCTAGATAATAGAATTCAATTTACCGAGTTAGCTCATATTTCACATGGTTATAGAAAAAAATACAGATCTTAGGGGAGAGTCATAAAGTTTGGCGTCCCATAGGGCAGTGTGCTGGGACCTCTGTTGTTCTTAGTGTACATTAATGATATGCCTATGTCTACTGAATACCCTATGGTTCTATTTGCTGATGATAGCACAGTAATTATTGAATCCACTCAACCAGATCAATATAGAAATGAAATCTATGAAACCATAAAAAATATTATTACATGGATGGAAAAAAATAATTTGAATATTAATTTAGATAAAACAAAAATAATGCAATTTACACAAAGAATACCGGTTTCTAATTTAAATATATGCTTTAATTCTATTGCAATCGAGCACGTACAGTCGATTTAATTTCTCGGAGTTCACATCGCTAGCAATATGTCTTGGGAATCACATTAAATAGAAGTATGTAAAAAACTTTATAGGTTCTCTTTTGCACTAAATAAACCTGCAAAAATAGCTGATCGTAATACTGTACTGACTGCGTGTCATGGATTTGTCATGTCAACCTTACGATATGGGGTTATTTTCTGGGTCAATTCTTCGTACAGAGAAATACTCTTCAGAGCTCAAAAGAGATGCATTCGGGCTATCTATGGACTAAAACCTTCGGACAAATGTAAACCAATTTTTAAAAAATTTAAGATTAAGATATACAACAAGCTTCCACAGTACATACAGGAGCTTGAAGACAAAATGTTCAAAAGGACATTAATTCATTTTTTGGAAGAAAAGAGTTACTATAAAGTTGATGACTATTTAAATGATTGTTTTGATTAACTTTTGACATGCTGTATTTGTGTATTTGTTTGTTTTGTTCTTGGAAATTTAATTGACATTAATTTTTTTTTGACTGTATCTAAATATTTAATTCAATTCAATGTATGTACTTTATAATTTAGTTTAGATGACACTGTTTTTGTATAATTAGTTTGACTTGGTTTATATAAAATATATTTAATGAGAATTCGTATGCCTATAAATAACAATTTCAATTTCAATTTCAATTTCAAATGCAGAGGCACTAGATTTGAATTAATACGGTCTCGGTAAAGTTCCAATAAAACGCAGTTAAAATGTTTACGGAAGTAAATAAAAAAAAAAAATGTTAGTAATCGCGCTTTTCCTTTTTTCGACTTTCACTGACACATATAAATAAGATTTTCGAACGTAAACCACTCATAATATTGACGCGAGTGATTCAAAAATAGAGGTCCAGTTATCAACAGGCAAAAGTTATACATTCGTGTTTTAGCACCTCATATTCACCTGTACAATTCAAAACTTTTATATTCATCAACAGACGATTGTCAAGTTAACAACCAGAGTAAACGAGGTACGAAACATTTTGTCATCTCGTTATTTGTTAGCTCAAAAACTCCTAACTATGTATGGAAATTTTGAAACGAAAGCTTTGTTAATGTGAGTACTTAAAATATTACATAAAGAGAAATTTCGCGAAGTTGAGTTGTATTCTTCGTATGTCTAAATGTTAAATGCTGTAAGTTGTGAATAATATTTAGAATAGAATGATGACGTTTGAAATTATATCGGAACCCTTTTTGAACCATTGTGAAATGTATTATATTTTTGAAAGCTTATGCCCCTAAGCATTATCCTCAAAAATATGGCTTACTTTTTTTTAGTTTCTTTGTGACCAAAGAAAAGTTCTTTTTACAACATCAGCAAAAATGATATGTAGCTAAGCCTACTAGCAGCTAGTCGAAATTAAGAACAACTTCATTGAATAACCTGCAAGCTGGTTTTTAGTTGTTAGAAATAATTGAGACCAAAATAAATTATTTATATATTAATTGTATTATATTTCATTATTTATATTTATCTGCCTCGGTGGCGCAGCGGTTAGAGGGTCGCACTTTAAAGCAACGGCTGCGCCAGAGGTCCCGGGTTCGATCCCCGGGTCGAGCTACGAGTTTTTCTGTTCAGAAATTCACAAGGTAGCCCGGAGTTTGGATGTTGGGGGTGTTTCACCCCCGTGCTTCGGAAAGCACGTAAAGCCGCTGGTCCTGCGCCTGAACTCTCTCTGATCGTGTCAGATTGCTATTCCATCGGGCTATGAGAGTGCACCTGTGTTTGCGCACACACTTTTAAGCACTATAATATGTCCCGCGCACTCGGTTAGTCGTTGTGACTGGCCACTGTAGTCGAAATCGGGTAGAGGACAACTATTTATATTGCTGACAGCTACTTGATTTATGGTAATCCCATAAATTAAAAAATATGACTAATCATGAAGTAAACGGCCACCCAAAGGTTTAAGACCAATCCAAAAGCAAATGGTTACGGTTTGCTAAATTGAAAAGAATTCTCGCAAAAATACTTTATGCTTTTTTCAAGCTGTTATTATCAATATCGGATGATAAACACAAGAGCGTGGCAGCCAGCCAAACCCGGCTCTTAACCAAATCACAAGCAAAAAGCGATGAATCCTCGCACAATATGACACCGAAAATTTACATCACACATATTTTATGTAACACGTGAACCACAGCTGGAACGGGCCTAGAAAACTCTCTATCACTTCATTTATAATTGGAAGTAAGTTCAAAATCGTCGACCACTTTTGACAAAGAAACGCCATAAAGTTTTAAATAAAATAGTATTTATAGGGCTCCGTAGCCTAATGGCAAAAGACAGAACCCTTATAGTTTCGTAAAGTCTGTCTGTCTGTCCGTATTTTACAGCCAATTTATTCTGAAACTATAAGCATTGCATAGTCAAAACTTGGTAGGTAGTTGTAAATTGTTAACCGCTTTACGATTCTTATACAAAAAATAAAAAATAGTCCCCCCATTTAACTTTAAACTAAGCAAGCGTAAATTTTGAAAGAAATGCGTGATGTACATGCTTACAAATAGTTTCAACGAAAATTGTTTGAACAAGATCTAGCACATTTTCAACAACCGCAAACATATCTTTGTTCTTGATACAAACATAATAAAAAACATAGTTATATTTGCTGTTACAAAATATTGTGGTATTTTGGCTAAGTGGAAGTAAATGGATCCCTAATTCAGTTAAAGTTGGTACGGAACCCTCAGTGCGCGAGTCCGATGCGCACTTGTGTGTTTTTTTTTTGTGTAAAAATGTTTAAAAGATATAGTAAGTAAGTTGTAGACAATTTGCATCGATAAAAAGGAAAGAAAATAAAACAAAGCTGAATGCAAATGGAATTAAGTCCTTAAATATAAGCACGCACATATACAATATTTAGTAAGAGTGGAAACTTTGACGGAAGGGTAACGCCCAAACACTCAAAGCTTGGTTTCTTTTAGACGTAATCTAACTGCAAAACTTTAAAAAAAATACGCCACAATGTTTAGATACATACTAATTTAACATTAACATTAGCAGTCGTAATAGTCCCTCTAGCCGATTTCGACTACGGGGGCCAGTCACAACGACTAACCGACTGCGCGGGACATATTATAGTGCACAAGTATGTGCGCAAACACAGGTGCACTCTCTATTCCTTTCACTCTCATAGCCAGATGGGACAGCAATCTGACACAACCGGAGAGAGATCAGGCGCAGGACCAACGGCTTTACGTGCTTTCCGAGGCACGGGGGTGAAACACCGCCAACTTCCAAACTCCGGGCTATCCTGAGAATTTCTAACAGGAAAAATTAGGTACATAATTATTTTTGGCCCGACCCGGGGACTGAACCTGGGATATCTGGCGCAGCCACCCTATAAAGTGTGACCCTCTAACCATTGCGCCACCGAGGCTGTTAAACATTACAGACCATTAGTCGGGATAGAACCATCTTTCTCTATATAAGTTATACAAAAGCGTCGATTCAATCAGTATTCGTCATTCAAACGGCCCATGCTTATCACATGAAAAAGAAAACTCCCGACGTCCGTATTAAATCGAAATTAACCTAGAAATATTATCATAAATCACTTCACAAACAATATTCAAGGAGAAAAAAACGGACAGTCCTCACACGCTTCACATACGGAAAACTATTGTAAAACCAGTCATACATTTATTCATGAATTGTCTCGATTGCTACTATTGTCATACACATCTGCAAACTTACAAAAACAAGCGTATTGGATCTTATCTTTTTCATAATACAAATCGGATTGGAATATTTCGAGTTTTAAACCGATTTGCAGTTAAAGATATTCATATTTCGAATAACAGAAAGGCCAATATCGTTTGTTATAAAACTGGGAGTAATTTGGGAAGTTATGGAGTAGTCGTTAATAAGTTCTTTTAGGGGATTTCGGGGTGTGCCGAGCGAACTATAGTTTGATAGCGGGATGTGTCCATATGACCTTTACGGCTTTTTAACTATTTCTAACGGCCATGACTTTTTATTGCTTTTCTGAAGCGTCTTTGTGTATTTTCTTGCTCTTCAAACGATTTATTTGCCACTGTTTCCAAAGAATAAGTTACAAGATGGATTTTTTAAATTTAATTATTCAGTTCAATTCATTTTCATTTAGTTTCATTTTAAATCAAAATAAATACAAGTCACCGTAAAAAAATAAATACAAGTCATTCACTGTGGTCGCAAATTAGGCGCTTGCAAGTTAAGTTGCGCATGCACCATTAAGCGTATCAGATTTTATAGCTGCACTATACTTCACACTGCTGCTTACAATAAAAAAGCACTTAAATCATGTGTCCTTAAACTGTCATTAATAATAGAACAACAAACGATCAAGTTGAAATAAGATATATAAACTCGGCAGACCGATTCGCAACTCTTCCCAACATCAATACAAGCCATACTGCTAATCAATAGTATATCACTAAAACCTTCAATATCAATGCAAACTTAATATTATTCAACAGCACTACTGTATGGAATGTTAGTTTAAAGCGCCTTGAGTTGAGAACGAATAACAGCGCCATCTGTCTCTATTATAGTGAAAGAGGTTTGGTCACTAGACTTTTATGTAGAGACTAGCGGTCCCCCGCGACTTCGTCCGCGCGTTTTGAGTTTGCTCCCTCCCCTCCCGTCGCAGCGTGATGTTTTATATCCTAAAGCCTTTCTCAATAAATAAGCTATCTAACACAGAAATATTTTTTCAAATTGGTTCAGCAGTTCCTGAGATAAGCGCGTTCAAATCAACAACCTCTTCAGCTTTATAATTTCAGCTTATATTAGCGCAAGCGCACGTTGCACTTAAGCTGCGAACATTATTTTGGTGCGGGGTTATGTTGAAACTGTGATAGCTCCTAAGATATTTATTGGAATCAAATGATATAAAGGGCAACTTGGTTCTAAATGAAATGCTCGTGATGATGAATGTATTTATTTTGATAAGAATAAATACCTGTGTGTATAATACACCTCTAAAAATAATGCATTATTTTTTTACAAATTTATTAACATAAAAAAGGTTGTAGTAAGTCAACCATAAAAGATAGACATATGCTGTCGCGGACTTTATTATAGAACTTTTTATGCTGAACAATCCTGTCATACATGATTTTTGTGTAATTTAGGCGGTTTCCGCAGCGTATGCAGCGGAAGATCTCAAAAGGAATATCTTTCTCCCGTTTTCGCAACATTTTTCATTTCTGCTGTGGCCTTATGAGTCGTATCTTTATGTTATATAGCCTAAAGCCTTCCTCGATAAATGGACTATCCAACGTTAAAATAATTTTCCAAATCGGGCCAGTAGTTTTTGAGATTAGCGCGTTCAAACAAACAAACAAACAAACAAACTCTTCAGCTTTATAATATTAGTATAGATTTGGACTCCATTTTCGGTTCGGAGAGGTTGTTTATTTTTAAGAATAGAAGTGTTGGGGACTTCTTTATAATGGGTGCGTTATTGAAATCCTAAAATCATTATAACTTCCTATTTTTGCGTGTGGAAAACAAACTACACTAAAACTATAATTGATAATTGAAAACTATAGTGTTGCCTAACAGGAATTTGTACTGCTAACTGAGGAGTAAGATCTTTACAGAAAATTAAAGTCGCACTGGTTGCATCCGACCACAGTGGTCAATCTTAACTGAGATTAGCCATCAGGGCGGAACAATAAATAAATAAATAAATATTGGACACCAATCACAGACATTGCTCTAATCTCAAAGTAAATAAAGTAGCTAATACACTTGTGTTATGGAAGTCAGACAACGGTGGTACCACAACACCCAGAGCCGAGACAATATAGAAGAAGATGAAATAAGAAACCAAAAATTTGCGCACGGGCGGGACTTGAACCAGCAACCTTTTGGCAGACCGGGCCAAATGCTCTTACGAATTGAGCCACCGTGCTGTCAGTCCGACCCTGCGAAATTTGTGGTTTCTTATGAAAACGTCAATTGCGTGACGCTTAGCGCCATCTAGCCGTCTGTTTATGAAACAGATGGCCCAAGCAGTTATTCTTTAATAACTGCTACTTTACGCTGACGGGCTAAAAATTTGCTTTTTGGTTTTTTATTTTATATTTATGAATATAAAATATGACACTGTGAGTGTTAGTTAAAAAAACATTCTAAAGCATAATATAGAAGAATTTTGATTTCTATATTGACTCGACCGGGATTCGAACCCGGAACCTCAGAGCGACAACGCCTTGAAAGCCAGCGTGCTTAGACACTACACCACGGAGGTCGTCGACCATTAACATAACATTGTTTTTAGTATTCAAGTGTGTGCGCATAACACAAGCACGGTAATATTTAGTCTATCAGTATTGTAACTGGCCCGTGTCCTTGAAAAAAGACCTACAGCAGCACAGTACGTTAGCATGCGATAGGGCTGTCGCCCACCTACAGCGTTTTATTTTATTGCATCTGCCTACTTTGAGTTTTTATCTAGTTTTGAGATTGTAAATTTATTACTTTTTATTTATTTATGTGTTAGTACAGATACTAATTGATAAATAAATAAAAACAATATGAAATATTAATATGATAACATAAAATACTTCGTGAATTGAATAGAAAGTGTTCAATAAAAATACAAGTTTATTTTATTTTATTGGTAGATAGATTTATTAAATAATCATGTTTATTTTTATCTGTTTGATTATGACAAATCGGTCTTATAAATTTGCGACCAAAAAATATTTGCGCCTTGCCTGAGATGTACGAAATGGTTTATTATTATATTTTAGTGTATAAAAATCCGCATTCTAATATAAAGTAACAAAAACAGCACAATATATTCTACTTGCCGTATTAAATAGCTACTTGTACTTATTTCCACTTATTTCTAGTAAAAAATCGCGCGGTTACTGATTAAAAACCAACACACCGTCCGGTCGTCACTGCGGCACGTCCGCGACTGTAGCATGCCGAGCGCATGCCGACATCCGAGCGAGTAGGTATAGCTCGCGCGTCGTCCGTTTGTTTGAAGTTACAATACTGATAGATAATATTACCGTGACACAAGGGTACTCTCTGTTCTTTGAATCTCATATTTCGGTGAGCCGTCAGATCCGACATGGTCGGTGAGAGATCAGGCGCAGGACCAACGGCTTTACGTACTTTCCGAGGCACGGGAATGTTATAACCACTAACTTCCTAACTCCGAATTGATTCCGACTATTTTCAAGACAGAAAACCCCAGAAAAAATTTCAGGCCATGATTCGAACCCAGGACCTCTTAGGTTGCAATCATTGTTACTAAATGAGGCAGTCCACCTATTACTCGTATACATTAAGTCTTAACCTTAACCTTAACCTTAACCTTAACCTAGAAATTGTTTTCTAAAGTCCTGGTAGGCATAAATAAAGTCTTAACCTAAAATCTTGGTAGGTAAGCTTTAAATCCTTTTTTTTTCCTCGAGAATTGCCTTACACATACTATGCCAGCAGCAGGGCCACTGAAACCTGACAGTTTCGACCGGTGCCATTAGTGAGCAGAGAGCCACGAGCTAGCACCCTGGGCATTAGCACTAGGCATTCTTCCACCCTCCGGCTGTGGCTCGCTTGGCAACAAGCTCCACCCGGCTTCAGGGGTAGGGGGATTAACTTGTAAACTTAAATCCATATACTCAACTTCATACAATACCCACCTTTTTATAGTTATATAAATAACATTCTTATAGAAATAAAATGCCCGATGGCTTTCTACAGATGATTTATTTTTATTTTCCCAGTTTTGGACACAAAAGGAACTTTAGAAAAAATGATGTAAAGAGCTTAAATAAATATCGTCTAAACATCTTTATGGCAGCCTTTTACTCTCTCTGCTTTTTTTTAAAATCATCCCCGTTCATTCAATCCGTCGCTCCTTTCATTTATACCTTCCACTCACTTGTCTGCATTCCGTTTTACCAACCAAATACTAGCATTCCCACATTCATGTTTGTGACGTTACCAGGGCAAGTTTTGCGACCTAATAATATAGTGCGCAGAATGTTTTTAAGCTACTTCCGAAAGTTCCATCGAATTAGTTAAACTGTGAAGGTCTGAGTATACACAAGCCGTGTTTCCTTAGTAAAAAAAATGATTTTTTTTTACGAGTGTTACCTTTTTTAGACCATGCGAGAATCGCCCTCTAGGAAAAAAGTATCTTAAGTAAAGTATAGTTGTAACTCGTATAACAGTATGTTATCCGACGACTTATTTTATTATGGAATTTTTAGGCTACCGTAGCTGAATGGCAAAAAACGAAATCATTATAGTTTCGACAATTCTATCTGTCTGTCCGTATGTCACAACTACTTTATTCTGAAAATATTAGCATAACACAGATGAAACTTGGTAGGTAGGTCCTGCTAACTACATAACGACTCCCATGCAAAAAATAAAGACGTTTGAGGGGGCTCCCTCATGTATTATAATTATACAAGAAACTATATAGGCGTGACTACTGGGGAAGCGGATATATTCGCGATGACCGAAACGAGTGGCAACGAGTCAATTCAGGATGCAGAGTTAATACCAACTGGATACACAATAATGCGGTGCGATCGAGTCGACGGGCGGAAACAAGGAGGCGCGTGTTTAGTGGCCACACCGCGCTTCGAACTACGGCGAGTGCCGATCCCGGGTGACGTCATAATAGATAATCATCTGTTTGAACTGGACAGTGCTACTGTTTACCTAAATAGGTTTTTTTTGTTTTTATGTTGTGTTGTTTATATTCCGACCAGTAGTAGCGATACGGAGTATATGATTATGTTTAGGATAATTGAAAAATATTGCAAAATGTATAGCGCAGTATTAGTTATAGGAGACTTTAATTTATATTCATGCTCAACAAACATCACGTATTATTATGAGTACTTTCGAAGTTACTGTGAATTCACTCAAAGCAACCATTTAGTAAATAATATGGGGAGGTGTTTAGATCTCTTATTGAGTACATAGTGTGACGATAGGGTACAGGCGAGCGCGGCGGCTCCGCTGGTCGTCCCCGACCCGCTGCACCCCGCACTCGCGGTGACAGTGCGGCCGGCCGCGGCGCCGGAGCCCCGAGCAGCCGAACGCGAACCAAATGAGCACGAACGTAATAATGCGGAGGAAGCGACGGCACAATGGAACTTTAAGAAGGCAAACTTCGCATATTTGTAACGTGGCAATTGTGGCTATAGATTGGTCTACCATATGGAACTTAGATTTAGATGAAAGCGTATGTTTTTTCTATGAAGTATTAAATAAAACAATAGACGAATACGTTCCGAGAAAAAGGCGTAAGACAGAGACTTTTAGGTACACTTATCCCGAGTGGTATACGCCCGGAATAATTCGGGAATTAGCACTTAAAGCTAAGCTTCATAGGCGTTTTAAATTGGAAAATAAGCGAGGGAGTGGAATAACGAGGATGGTCCCGGTGCCGCAGGGAGGTTCATTGTTAGAAGCGGAGGGTTGTAGACCGGTGGCTGTGTTATGCACACCAGCTAAGGTATTTGAGTATGCTATAAATAAAAACTTGTACGCGCAAGTAAGCGCTCAACTTACGGACGCACAGCACGGCTTCCGGCTGGCGCGTAGTACAACTAGCAACCTCTTAAACTACATGATGGATGTGTTGCCAGCCGTAGATGAAGGGGTCCAGGTTGAAGCAGCCTATTTTGATTATAAAAAAGCCTTTGACCTCGTAGATAACGAAGTGTTACTAAAAAAAAATGGCAAGTTTTGGTTTTACTCCACATCTTTTGCTTTTATTTGCCAGCTATATGAGAGATAGGCAGCAATATGTGGAATACGCTGGTTATAGATCTAAACCGTACGACACTAGGTCAGCTGCTAGTCAAGGTAGTAATCTCGGACCTTTTGAGTTTATTTTAATGGTAAATGACTTACCAGAGGTGGTACAGGACTCTAAATGTTTGCACTTTGCTGATGACCTAAAGTTGTACATCACGGTCAGAAGCCCAGAGGACCGTACAAAATTACAAAACGATATAAATAGAGTAGTAGCTTGGAGTGAGGAGAACAGGTTGCGGTTTAATAATTCCAAATGTGTTACCATTACTTTTACGCGCGCACGCAGTCCCGTTCAACACACATATGAAGTCGCAGGAATCGCTTTGAACAGAGTGTACGAACTCAGGGATCTAGGTGTGCAACTTACTGCAGGGCTTTCATTTAGCAATCATATAGAACAAATATGTAAAAATGGCATATCGCAACTTAGGATTTATTTTACGCACGGCTCACGGATTTAAAAACATAAAAGCAACTGTAGTATTGTACAACGCATTTGTTAGAAGCCATCTTGAGAGTAACTCAATGGTATGGTCGCCGCACGAAGCTAATTATACATTGATGCTTGAACGGATAGAAAATAAGTTTGTCAGGTATTTGTATTGGAAACAGTATGGGGTTTATCCGTTCTATCCGTTGATGTATCCCAACTTATTCGTTCTGGGTATGGTCAGTATAATTACTGGCGGTGCGGAGACACCTCGCACTAATGGTTTATATTTTCCATTTGATAAGAAGAAAGGTTAGTAACCCGCAATTACTGGAGAATATATTTTTTAATGTACCAGATAGGTACGCGGAGCGGAGGCGCCGCCTGCGGCTGCTGGCGGAGCCGAGCGCGCGCACCAAACTGATAAAGGAAGCCCCGTTTACTCGCGCTACACGATATATCAACTTATTACCGAACGATATAGACCTTTTTAGTTGTTCTCTGAGTGAGTTCACACGAGCTGCGTTAAATATTATTTGCTACACATAGATTTCTTATATACATAGTTATAATAGCAGATTATATTCTCATTCACTTATAATATCGCATTGGGTGTTATGTTATCCTGTAATGATAGATATAAGTTTGGAAATAATAAATAAATAAATCAATTTTTTTTTGCTCGAATCTAGGCATCTGGGATGTCTATAGATAGGTCTTTTATAATGACATCGAGGTTCTTACAACCATTTTATTTGAGAGTCAAACGTTTGTAAGACGACTCGCACTTGGCCAGTTTTTTATTCTTACAAACAAAATAATAATTGTAACTTATAAAATATTCAACTGTTAAAGTAAATGTTTGTTCGGCAGTAAGATTATTATCGTAAATTAATGGATTGGAATAATACTAAATTATAACCTTTAATCTCAGATTTAGTACTAGCTGAGCTCATAAATTTACAATGTAACTTTTATTAATTGTCTTGAGACAATTAATGATGACAAAAGGTTGTTTGATTGACAGATTGGCGTTCTAATTGACTTATAAAAAAGGGTCATAATTTTTTTATGTTAATTTGGAAGAAAAGAAAGAATTTGGCTGTCAAAATGCTTTCATGCATATTGTTTTTCCTAAAGTTGTTACATAGGGACTTCCAACGCCCTACATGGTCGATGTACGACGGTGCAGGGCCACTATTTTTAACCGACTTCAAAAAGGAGGAGGTTATCAATTCGACTGTATGTGTTTTTTGTGGTTGTGTTACCTCATATCACAGTAATGTGTGGACCGATTTGAAAAAAAAATCGCTAACCTAGAGGTTATACCTTCTAGTTGGTCCCATTGTTGCCAAATCGGGATCTGATAATGGGATCTTGGTGCAATCGAGGGCAACCGTCAAATTTTAAACTCACGTTTAGTGTTTTTTTAGTAGAATCTTACTGTTGACGTGTTGTTAAGTCTGATATTCAACATTGAGCATTGGAGCTGAACTGATTGTGGAACTCCTTAACGCTTAGGAGTTCAGTGATTTTAATGTCAGACTCATTGCTGTAGTATGTACGATTTCGCGTATGAAAATTTAGTATTATTCCTCATTCGAGTGGCGGGACTCGAACCAGCAACTTGTTGGCTAACTGGGCCAAACGCTCTACCAATTGAGCAACCCTGCTGTCGGTCCGACTGTGCGAAATTTCAAGTCTCTTATGGACACGTCATTACACGTGACGATAGCGACATCGACCCGTCGGTTTATGCTACAGTGGGCCAAGTAGTTATTCATTATAGAATAAATTCCACTTAGAAAGTGATAACGGTTCGCTATCCAAGTCGTTTTTAGAATGTTTTAACACTGAGTGTCATATTTAATTTCGTTTATTTATAAGACGACATGACCAATGACAGATATGGCGCAAGACCAATGGTTTAGTGTGCTTTCCGAGACGTGGGGGTGTCGTTACCACCACCTTCCTGCCTCCGAGCTATTTCCGAGTCTTTTCAAAATATAAAAACTCAAAAACAAGTTTTGGCCATACCCGAGATTTGAACCCGGGACCTCTTGGGAAGTGACCAGTGAACAAATTTCTCAAATGAGTATATGATAAGGGTAGACAAAGGGTTCCCTTTGTCTGTGCAATGCGTTCTTGCGTTGAATGTCATGTGCATTTCTGGGAATAAAAATTCATAAAATTCATGAGCAAAAGGCTGAATTTGGCTCAACGTATGACGACAAGGGCAAGTGATAATAAGACTAGAAATAAAAATTGGCTACTTAGCGCGAGAAATGAGACGAATATTACGGAAACGCTCGGCAAGAAAAGTAATGGGAAGGTTATTATTAGCGAATTCTCTATCATTTTTTCTTGTTGAAGGCTGTCTCTTGACCTCTGGTAATTTGTTAATGTTTTTCGAAAGATAAGTTGTATTAAACGTAAATGCCAAATTGATAAAGTTCTAAATAAAGTATTATAGTAAATAACTGAAACTTTTACTCATACAAAATGTTTCTCTCATTTGTTAGGCACACGATGATCCCGATACTAATCAGCCCCGTATGTTTAATTAGTTCTGTAATAGTGTACTTATAGACTAAACCGCATACTCAGTGAGTGACTTATGTAACCCCAGTATATAACTAAATCACAAATTAACTTTAAAATTATGATTCATATGTTCAATAAATCATAATTTATACAGCTTTAAACTTTGCTGTGGCAATGTATGTCCACCATGTTGAATGTAACTCGGCTGTGATATTAAAATTATTTGGATTTATCTTAAGAATTAATCTAAAAAATATGTATCATTGTAAATTAATGATTTGAAGATTATTGGGACACTTATTAGATTTTTATGTCTCCGTATAACAAATGTTTCCCACTGTATTTCTACAGTAGTTCAGGGCTATGTTTTTTTTAATATTTTCATTTAATTATTTTTAGTTTCATAAAGATGAAATAAGAAATCAAACATTTGCGTACGGGCGGGACTTGAACCAGCAACCTTTTGGCTGACCGGGCCAAACGCTCTTACAAACTGAGCTACCGTGCTGTCAGTCCGACCCGGCCAAATTTGTGGTTTTTTATGAATACGTCGTTGCGAGACACTTAGCGCCATCTTGAAGTGCTGTTAAAGCGCTGTTCATCCTTTACGCTCATCCGGACAAATCAAAAGTTCAGGAATTGCCGCGTACCTCCGCGCCATGTGCCGGGTTAAACGGTTCGCAGCTCTCGCCATGTTCCTAACCAAAAATGATAAGAAACGTGAGTAGTTTTTTTCTCTTTGACCCCTTACACACTGTGACTTTTAGCATCGATGCTAAAAGCACAGAATAAATAGTAGTAGTAGTAGTCCCCCTAGCCGATTTCGACTACGGTGGCCAGTCACAACGACTAACCGACTGCGCGGGACATATTATAGTGCACAAGTGTGTGCGCAAACACAGGTGCACTCTCTATCCCTTTCACTCTCATAGCCCGATGGGATAGCTATCTGACACGACCGGAGGGAGATCAGGCGCAGGACCGAACTCCAGGCTACCCTAAGAATTTTTGAACAGAAAAACCCAGGTATGTATTTTTGGCCCGACCCGGGGATCGAACTCGGTACCTCTGGCACAGCCGTCGCTTTAAAGTGCGACTCTCTTACCGCTGCGCCACCGAGGCAGTTAAATAATAGTAATACATACAGAATGAACACTCACCTCCCCAGTCCGACTTACCTCACCCCCGGATGGACTGGTATGTGCCATGTTTGTTTGTTTTTACAGTTGACGTATAAGATGCGGTCATGGCACCGGCGGTCATTTATTGCGGTCATTAATTAGATTTTTGTTATTTTCATGACTTTTCCATCAATATAATGGTGTGCAGTGAAAGAAAAGATTTGTCGTTGTGTATGTTGTAAATCGAAAGTCGTGATTTTACTGTATTACCTAGAGATTAGTGTGTGGCGTCTTCGTTCGAATTTGCAAAGTTTTTTTTTTTGTTACTATTATCGCATAGACAGAACCTGTCTCCGACACATCTTATACCTAGTCTAACCATAAATATTGTCACAAAGAAAATATGTTTTTTTTAAATACAAATAATATTTATTACTTTTACAGTGTGTTAGTTTTATACATAAATATAAAACAATTTAAAATATAAAAAGCTTATTCGAAGTGGTCTCCATTGGCTGCAATACAGTCCTTTAAACGTTGAGGCCAGTTATCTATAGAAACACGCACTCTTTCCATGAGAAAATTCTACACTGCCAATCGTATGGATTGTTTTAGGGACTCCAAATTATCATGGCGTTTAGAGCAAGCCGTACTCTCTAAAACTGACTATAAATCATAATCCAGCGGATGAAGATTGGGACTAGACGACGGGCAGTCTTTCTTCAGTCCAGTTTCAGTTTAGCTTGTCCAGTTCAGCTCTGATGAAGTCCGAAACGCTTCTAACCAAGACTGCGTGGACCAAGCTTTATGACCCGGCGCCGAGTCTTGTTGAAAATACCATGCTTGGTTATTGAGCATAGTTTGTTAAGGGGCTTAACTACCTTCTCAAGAATGGTATCTTGATACACTTGTGCCGATGTTTTGATACCTTTTTTATAAAGAAATATGGCTCAGTCACTCCTTCATAGCTAACACCCCACCAAACCATCACTGAAGTCAGGTAATGATACAAATACAAATATACAAAATAATTTATTTTTCAAAAGTTAATAATACAATTATGTTACACATGCCATACAATGCCCACGTTGCACTCTGCCGACTAATAAGGAAGCTTCTTTATAGGTTTGAGCATAACTACAATCATTTATTTGTTAAAATGATGCTAAATTGTAAAAGTTTTCTCATCCGTAAACAACATTTTTCTGTGACCTCTCTTTGCGTACCGCTTCAGTAGTTTTTTCGATTTTACCACGAAATATATAAATTCGTAAGGAGGTCGCTTAGGACCAGAAGTAGGACATAGGATACTTTATATCCCGTTCGACGAGGCCAGAGTTGGGGTGGGAGAGGACCGGGGCTGAGTGGTGGGATGGTAACTTAGAACTCGGAGAAGAATATAGGATACTTTTTATCCCGTTCGCTGGGGCTAAGGCTGGGTCGGGACGGGGTCGAGGTCCTAAGTCCAAGGCTTTACAACCAAATTTATAAGGTACTACATTTTTACAAGATGAACTATCATGAGTGTAAATCAGTTCTTAATCGATGGCTACATACACTTAGCTACGATGATATTTAAAACCATATTAATCTCACTTAATATTTTGGCATCCTTCACTCATTACTTATCACATTACGCACAAACTTTTCTATGCACCCTTACACATGCACATTTGCCTACATGCATGCAGGCTTGCACACAGACACACACACACACACACACATGCATTTTTTTTACGCTTTAAGATTCTACGCTCTTTTTTACGCTTCATATGTGAAACTTTAACCAAAAAAAATTTTTTTGACAAACCTATGCGTGTGGGGTGTCATTGGATAGGTTTTATTTTAAAACAAAATAGAGGTTTCTAAAACCATTTTCTCTAAAAGTCTAACGTTTGCGAGATATTGGAAAAATAGGCGCTTCCAAAGTGGAAAAATAGGCGCCTTCAACTTCTAAACTAAACCGGTGTAAATTTTGAAAAAAAATACGTAATATAGATCGTAACAAATACTTTTAACGAAAATTGGTTTGGACGGGATCAAACTAGTAGTTTTTGAGATATAGTACATTTTCATTAACCGCAAACATAACTTTGTTTTTCATACAACGAAATATTGTGTTATTTTCGCTTAGTGAAAGTAAGTGGATCCCTAATTCAGTTAAAGTTGGCACGGAACCCTCAGTGGGCGAGTCCGACACGCACTTAGCCGGTTTTTTGAATTTGACAGTGTTAGTTCTGATTTATGCCGTTGGTCAGAAGATACATGTCGCACTACTATTTTTTATGATTATACTATTTTTGACCTGAAAAAAAAAAACACGATTTCCGTATTGGATAATCTGATATCGCGCTACATTCAGTTTGTGATTAAAATAGAAAAGAAAGCAAAATTCCATTGCCTATTTTAGAAAAAAAAACTGAATTGATATCACCAATCACCAATATCAGTCAGTGTCATCTTTTCATATTTGCTTTGATATTTGCGTCATAACTTTTTTACTGATATAATATTTTTTTCATACCCTTCACCTTCATTTTGAATTTTACAACTAATACTTATTCCATTTCTACGAGATACTAAGTATTTAAGGTTGAATAATTTCCATGAAGAAGAATTCACACATACGAGGGTCAAACTGAAAGTTCTTAGAAAATCAAAAACTGATTACATTAGCCAGTTATTAGTTTTATTATATCTTTTCAAAATATTGTCCATTGACGTCAATACACCGCTGCATGCGATGGAACCACTGGGAAAAGCACTTTGCCCACTCGTCCTTAGGGGTCTCTTCAATGGTATCGCGATACGCAGCCACCGCTTCTTCAGCATTCATAAACCGCTTTCCTTTAAGTTTTTCTTTAATTTTTGGAAATAAATAAAAATCACAAGGCGCGAGGTCGGGGCCATACGGCGGGTGACCCAGTAATTCAACGTTTGATGTCGCCAAATAGTCGATCGTTCGCTTGGCGGTGTGCGACGAGGCGTTGTCGTGGTGAAGGAGGATCCTACTGCGAGGTCGTTTCTCTCGAACTTTTTCCAAGACAAGTGGCAAACAATTGGTAGTGTACCATTCTGCAGAAACTGTTTTTTGATCCTCTAACACAATTGTTGCGAAATGACCTATCCTTCCAAAGAACGAGGCCACCATTTTTTTCCCGCACTTCGATCTCTCTTCACTTTAGTTGGCAACTCCTCGAAAGGAAACACCCACTGAGCAGATTGTCTTTTGGTTTCAGGATCATAACAGTAAATCCAGCTTTCGTCACCTGTTAGTATGTCGAACACAGCATTTGAGTCACCTCCGTTAAATCTTTCAATCATTTTACGGCACCAATCCACACGATGGAGTTTTTGAGCCTTAGTCAAATTATGAGGTATCCACCGGGCGCAAAGCTTCCTGACCGCTAAATGTTCGTGGAGGATTTTGTGCACTTGACTCATACCGATGCCTAAGCTTGTCCGAATCTGCTGATAGGTCACTCTTTTGTCAGTCTCTATCATACGCCGCACAACACAGATGTTATTTTCAGTCGTCACCGTAGAAGGCCGTCCCTCACGTACATCATCAGTGAGATTAGTGCGACCACGTTTAAACTCATTAAACCAGTTGTAAACAGTCGCACGAGATGGGGCTTCATCGTGAAAGGCCAATCGTAGTCTATCATAACTTTCTTGTTGACTTAAATGACATCGAAAGTCATAAAAAATCATTGCACGAAAATTTTCTCGTGTTAAATTCATGTTGACGTGACACAGACAATTTTCAATTTGCCGCCAAATCGTAAAACAAATGACAAATGAATGAAATATATACTCAGTAATATTGGCAAAGAGTTCTATTTTCAAATTTTAGAATATTTTTTTTATTATATTGTTTATAAGTGGCCAGTTCTAAGAACTTTCAGTTTGACCCTCGTATTAAAATCTCCAGATTTTCTTTCAAGAAACTCAATGAGAGTGCTTAGCAAGTTATTCTTTATACGAGTAAAAAGTGCCTTTCTTCTATGCCTCTGATAAATGGGAACTTCCAACAAACACGAAACATAAGTCATCCGAAAATCCAAAAGATACAAAATACCAAAATTGAGAAGAAATTCAGGAGTTTACTGGTGCGCCATGCTTTTTCTGGTTTTCTTCTCTAGTTACACGCTGGCAAGTTTTGCAGCAGTATGCTATAAGGAAGGAGCGGGAAAGTATGATTGGTTTGCGGTAATAACGCAGCTTTTCTACCCACATGAAGAATTTTATTCATGTGGGTAGATGAAAGACTTTATTTAGTGGAGTTATTAAACATTTTGTAATATGATTTTATAAAAGCGAGTAATAAACGTTTACATAAGTGTATTGAAGTGTATTTTTCTACATCGCATTTTTTTACAATATTTGTGCAATGGTTTTAACACATTTACTGTCCATGCATTACATGTAATGCACTGACGAGTTTGCTCGGTACGTCAGTGCATCATATCATACACTTATCACAAATAATAAAAGTGAAGTTTATATGTCTGGGCATTTCATATAATAATGCTCAACTGTTTTCACATTGCCTTGGGACAGTCAAAATGCTAAGAATCCACATACAGGAAATAATACAAGAAAATTATAAGTACTAGATATGCAGTAAATTATACTAAAAACCTTATTTGGAAAGTCTACAATTAAATACGCTTATCTCGTCCATTTCGTATCGAGGTCAACGCCGCTTAACCACTTTTCAACGAAATTCGCTTGCACAATCAACACAAAAATTACACTTCAATCAAATAATGACGCAAGGTGCAAAAGGACAGAGTCCTCTAAAAATAATATTTTAGGGCCATTATTATATTCCATCCATAACAAAGTCAATTTATTGTTTTATTAATCTTTGCTGCATATTACAAGACAATGGCCAACGCAATCGGGACAAAACAAAACGTAAGAACACGAGAGATATTCTTTCGTTAATTGATTTTCTCAAGGGTCATTATGTGAGGTGCGCGTTATTGCGAATGGCAGATTCATAATCAAAGATAGATAGGGAGGGGATGGTATTGATGTTATGCTATTTTCATTTGTCATTTCCTTTGTGATTGTGGTGATTTGATTGGTTTAGTGAGAGGACACTCAAAAAAAAAGGGAAATTTTATATCCACACTTTATATCCTAGCAAACCCAGGGAGCTGTTATCGCTCATGGAATCAATGGAAATAAAAGTAGTATTCTTCTATAATTTGTATTAAATCACCACAAACAAAAGGTTTTTTCTCGTTTGTCGCGAGTTAACAACATTTTCAATTAAATTGATTAATTTACTTATAAAGTTCTAGAGGCGTTGAATAAAAAAGAACACACACACACACGCACACATAATTTAATATTATATCGCCGTTGATTTTTTGAATAAAAGAAAAGTAAAAAAGGGAGCACACAAGCGTCTTCCACGTATGAAGTTCCAAGCGGCCCTGCATGCGTCAGGCATTTCTGCTGACTACGCAATTGCACTTTGCACGCTAACTACCAGCCAGCGGTCGCAGGTTCGAATCTTTAAAGGGGCAATTGCTTATGTGATGAGCACGAACATTTGTACCTAAGTCATGGATGTATATTATGTATTTCAGTTTTTAAGGGTGACGCCACCGTCATAATCGTTGTCTGGTATTCGTAGGATATGGACCAAAATTCCTTACTCCGAAACCAGAAACAATTGTGTGTTGTTGGCGCATATTTATTATTCACTTAGATACGTTAAGTACCAATGTTTTTTTTACGATGAAGTGTAGTAGAAATACAATAACTCCTCTCATAATTTACAACGTAACCACAAAATATAGATACTCGTGATAACGTCCCAAACCCAGCACTATTATTGCTATAACGAGCAGAGAGAAAATAATAATCTTTAACAGTCACAGGTAAAAATCAACGGCCTATTTCGTTCTTGTTTATTTTGTTGTTGTATTCGTCAATTAGCTACTATTTAAGTAAGTATGATGAACTGTTTTTCTAATTTAAAAAAATGTACTCAATAACTATTTTTGCAGAATTTGTCAGTTTAGTTTTCATTATTTGAGTGCCGACTTAAATATTACTACAAACGACTATTTATTTCCAGACTAGAGTATTTCACCACAGAACTTATATATTATTTATCAATCGGTAACGAATTTAAACAATTCCGATCGTACCTACCTTGTACAAGAACGTAACTTAGAACCTGCCGCAAAGGCCTGAAGGTTTACTTTGAAATTTGCCGTACCGTAGATCAAGCGCAGTACTGCCAGTCACACCACTGTAGTTTCCTGTCTCCAATCTGATTTTTAGTAATATCGAGACGGAAAAACCCAGAAAGTCACCTATCTAAAACACGTTTCGGGCTTCGAATCAGGGTCCTATTACAAAAACAACTCTTGTAAATCTTGGTTTATTTTCCCACTATCATAATGTATAGTGAGAATGTAAACACTACCTATGTCTATGTAGTGAAAAATATAAAGGGTATTTTTTCTGCCATCATTTAACGTAATGTTTGTTTGACCATTTTTACTGTGTGACTAGCATAATGACGCTTTGGCCGACTGTAATTCAGTATGTTTACTGTTAAATAAATGAAATTGAAGGGTGAAAATACAGGGTTTCCTTAAAACACATAGTCACTAAACCAGAATCTCTGCCCTTAATTGCTTTCAGTCGCTTCGGACGCTTAAAGTCACAACCCTATCCATCCAACGTATGTTTTCGTGGAAGTTATCCAAATATATTTTCCTACTACTGATCGGATCAACACAAGCAAACAAGCAAATAGGCCTCAGCAAGCACAATTATACTTTATTTCTGTCAATCACATTGATGTTGAGGGCAATTATGTCGTTGCTCTGGCCAAGGGCTAGAAAATATAGATTTTGTTTTATTGTAAACAAATTAAAAGCGTGCTGTTCAAACAAATACCTTCAAAATACACATGTCAGTAATATTTATCATTATAACACAGCAACTGTTGACAAATAGTCGTTTGTCTAGTAAAGGAAAAGCCTCAAAATTCCGTCCTCACCAAGTTATACGGTTACCATGAAAAATGGGAAAAAAATCAAATACGTACCGAAAGATGCATACGCAACTTTAACGTCTATAAATTTTCTTCTACGGCTGTTCTCTTTGACGACTCTCAGCCGCGAAAATAGGAAGTTGAAAATATCCTACTCATGGCCAACAAGGGTATTTATAATAGCAACAATTGTCATTGCTATGGCACTGGTGTCCGTTGGCAAAGTCCAGAAATACTTAAACTACGCCAGCGATCATAAATTCAGCATCAAATTCACGGATGCTTTGCAGATCACCTACATAATTCAATTTATTCATTATTGTGTTGACTTGAAATACGTTTTCGAATTCGGGGGATACACTAGCTTGAAATATTTCAAGCTGTATGAGCAAATTGATGAGATCCTTGGAATGACTTACAACAACATTGTCAAATCTAAAGTGTTAATTGCAACACTTTCTGTGTGCACACTTGTTATTGTTTCATCGATTTTGGATTTCGAAGCTTGGTCTATCTTCAATGGGACTGCTCAACATGCTTTATACTCGATCGACTATGTCTTTTTCTTCATGAACACCCTGACCATCATTGACATGTGTGCCAATGTAATCCAGGTTGAGTTTAGACTGAACACAATTGCGGATATCTTGCAAGACCTCTATTCGGCTACTAACAACTCCTTGACTGTCGTCAATGTTGTTGAAGATAAGAATTAGCTGTATTACTCCAAAGATAAAGTTTCTACTAGGAAAATCATGAGCTCATCCAAATTCATAGAATTCAACCATTTGAATGATATTGTGTGGCTAAATAAGTGTTACTTGTTATTGAATGAGCAAACGAATTACATCAATGAAATATTTGGAGCACGGGTAAGTACTCTTGAGATGGAAATATATATTTTTTCCTTCATAATCTATAATAACGCTATCTCTCTATTTTATAGATTCTGATAAACAACTCTGTCCAGCTTTTCAACATTGTCAACTTTATAAACCTGCGGGCCTAAGATGCGCGCCTATTTGTCATTTATCGATAAAATTCAAACGTCTTTTTTATCCTTTTAAAAAAGGTTTTTAGTTATTTTGTTGTATTTGTTTGTTTTAAAAAGCAAAAAGGATTGATATACAAGTGAAAAATATGTGTCAAAACATGTTGTTTAGGAAATAAAATTATTTTATCGACGCGATAAACGGTATTGGGGCGTGCATGTTAGGCTTACTGGCCATCCGTATTTTCACCGGAGTTCTCGTAAGTATTATTAGGAAGTGTTTTTTTGTCATCATGTGCATAACCATTTCTTTTATCTCTGAGAACATGAAAAATATTTTGTCTCTTTTTGAATGTTTTGTTTAGTTTCCAGAAGGTTCACCTGTCCAACCAATCTGTAGTTCAGTCAACATCGCCTGGTTAGTCTACCGCTGCGAAAAAAGCTATGAGCAGAGAGAGAATATCATAAGCATCGCAAATCACATCATTGTCGATAAGAATATCAGTAAGTTTCTTACCAATTGTTAACAAGTAAAAGATACAGATGTGGCTATGAATCTAGTGATGGTACATTATAGACCTACTAAGAAGGTGCGCGATCAATGAAGATTGCTAATCAGTTGTGTTAAGTCTCTGCTGAGTTTTCTGAGGTAAATCAAATCAATCAGGAAAATCTTATCAAATATCAATTTAAAAACAATAAATCAAAAATAAATACATATTGGTCACCAATCACATACATTGCTCTGATCCCAAAATAAGTAGCTGATTGCACTTGTGTTATGGAAATCAGACACAACGGTGGTACCACAACATCCAGACCCAAGACAATATAGAAAATTTTGATTTTTATATTAATCCGACCGGGAATCGAACCCGGGACCGCGGAGCGGCGACGCCTTGAAATTAGCGTCGTCGATACAATAAAATAGATTTTAATTCTTTCCAGGCGAATCAATGAGACGAACCCTTTCCGAGTTCCGCAACTTGGTAGACTCCAGACCCATTCAATTCACAGCTATGAAGGGGTAGAACCCTTGGACGTCACAACTCTCACCATCATCATGCTGCAGAGCTTGTCATAAATATGGGCGAAGAGGACGTATCACAATATTCTTTTGGTCTTTAATCTTAGCACACTTTTGGGATATGATGTGAACAGGTTTTAAGCACGTGCTTTAAAACTGAATGTCATCTGAAAAATGTTCATTACAATTCATAGCACTTAGCATAATTAATTATTAATTATGCTTAGTAAGTATTGTCAAGTATTTATGGCTACAAAAATTTACATGTTACAACATGTTATTTCATTTTTTTTATAATGTTTTGACACTAATATAAAATGGAATTTGTAAAACCGGCCAAGTGCGAGGTGGACTCGCGCACAAATGGTTTCATACCTTCTATGCATGAAAGCACTTTTCTTGCCCGAATAATGTCCTTAAGATTATGATCACCTTAATAAAAATATCCAAAATCATAAGACAAAACCAGTAAAATGTAAACTTTAGATGGCATTGACATTGGCATGCAGGCTGAATACAATTACTACGTATTTTTAAGATCTGCAGTTTGCAACTTGCAAACTCTTGTGTATTCTGGCAAATAAATGATTTGATTTGATTTGATGTGACTCACAAGATTTATTTAAGATCAGCTTAAATAGAGTCAATCAAAAACAATATGACTACGGATTAAATTTCTGGAGGTAATTTTTTTTTAACGAAAATTTACATGAAAATTATTTTGCTTTTAGTTTATGAACTAGCTGTGTTATTTATTCACTTATCATAGCCGTAATAGTTTTGCTTCTAAATTCATCATACTTATAGGCTACTGCTGTTTTTTTACGTAGGTATCCACCTACTACCGTTAAGTTGGGAGATGGTGGGAACATTAGACTCTAACTAAATCTTAAATTTTGTTTTACCACTTTGGTTAGGAGATTAGAATACATGCATGCCAAATTACAGTTCTTAAGCATCTCAGGCCTCTGCGCTGAACTGCGTACACACGGACAGACAGACTTGGCGAAACTATAAAGGTCTCTTGATGTACTACGGAACCCTAAAAAGCAACTGTGTCGAACAAGAAATATAATCCTGTGTCTATCCTGGCGCATGCCATTATGAATACGAGTTGGATTCCTTGTCTACACCCTGCGTTACAAAGGGTCAATGACATTACCCCACACGAGTGCTTAGCCATGTAACACATAATATCAGATGTTTCGATAAAGTTGTCGTTCGAGCCACGATAAGGTTGCACTAGAGCAATTTTAATGACCTCTGATGATGATAGTGAGGGATTTAGGATAGGGTTGAGTCTCGAATAGTAAATTCCTAAGTGACTTGCAGTGTGAGTTAGGTCAATGTGTTTTCTCTGGAAAGTCTACGGTTTATTTGTATCTAACTTATGTAAATCTTGCTGATGTATTCAGTCGCAAGGGTTCAATGACACTATTTATATATGATTTAAGAATTACACGGCATTTTAAGTAACACAATAAAGGTCATTGGGCGATCGCTAAGTGTTTTTAATCGCCTTCAAAAAAGGAGGAGGTTATCTATTCGACTGTATGTTGTATTTTTTAGTACCGTTTTGTAGACCAATATGTTTTTTTCCGCTATGTTACCATGTTGTTACACCTGATAGTCAACATTGTGTGGAACGGAGCTGATAGTGGAACTCCTAAACGCTTAGGAGTTCAGTGATTTTAATGACAGAACTAATAGGTAATTTGTAGCTTCTTGAAGAACGGAGGAATATGGTACAATCCTCTCCTTCCTTCCCCCTCCTGTAATCACAAAATAATAAGAAATTAAATTAACTTAAAAGAAATTAAAAACAGACTTCTAAACCAAAATGCACTAAAAAGTCATAAATAAACTGGAAGAAAAAGGATCCCTATTAGGCGAACAATTTCTTTATGTTAGTAGGTACCACATTTAGGGCTACTATACAATAGAACTGATGGCCGTTGGGCCAGAAAAATTCTAGATAGGAGACCCTTCGACCAAAGACGCAGCGTAGGACGTTCACCGACAAGATGGGAAAACGACCTTGTAAAGATCGCAGAAACAAACTGAATGCAGGCCGGTAGTGATCGGTCGCTGTGGAAAACCGTGGCGGAGGCCTATGTACAGCAGTGGACTATCTTTGCCTGAAAATAATGATGATGATGATGTACAATAGAATGGGTATGTGGATTTGGATGTTCTAATAAAGCGTTGGTGTGCTGATTTTTTAGGACTTAATGATTTTTCAGAAATATAAGGTAGATACGTAGTGCTAGTTATAGTCATAGATATGATCTATTCAAGATAACTTGTTTTTTATTTACCATCCAATTTCAATATAATAGCATTCTTGCATAGCTGGCAATATTCTGTTGCGATGCGGCATCGATGTAGTCGCAAATTCATCGTATCGTATGTAACGCATCGTAGTAGCAAATTGTCAACCTTTACACACTTACGCCACTCTAAGCATCGATACAGTTGCGATGCTGTCGCGCGTTAGTATCGATGCAGAAGCTGGAAATTAACAAATGTATCAGTATATTGGTGTCTTTATAGTGGCAAAAGTCTGTAAAGGTGACAATTTGCGACTGCATCGATCCTGCATCGTAGCAGAATCGCGATAGCACAAATTAAACGGTTGTACTTCATCGATCTTTACACGTGACAGCATGGATGCCAAAATCTGTTCATTGCGTGAGTCGCGTGCGAAAAGTGCGACTGTAAAAAAAAATGCACTCCGGGAGTGCCGGCAGAAGTGAAAACTTGAATATCAACGTTGTGCATTTTTGATTTTTTGGAATAGTTAGGGAATAATTTTGAATGAATTGCTCTTATTATCAATATAAAAGTACTATCATTTTTGTGATAGAATACAACAATAATAATAATAATAATAATAAATAATGATTAATATTCCCATAAAGTCAGAAATTCTATTACAAAAGGCTGTCATTTTAAATACCTGCCGCTTGACCCGCAAATTTTTAGCATCGGACGTATCAGCTTTCAACGCTGTTATGCTTGGTTAGTACCCGCATAACAGTTGTATAACCTATCAGAAATGATAGAGTATAAAAATATTACACTATAATAATAATGATAATAATAATAATAATAATAATAATAATAATAATAATAATAATATATTTTTATAGAATACAATATTTATTTATTACGCTATCGTACACAAACATTACAATTTATATTATATTAAATTACATTAAAAAGTTTATCTCTCAGAAAAATCAACTTTCATCCATAATTTCGCCAACCGTCTTGCAGTTTTTCGATCAGCCCACGTGTCCTGACGCGAGTTTCACATTTTTCCCCCATCCCACAAAAGTGCTCAACGCCGCTAAAGAAGTTTTCACTTCAAAAAATACTTTTTCTTTTAAATTAGCAAGCATCAACTGGCTGAATCAAACAATGCAAACCTATATTTACAACGCTGGAAAGGTCTATTTACTTGTTCTAAAGTAGGTACATGTCATTCCTAACCATCACAAGACCAATCCCAGTATTGTACTGGGAAAAAAGTTATGTTGTACAAGGATAAGTAGACTCGGAAGATGATAACATGATTCACACTCCTCTTTACAAGTCCGGCTTTACGTCGGACTCTTTCACTATCTCTGCGATTCGCCTTTGGAATTCTTTTCCCATGGAAATCAGAATGTCCTCAAACAAACTTTCATTTAAGAATTCTCTCCGCACCCACTATCTTAACCTTGGCTCACTTCAGAATTAACCACAATTTTGTTCACTGCTGTCGGTAATATTTTAATAGATGTCATCAATATCTTCACTCCCCTATCTGTAGTTTATTTTTTATTTTTTATGAAATATATGTATTCTATGTAAGTTTATTAATCCAATGCTTATATATTTACAAATAATTTTGTTTATCTATGTAATTTTTGTATGTATGTTTATGTTAATGCATTTTAAATTTTTGTCCCTCTCAGTACTTTTAAATATTCCGCCACTGATTTAACTCTCTGCATTTCCCAAGCGGTTGACTGGTAGAGAATGCCATAAGGCATTACGTCCGCCAATTGTACCATTAACAGTGCAATAAAGTTTAAATAAAATAAAATAAAAGTTTCTGTTACAATGTAATTTCCTGAATACAGAAGTCATCAACGTGTATTTTTATTGCTTTAAATATTGGTTTAAAACTCATACATTTGTATACTTTGAATTGGCTCGCAAAAAATGTGGAGGGCAATTTTAAAAATGGAACCCAACTTTTTCTACTTATAAATAATCATTTTTTCGAAAAAGATTCTAACCGGCCAGTCTGCCATATTGAAAAACTAGTTTTCGCAATACTTTCTGAGTAGCCTGGTAAGAGAAAAACAAAGTAGTTGTTTCTTGGACTTCTTCATAGCTGAGTTGAGGCCGTTGCTCAGCAGTGGAAATATTTAGAGCCCATTTCACCACTTTGGAAGCGTCTATTTCTAAAATGTTAGACTTTTAGAGAAAATAGTTAAGGAACCTTGATGTCATTTTTAAAGACCTATCCATATACACACTACACGCATAAGTTTGTCAATTATTTTTTTGGTTTCACTTTTATGTATGGGAGCAATCCTTAAATACCATTTTTTTTTGTTTAAGAATCGTAAAGCGGTTAACAAGTTACATCTTCCTACTAAGTTTCAACTGTGTAATACTAATAGTTTTAGAATAAAGTGGTTGTGACATACGTATAAACAGACAGACAGACAGACTTGACGAAACTATAAGGGTTCCATTCGGCTACGGAACCCTAACTAGCAAAGCCAATACTCCGGCAATACACTGCAGTGCATGGAAAATGACACACACCACCGAGTTTCCGACAACAACAATTTTGGCACGTACAGTCGCCAGCACATCAGGTTACCCACTTTTGTTGCAATTTAGCCCTTATTATAACGGTATAAGACACCGCAGTGTTTACCTTGACGTGCTGTTGTCCATACATGGTCGACTACACGCAATCGAACCGTTGGAATTGAATAAAACCGGTGTGAGAGAGTGCTGTGAAGTGGGAAGCGGTAAATGCTCAGAAAAAAAAACTGCTAGAAAGTTCTATCTAGGCACTATTTTTGTGATGTCATACCAAACACTTAGATCAGTCGCATACTACGCCCGATTTGAATCATTAAAACCTGATGTTGAAAATTTTTCTATGTCTAGCCAACATTCAACCAATCGTATCTGTTTGTCTGACTGTCTTAATTATGATTGAATGAGTAAATCATTAATAAGACAACCCGGACTAACTTATGATAAACTTCGTCGCCCAATCTGACCATGTAAACAGTTGATTGGTGGTTAAAAATATGAGCATAGTGCTTAACGATTCAAATTTTTAATGTGACTGTGAAATGACCTCGCGCATTTTATAGTGAATCTTTGTGATATGGTATTTTTTGCAGATGATACTTCACTTATATTTAAAATCCCAAGTGGTGAAGGAAATTTTGACGATATAAGTAATATTCTTTCACAAGCATTACATTAGTTTACAGTTAACAATCTCTTTCTTAATGGAATTAAAACTAAATGTGTAAAGTTTACTATGCCTTATGTCCGACAGGCATCAAATCAGGTTAAGATATAAGACAAATCGCTTGATATTATCGACTCTCCAACATTCTTAGGAATCACAGCAATTTAGAGTCCAAACTACAATGGGGTCCTCATATAGAGGCCTTGTCAGGGAATCTAAGCTCAGCTGCTTTCGCTGTAAGAAAGATTAGACGTTTGACTGATATAGAAACAGCTAGGTTAGTTTTTTTGAGTTATTTCCAAAGCTTGATGTCCTACGGCATTTTACTGTAGGGCTCGGCTGCTGATATATACTCATTTTTTGTATTACAATAAAGTGCCGTGTGAGCTATTTATAATCTAAAACCTCAAGATTCCCTACGAGAAGTGTTTAAAAAAAATGAATATTAACTTTAATGTATGTACGCAAAAAAATACATTCATTCACGAAAAAAGTGATATACACAAGTATAATACTAGGAATAAGAATAAGCTTGCTATTCCACAATCGAGGCTCCGAAAGGTTGGTAATTCCTTCACAGGGAAATGTACGATTTTTTTCAATAAACTACCAGACACATTGTAAACTTACCGATCAATAAATTTAAAACTGTCAGTAAAGAAGTATTATATTATTTAAAAGATAATAATGTATGGACTTGCATGATCACTACAAACATTAAATTGTAAACCTTTTGAAGAGAGGCATCGACAATAGTGACTGCGTATGTTGCGCAGCTTCTCGTCAGAACTAGCCCAAAATTGACTCGAAGCTGTGGTAAGGTTTATATTGGGACGAGTTAAAGTGTCCTCAATAGGTCTATTTGCATAAATCAATGACTTTTATGACTGTAAAAACGAACTAAAATTTTATGCAAATACCTCATTCTACTTCACCACAGCGTATCGGGATTGAGTCGAGTTCGGAAGCCGATTTTAAAATGGAATCGCCAAAGTTTACCCACCATTTTCACAAAAATTAACGAAAACAAATAGATATAGGTACAAATTTTATACACTTTTATAGGAAACAACTTTTTGCTTTACCTTCCAGGCCCCTATTTTTGAATCACTCGCTTAAATAAAGCGTGTGATATTCGTTCGAAAATCAATTAAAAATCAACGTAAATCACGCGAGTTCTTGACGTAAGTACTCACAAAATTAAGATATCTTTTTTTAAATTCCACCCGTGTGTATTTCGACTGATTTTCAGCGAAAATTAAACTGTAATAAATGAATTTCACTTGCTATTTCAACGCGAGTGATTCAAAAATAGGGCCGCTGGCAGATCTAAATTGCTCTATCCGCAGTGGTGTTGATGAAATAGTTTAGAAAAACTTTAGAACCAAATGGCTATAGGAGCTTTAAGCTTTATTGTTATTTTTCTGGTTAGGTTAAAATTAATTTTAAAGCCTCGAGAAACTAAAAAAATACGAATATTCAAGGCTTATGGTTAGTCAGGTTAAAAAACCGACTTCAAAACCAAAATGCACTAAAAAGTTTTAAATAAACTCTTGACTATTGAAAGGAAAGGAACCCATTTTAGGCAAAAAAATTCTTTTTGGAGTCGGTACTGTGATAGTTGATGCTTGATGGTCAAAGTGATGGCACCGACTCCAAAAAGAAATTGTTTGCCTAAAATGGGTTCCTTTCCTTTCAATAGTCAAGAGTTTATTTAAAACTTTTTAGTGCATTTTGGTTTTGAAGTCGGTTTTTACTTTTTTTAAAGTTAACTTTATTTCTTCATTTTTAGAGATTACAGGAGAATGAGGGGGCGGGACACCTTATGACTCTGCTTCTTAAGAAGCTACAAACTACCTATTATAAGTTCTTTCATTATAATTTCTGAACTCCTAAGCGTTGAGGAGTTCCACCATCAGCTCAGCCCCACAAGATGTTGACTATTAGACGTAACAACATGTCAACATTAAGATTCAAGTAAAGAAACACTATACGTGCCTTTAAAATTTGAGGGTTTCCCTCGATTACACCAAGATCCCATCATCAGATCCCAAATTGAAAAAATGGGACCAACTAAAACGTATACCCTCTAAGTAGGCGAAAAATTTTTTCAAATCGGTCGACAAACGACTAAGATATGAGGTAACAAACATACAAAAAAAAAACATACAGTCGAATTGATAACCTCCTCCTTTTTTGATGTCGGTTAAAAATATTTGTGCAAGCTCTACTGTTGCACTAATATCATCATCGTTTATTTAAGATTTTCAACTGCAAGTAACAACAGAATAATATTGGGAAATCTTGAAGAGATCCCAGCTATAACTTTTTGAAGCAACCATTGACAACCATTGATAAGTACAGTCACCAGCACATATCATGAACATTTTTGATAAAAACTAAATCTTATTACAACTGCATTAGCTTGACGTGCGTTGCCTGTACCTCAGTATATTGCCAATTTGTTTCTGGGTTTTTCTGTCTTTCAACTACATGGAAACAGCTCGGAGTCAGGAAGTCGTTGGTGATGACACCCCTGTGCCTCGGAAAGCACGTAAAGCCGTTGGTCCTGCGCCTGATCTCTCTCCGGCCATGTTGGATCTGCCGTCTCAAGAGGAAATGAACAGAGAGTGCCTTTATGTGTTGAATGAAATGAGAATGATATATGAAAATATTTGAGCACTATATACAATGTCCCGCGCCAATGGCCAATCTCAGTTGAGATTTATTTATTCAAAACTTCATGCTCAAACATAATATTGTACATATGGCGGATTGTATGCCAAAAGCATTATCTACCAGTCAACCATTGGTCAGAACAGAGAAAAATATAGATACAGGCAGTGCAAGTAAAGTTATAGACGCAAGAAAACAGAAGAGAATAGCTATAAAGATGAGATTGACCGGCGATACGACCCAGAGCTCTATTTTTGAATAACTTGCTTTAACATTCCGAGTGATTTCATTCGAAAAGTAACATATCAATCTCTCTGGATGATCCAAAGGTATGACTGAGAGATAATTCTGTTAGAATTTATTTGCAATATAGTGTTTAACAAATTTGTGCGATATAGTTTTAAAACAAATAAATAAAAGTCAACGAAAATATCATCGCAATTTGGATTTTAACTGATTTCCATTCGAAAATCGAATACTTATCAAAGAAAATTGCACGCGATATTTAAGCGAATGATTCAAAAACAGGGCCCCCCTAGTACGTTATTTTATGTTATGGATTTGACATGCCGTTAAATATCTTGACAAATGATCTACTACGCAACTTCCGTGTTAAACAAGTATTTTCTGAATGCAGCACGTCCTCCACACAGCACGTTTCCGCTCACATTTCACGGAATCTGTCTCATCATCCTGCGTGTCCACAAAAATGGGACCTTGTGTTTGACAGGACAGAGTGACAGCCACCAGTATACACCTGCCCTTAATCGCTTCAACAAAGGGCGGGCTATGAAAACCACGTTTTTGATTATCAATATAAAAACAAGAGTAGTTATCAGTATCTAAGATATTCCACAAAAAAATGTCTTAGATACATAAGGTACTATGTGCCAAACAGGAAAAAAACAATATTATTTAAAAAAAAGTTATTTCATAGTTTTAGGATATTTGCAATAGATCATATTTATAATAAAAAGGTGTGTTAATGTACCTAAAAGGAATATTGAATAGTTATTTTTTTAACTAACTTATTAAGGAAACACACATAAAACTGATGAATCGTCAGCTCCTTGATAAAACTACATGTCATTTCTAATAAGTTGTGTATTTTATGGAACAGTAGGAACATCTGGGATCACCTCTGATACAAAAAAGGGGTGTTATAAGTATAACGCATTTGTCTGTGTAATCGTAGATCCAATGGATACACCGATTTTCGATTAGTTTTTTTTTTGTCAGAATTTTTTTCCTGTGTGCTGAGCCTTGTTTCATGAAAATTTGTTAAGCCTTTTATAAATTGCTTGCTAGATTCATTTTTTAATTTTACGTGATTTTGTGGTATATCTTTCCTGCTATCTTATAAGCTCATGGCCTTTTCTAACTCTAATGTGGATAAATGGAATAAAAAAAACTTTAACCGTTCGATCCTACGTCTAATCTCTCCTCCATTATTGCGTAATTGAAGGCTCTCTCTCTCACCAAACTATTAGAGTAAAGAAATAAAAAGTGGCCCTGTGTATATGTTGCAGCCATCTGGTTAAATCAGCCAGTTAATTGACTGCCCAGGCAGTTATTAAACGGCATCTAATGAAATGGCTGAACGTCAACAAGCCAAGTCATTGAACGCAACGTTTAACCAAACGACTGAACGTTGTATAGTCATTTTGTTAAATAAGATGTTGAAAATTTAGGATTTTTGGTTGGATAACTTTGGGTTCAGAACTTATTAAGTACGATTACATTTTACTCATTAATGCAAAATGCACCTAGCATGAATGTTATTCAATGATAACAGTGAATTAACCTTAATATTATTGATCGCATTTTGTCATTTAGAATAAAACATCGGAAAAACTAGTTTAAACTGCATATTTCAAAACTATTTTTACTATATCATAGATTAGTTTTACATAAATTTAAAAACAAGAAAATATGTGTTTCGTTATAATTTGCGGCATTGACGCCATACTTGTTTGGTGGCGCTGCAGTGGAAAAATACTGAACTAAATTGGAATTATTTAGCTGGATCAAGTCAGTCATCTTCAAAGGGCTTACTTTCTATACGCCATTATGTTAAACGTTGAGCGTTACTTTTCGATTTGATTGGCCTACTTATTTGCTTGTATGTTGGCGTTTAACTAACTGGCTGATTAAACCAGATGGCTGCGACATACACACATACCTGTGTATCTGTTGTGTACTTGTGAAATATTTCTCTCATATCGCTACTTTCGTGGCCCAAACAGCTATTGTGTCGAGGGTAATTAAGCTAAATCTCTCTCATTGTGCGCAAGGATCGCTTCGTCATCGCACACTGTTTGTTGCATATCCGATATAGTTTATTAGTATATTCAGATAAGAATTTTGTTTCAACGATCCGGAATGTACTACAGTACGAAATAGTGACAAGACTTAGGTTGGAGAAATAAATATTATTACTACAAAATACTCTGATATTAACGCCGGTGAAGCAGCAGAGAACCGCTAGTTAGACATAAATTAAAAAAATAACTCACAGTTCAAAATAGTACCTAACCAAACCAAAATATAAATATTGACACCAATCACATACATTGCTCTGATTCAAAAGTAAGTAGCTAATGTACTTGTGTTATGGAAATCAGACACAACGGTGCTTCGGTGGTACCACAACACCCAGACCCGAGACAATACAGAAAATTTTGATTTCTATATTGACCTGACCGGGAATTAAACCCGGGACCTCGTAACGGGGACGCCTTGAAACCAGCGTGCTTAGCCATTACACTACGGAGGTCGTCAAGAAGCAGCGGAGAACCGCTAGTTATACATAAAGTTTAACTCACAGTTCAAAATAATACGTTTTAGGAATGTACCTAACCAAACCAAAATATGGTCAATATTGTACAGCATTACAAGCATTTTTGTGTCAATTACCTCAGTGTCTGAAGACGTGTGTGTTACCCGTGATGACATACGGATCCGAAACGTGGTCTCTAACTGTGAGCCTCATAAAAAAGCTCAAAATCACACAACGAGCGATGGAGAGGGCTATGCTCGGTGTTTCTCCAAGACATCGAATCAGAAACAAGGAGATACGTAGAAGAACTAAGGTAATGGACATAATCCTTACGAATCAGTAAGTTTAAGTGGCAATGGGCAGGGCACATAGCGCGAAGAACTGATGGCCGTTGGGGCAGGAAAGTTCTAGATTGGAGACCCTTCGACCAAAGACGCAGCGTAGGACGTCCACCAACAAGATGGACAGACTACCTTATAAAGATTGCAGGATCAAACTGGATGCAGACCGCTAGTAATCGGTCGCTGTGGAAAGCCGTGGGGGAGGCCTATGTTCAGCAGTGGACGTCCTTTGGCTGATAATGATGATGATGATGAAGTGTTAGTCGCAAGTCTTGCGGCCATAAAATTCCTCTACTTACGCGTCTAATATTCCTGGCGAAGAATTTATTAAAAAGTCCTACAATATAGGACAAGATCATCACGACGTTAAGCACTCCCTGTAAATACAAACACAATCGACAAGTGAAATCATAATTTTCAATCTTATTATGCAGTTGAGTCATAAAAACTAAATACAAAGTTGAGTCTGTTCACAAAAACTTTTTGCTTTAACAATACGATCTATTTAAAGTTAGTATATATCTATCTAAAGTAAGTTTTTCATCGCTTGGCGAGTATTGTAAACAATCTTTTTATATTTATCAAAATTAAATCAGTTATTTAAAAAGAATGTGTTCAATGATACCTACGTGGGTTATACACACATTTTTGGTTTAACCTATTTTAAAGTTAACTATTTCGTTATAAAAAGGGATCATTAAAGATTAAATAAGAAACCAGAAATTTCGCACGGTTGGACCGACAGCACGGTAGCCCAGTTAGCCAGAAAGTTGCTGGTTTGAGTCCCGCCTATGCGCAATTTTGGTTTCTTATTTCATCTTTATAAATATAAAATATGACAC